>JAWMRA010000041.1:67017701-67043794 GCA_035584735.1 Pseudotriccus pelzelni
ATCCAAGTGACAACTCCAGCTGCATCTTCACTCTGCAGGTGGATCAGCAGCTCACCCCATGGTTGGGATGCAACCCTCACTGTGCCTTCTTCTTTAGGGGACGGATCAAACACCTGGATGTGGTGACACTGCTCCGGCGGATTCAGCCCCCCCTGGGCTTCGGGAAGCTCTGCCCTCACCGGGTGGCTTGCAAGGTAAGGCACCCTGCGGCTCATGGCGGCTAAATCGTAGATTCAATCGCACAATCATGGAATGGTTTGGGTGAAAGGCACCTGAAAGATCATCTAATTCCAACCCGCATGCTGCGGGCAGGGACACCTTCCACTAGAACAGGTTGCTTTACACTAACTAGCCCAAGGTGGCGTTTTCCAGCTGGCCCTGCCACAGGGACCGGACACCTTCCAGCTCACTGCCTGCCAGGCAGAGCTGGCAACGGCACGTGTCTGAACGACCCCCTAGCTGTCCTGCACCACTCAGCAGCTCCTCTGGGCTGCTCTCACCCAGGGCTTGGAGGGTCACTGGCAGGCAGGTTGTCCACTAGTCAGGGGCATCAGTGCACTGCCAGCCCTCTTTGGAGAGGAGATTGCATCCATGCTAACTACAGTTCTCAAGTACCAAGAGCCACACCCCTGATTAAACAGACATCCTGAGAGAGATTAGGACACATAGAAATGACAGGAAAAGTAAAAAATATCTCTAAAAGGTTTTCTTTGGACTAAGCAGTGCACCATAAACCTGGTGTTTTCTCTCATTCCTGCTTAAATAATTGACAAATAATAAACAGCAAGGTGAGCATGGTGTTAAAATACACAAAGGGCAAGGACAAATTTTCCGTGAAAATATCTCACTCGTTTCTTTGGTTGTGAGGCTTCAGCTATAAAAAAAGGACTCTCTGCAGTGAATAATTCCGTGTTTATAACCCCTGTGCTTCCTTCAGTTGAAGTTCTTTGTTCATCTCCTTGCACGTCCCAGAGTTTGTACGTGGCACTTGTAGTTGTCTTTTTATATAAGTCTCAGAGAAAAATACAAACCCTGGGGCCTGTGCACAGAAATATGTGACTCCTGTGGCCTACTGCTGACCCCTTTCAGTCTGCTATCTAGCTGTTCCTTGCTGCCTCAGTCAGGTTCAAACCTCAAAGGCTATGATTGCAGTGGCAGTGAGGGGAGATGACACTCTTTCTTTCAATTTGGTTCTGAACCATACCTGTTGCATGAAAGTTGCAGAAGGCAGAGCTCAAACAAAATCAGGTCCCGTAAGCATAAGAGTTTGAGCCAAGTCTCTGGTATCTCTTACCTCCTGGGACAGAAGATCTGATGACTCTGTGACATCTGTCTCAGATACATGTTGTTGGTCTTACTGAAGTTCACTGTGCAGCTGCAAAGTACTTAGCACTCACTCTCTGTCCTATATGACTTTACAGAATTACTGCAGGTGGACACAGCCTTGTTTTAAAAGGGAGAGGGGGAATAGCTGGATAAAGCAGACCAGCTTTTAGGATCAGCTAATCCCCTTTCTTCAAGCCTGTTACCTAAATGAAAGATTCTCTCTCCCTGTGTCTCTCTGTGTATATGCATTTGACCAGGTACAGCTTTAACTCAGGTGAGTTTGCAAGTGTCTCATGAGGTATGGAAAAAGCAGTTCACTCCTGATAGGAAAAAAAGTCAAACGTTTTGAAAAAAATCACTGTCCGTGTAAGACATTGTCAGCAAGTGCCCACTCACCACTGGGAAAAACAAAGATGAGAAAGTGATAGCCAAAATTGAAGAAAACAGAGCAGTAGTGAAAGAGAGACCCCAGGGCAAACACACCATGGTTGGGGCCATCAGTGGAATTATAGAATGTTTGAATATCCTGAATTGGAAGGGAACCACAAGGATCATCAAAGTCTGACTCCTGTCCCTGCACAGGACAACCCCAAGAACCTCACCACATGCCTGGAGAGCAGTGTCCAAATGCTTCTTGAACTCTGTCAGGCCTGGTGCTATGACCACTTCCCTTGTGGAATCCAGTGCCCAACCACCCTCTGGGGGAAGAACCTTTTTCTGATATCCAAACTAAGCCTCCCCTGACACAACTTCAGGCCATTCCCTGGGGTCCTGTCACTGGTCACCACGGAGAAGAGGTGGGTGCCTGCCCCTCCACTTCACCTGGTGAGGAAGCTGTAGACTGCAATGAGGTCTCTCCTCTCAGTCTCCTCTTCTCCAATCTGAACAGACCAAGTGCCTTCAGCCGCTCCTCATACAGCTTTCCTTCTAGACTCTTCATCTTCATTGCTCTCCTTTGGACACTCTATAATAGCTTTATATTTTTCCTATATTGTGGTGCCCAAAACTGCACACAGTTGGTGGATGTGGCAGGTACTTTTATCATTGTCTAACTAAATCCACAGCCCACAGATGCTCACGTAAGAGAGGTGGCAGGTCTGGAGGGTGTCATGGGGACATAAGTAAGAGCATACTTCAGTTCATGTGTTGGCCGTATGATTGTTCTCTTTCTTCTCTTTATTCCACAGCGCCTTGTCTCCATGAATATGCCACTCAACAGTGATGGGACTGTCATGTTCAATGCCACTCTCTTTGCTTTGGTCAGAACAGCACTGAGGATCAAGACAGAAGGTAAGAAGCTTCCCGACTGCAAGGGTACAGAGGTAGCTGAGTGGTGTTCACACCAAAGTGTGCTGAGCTGGAATAATCCAATAGTGATACCTTGTGCAAACCGATCCAAATTATTCATGTGCAGCACATGGGACAAAAAACAATGTAAAGATGTTCAGAGGAACAGTATCTTCTAGGAAAGCACAGTGTTTCTCGTTACCTAGGAAGCTGGTGCTTCCCATGGTATCTCATATTATTGCTCTCATTCATCACAGTGGTCTGAAGGTTTAAAGTTTTAGATCAATGTCTGCTCAAACAGCCACCAGGGGAAGGAAGAAGGGCAAAGAAGCCACCTGCTTTGTACACTGTCTGCAGAGCTGGGCTGCTTTTTGGCTGCTGCCACCACTGATCTTCCAGTCCAAGGGAGGCAAAAGAGCTTGAACTCAGGGGTCTCATCTCACTAAAACTCCTCCTGTGCTTCCATTACCATGAGTTAACATTACATTGTAGGAACAGAGGTGGTGTAAAGACAGAGGACAAGCAAAAGTACTGTGAATAGCTTTGCATAGGCAGCAGGTATAGCTGAGGAACGCAGACAAGATTTTGAGCTCAGCTTGTTGTCTTTGTTGCACTCTGTCACCTGCTGTAATGAAAGATATTGGTCCTGAGTCAAAACTTGGTTTCAAGTACTAATGAGATGTTTTAAAAGAGTGTGTAAGTCTGTGATTCACACCTCTGCCTCAGTAATGGTTGCATTACATCTCAGGTATGGGAAAGCAGAGACCAGCAGAACCCTAGCTTACTGTGCCAGGATTATACACAGCTGAGACAAAAAACAGTTATAAAGTTAAAAAACTATATTAAGGCTTTGAATATTGTGCTAAACAGAATTTGAGTGTAGTGAAAGAGGCTCTCCTGAAGAAAAGCCACCAGCAACCCCTGTAAGATATCTCAGTTCTAACAAAACAGACACCCAACAAGGACTTAATTTTCTTATCTGAGCCTTAGACTCTTGGAGCTGTTTCCAGGGAACTCCTGGGAAACCATCTAAAGCCTCAAACTGCTTTCTTTCTTGCTTTGGTAGGATCATTAGAGTGGTTAGGGCAGGAGTTTGGAATTAACCCTCCTAACTCAGATTTCTGCCTTTGATACTGTTCCTCTGTTGCATCCTCAGCAAGTTACTCGGTGTCCCTCTCTTCACTGCATCCTATTAAGAGAGCTACTGCCATGCAGAGTCCCATGCAGCACACTGAGGAGCCTTAATGCTGGGGAACAATAAGAAAAACTGCAGGAACAGCACCTTTAGGAGGACAAGATACTGGTTTCGTACACCTAGAGGGAGAACAGACCCTCAATTATAAGGCATTTGAATGTACCTAAATCAAGAAATAAAATTGAAGGTGACTCATTTGGAAGGAAACAGGTATCTAGAAGGAAAGGATATAAACCAAATCTGCTTCACTCACTCTCACGGGAGTAATGTGGCTTAATTAATCTCTCATTTAACTCAGAGCCCCCTGGAGGAACATGTAAAGTCTAAGTTAAAACAGTGACATACAAGGCTTGTTATAGCCTCTGCTGTTCTTCAGAGAATAAACACGTATATCCTAGGACTGTCCTCTGAGTCAAACAGCAAAAGCCTTGCGCTTGCCTCCACAGCACTGTGCACACGCTCCAAGGCAGACTCTTAGTACCATGTGCAGGAGCTTGGTATCTGCTGGGAGGCACGAATTGCAGTAGGTAGTTCTTGAGAAGTGCTGCAAGCAGCCGCAGGTCTTCAGATTGCCAGCTGCATCTTTACCAGCAGTTATTTGTGTTCCCCAAGCTGTAGTTTCCCATTAATTGACCTCTATTCTCATTATATTTGACCTTCACTGGATCTCAATTAAAAAAGTGTTAGATGCAATTGTTGCTGTTTGGGATGAGGTAGCACCATGGATCTGTTGTTTCTGGCTGTTGCCCACTATCAGTCAGTAACTGTCGCCTTCCTACCCAGAGATGAGTATGTATGTTTAGGAAGAAGAGCTCTTGCTGTGAGGGGGCTTTAGCAATAGTCAGAGCATCTCTTGGTCCAAAACTTTCCACTACTGAAAAAGCTCTGATATTTTCCTCCAGAGATTGCCATGCCAGACATGAAATTGCTCCTCTGCAGGGTCTGCTTAGTTCCTGTCTCTGATGATTTTCACCCTGCAGGTAACCTGGAGCAAGCCAACGAAGAGCTGAGAGCAATAATTAAGAAAATCTGGAAGCGCACCAGCATGAAGCTGCTGGACCAGGTGGTGCCTCCCGCAGGTGGTGAGTGCAAGATCTTGTCCCAGTCTCTGAAACTCTCTGGTTTTTGATCCCATCTGTCATGTCCTACTGCACCTTGTGATCATCAGGTGGAATATGGGGAGACAGGCTTTCTTCTACAATCTGTTAACTGTATTTCATCAGGCTGAAATCTTTTCTGCCTATATTATCATGAATATCATCTTCTTATTGCTGAGAAATCAGGGAAAAAAGAAAATGTACATAAATAAGAGTTAGTGCATGGGCATCTAATGAGGCCTTTACTGACCTTCCAGGTGGTTCTATGGGCTGTAGCACAAAACAGCACTTTGCAGTCAGTCAACAGATGCAGCCAGGTCCTGAATCTTGCTTGGCCTGCCCTGAAATCAGTGGACCATGTTTTATAAAATTTCCAGTGGGTTTAGAGAAGGGAGGAGAGTTACCTGGAGAAAAGCATTTTGGCTGACATACAGTTTTTATTGAGTGAGAATACAGCAATGGCTGCATTTCAGGGTAGAGGTGATAGTTTCTGTTCACTCACACCCACGTGAGGTACAAGCAGACAGAATTTCAGTGCAGAGAAAGGCCAGGTCAGGTCGAGGCTGAGTGATCAGTCAGATGCTGTTGGTGAGCCCAGACTCTGAGCATGTATTACCCCAGTCTGTCACAAGACAGCAGCATGCTTTGACCCAGACTGGGAGGCTGCTGCTATAATGAGATCCTTTGTGGTTAACCAATGCCAGAGACTGCAAAGGTTAGATGTCCTTCCCTGTCAAAAAAGTACATCCAGATGTGCACAGCTATAGGGGTTCTCTGCCAGCAGAGACACAAATGCCACATGCACCCCTCCTGCTGACTACTTAGAGCAAGCTCTGGTTGTGCAGCAGTTCCTTCCTTCAGCTCTGTATCCTGGTACCCTAAAAAGCAGACACGCGCTGCGGTGCCCTCTGTTCCTGCTGTGAATCCCAAGGCCCACGTTTGATTTACTTTTTAAACACCCCTTTGCAGATGACGAGGTGACCGTTGGGAAGTTCTACGCCACTTTCCTGATTCAGGAGTATTTCCGGAAGTTCAAGAAACGTAAAGAGCAGGGGCTGGTGGGAAAGCCCTCCCAGCGCAACGCGCTCTCCTTACAGGTGACAAGCGGGCACAGAACGGACGGGGGTGGTACACTAGAGGCAGGTGACCCCATCTCCCTCTTGACCATTCTGGGGGCTGCATTGGGCTATCCCTACTGGAAAGGAGTTTGTAGACCCCTTGAATTATCACGCCACTCCTTTTGGGTAAATATGTATGTGCCGTGGGCCACATCCCTTAGCTCTGGAAGTGGAAGGCACAAGTGAGCTATAACCACAGCTCATCAGTCTGCTGGGAATACTGGATATTTGGGATCCTTTCAGAGAACTGGTATGAAGTGTCCTACAGATGTTTGCTTATTTCTGTACACATTCTACCCTTTCTGAGGGTAGCCACTGTGTAACAGGGTCAGGGAGAGCATGTTGCCAGGAGGCAAAATCAGTTAAAAAGCAAAAAGCACACCTGGATGCCAAGGCTATCCTATGGACAGGGCGTCAGGCTCAAAGAACTGGGATCTGTTCACCTCTCTGCTACATGTTCACTAGGTGGACTGTCAGGCTGTGTGAAAGAAGGGAAAAGCCCCATTGACTGTACAAGCAGCACCATTTATGACTCTTGAGGGTGAAGTGAGCAAAAAGAGTGACTCTGGAGCTTCAGGAAGTTAAAAAGTGCTGTGGTGTGGGCACAAAGACAGAATGAGGTCTAAGTATACCCACAGCTTGCTGCCCTGGATGGACTCCTTGGCAGAGATTCCAGTCAGTGAGGGGATTGAGGACCGTCCAGATCCAGATGCCAGAAGTTTAACTATTAAATCCGTATTTAAGCTGCTAATTAAAAATAAGAGATTTTCAGAGGCGCCAGAGTACATAATTCAGCTGGAACTGTGACTGCCCGAGGGCTTCTAGTCATGGATCTGAGAACCTAAAGTTGAAAGCACACGGACCTGCTTAGTCGAGCCTGTGGATTTATGTCTGTGTCCTGTTGTGATGAAGCCAGGGGACTAGCAACAAACATTCCTGGCTGGTGTTGCTAAGAGTTTCTCCCTCTCTAAGCTGGAGATGAAAGAACAGAATTTGTTGGTGTTTTTCTAGGAGCTGGGGATGCTGTGTTAAGTAAAAGGGCTTCACAGAGCTTAGGAAGAAATGGCAGTGCAGTTATTTCTCCCATATCCACTCGGAGATATGAAGCTCTATAGTTTGCTGTTTTGCAGGCTGGTCTGCGCACACTCCACGACATTGGGCCAGAGATCCGACGAGCAATTTCTGGAGACCTGACAGCTGAAGAAGAGTTAGATAAGGCCATGAAAGAAGCTGTCTCTGCTGCCTCTGAAGATGATATCTTCCGGGTAGGTGCTGAACAAGTTTGCGAGTTGAGACTAGACCAGTAGCTGAGCTCCGAGTCCTACATTCCCTTTCATGCATTCTGCTTTTCTGAGTCCTCCTTCTTGTTTTGTAGGTCCTACTAGAAAACAGCGTAGTGAACCTAGGAGGCCAGGTCCTGAGTTGTTTGCATGGGTTTATCCCAATTTCTTCTCTCTTTGTCTCAAAGGAAACTCCTCAGTGGAAGCTCCCCTCACAAAATCTAAATTAAAGAACAAATCCATTAAACCATCTCACAGTCTGCAGAGCAGCAGCCAGGCACACTTAAGTGTTTTGTCCACTCTTTTCTGTGACACAATTAGCATCCTTCCAAAAGTATGCCAGACCCCAGTAGAGCTCCTATAGAAGGACGAATTTTCTGATCAAGTTGCCTAAATCTTTTCTTTCTTGTTTTATTCCTATTTCTTGTAATTGTTTCCTCTGGTAATTCTTCCTCTCTTTTGGCATTTTCCTCATTTCCTTACAGAAAGATGCTGCCAGCTCATTACTCACCATCTAAACAGTACATAACTGGCTCACTAAATTTTTCATCATTTCTTCCTCCAGGTGATTAATAGTTTCTGGTGCTTTTCTCAAATTCCCTCTTGTGTCTAAATGTTCCTTTGCAACTGCACTGGGAAAACCAGACAGCAGTTACCTGGTTCTTGCATCCCTACCCAGTCCTCCACTTCCAGGACTGGTGGGAGGTGTAGAGGCACCTTTGCCTCACCTATACACTTGGCCAGTCCTCTGAAATACCATAGAAAGCTAAAATATTCACAGCCTGTGGGTACCTAGTCTCTGTGACAGAGAAATCCACACACTGCCTTCCGGAAGAGAGAACACCAGTGCCATAAACACTTTGGTTCTCACTTTTTTTTTTTTCTCAAGAACAAGCTAAGCAGGAAACACCAGAGCCCTTGCACGTCTTCTCACTCACAAAGGGAAAATCATTTCTGTTTTTCTGGCAGAGAGCTGGAGGCTTGTTTGGAAACCATGTCAGCTATTACCAAAGTGATGGCAGGAGCGCATTCCCCCAGACATTTACCACCCAGAGACCTCTGCACATCAATAAGTCTGGCAACAACCACGGAGATACCGAGTCTCCATCTCATGAGAAGCTGGTGGACTCCACCTTCACTCCCAGCAGCTACTCATCTTCAGGCTCCAATGCCAACATCAACAATGCCAACAACACTGCCCTGTGCCGCTTCCCCAGCCCACCCACCTACCCCAGCACTGTCAGCACAGTGGAAGGCCACGGGACCCCCTTGTCACCCACGATATGTGTGCAGGAGGCTCCTTGGAAACTACCATCCAAAAGGTAAGTTTCACAGAGTAAGTTAAGGGACTGGGTATAGGAACGTGCATGCAAACACCGGAGCACTGCTGCCTAGCCAAAGTCACCCCCAGACATTGCCCAGCCTGCAGCCTGGATTGAGCCTTCTGGTTCTCCACTTGTGCCAAAGCCCACGGTGCATCAGTCGAGCACTGCAAAGCAGCAGCACTCTTACTAGTCAACTCGCTTGATTTCTTTGGGTTTTATCACTAAGAAATCTGCAAGAACCAAAAGGAGCCTTATTTATCCCTCCTTCACCACAGGGAGTGGTTTTATCAACTGATAACTGAAGGAGACTGCAATTCATTTCTTAATCACCCAGTAGGGAGCTTTGTGGAAGTCAGTGGTTTTTCATTCAGTGGGTCACATCCCTACAGAGTCACCAAAGGCATTCTGGGGGGAGAGAGGCAAGGTTTTCAGAAATGCAGTACTGTGCAACACAAAGAAAATCCCCTTCTCTGGGCAGTTCTCAGGCTCTCTACACACAGATGACTAGTACGAAAGGAGTATAATTTTATCGGTGGGGGATTTCAGTAGCAGCAGGAAGGAGCTGGAATTATTTTTTCAGTGCCGAGAGTGGGCAGTGTGAAAAGGTGGACAAATGCTGCCCCTGGAAAGGATGGAATAGGACAATAAGACAGAGGAAATTCAGTGGGTGCAGAATTGCCCAAGTAAAGAGTCCCAGGGTTTTTCTATTCCGCGCCTTCCCGAGGGAGGCCACAGGAGTAGCACAACACGTGTTACCATGTGCCCTCTTCCTTTGCTGACTTGAACTGATGTGACACTGCTAACGTGGTGTTCTTTTCTCTCCTTGCTTCCCTGGGCACCCTCCCTGAATTAGGACACATTACTACGAAACACTGGGACGGTATGTGTTCTCCTGTCTAATGCTGTCCGGGTGTAAGAGTCATTGTTCATCCTATCCCAAAGTCCAAATCCCCATTAATGCTGAATACAGGCCCTTCTTTTTGGTGTCAGTAGGGCTGAAAGAGAGGTAATGATCGCCATGACAGCTCCAGAAAATGCTCCTAACACAGGGCAGGTAGTGATTCATGGGCAGTTTCTAGCTGTTTTCTAGATTTGGGGGGGTTTTAGAGTTTCCAGCTGGGCTCACAGATCTATGCACTCTCTGATCACAGCATAGTGAAGTACACTCTGGCATGTTTATACAAAAATTCTGTATGTTTTTGGCTAAACACAGACTGTTGAGCAGGAGGAGATGCCATGTACTGATCTTTTCCCCTCTGCACCTTAGCAGTTTTACTTGTCTCCCATTTAAGGAGGAAGGTTGCTCCAGCACAGTCCTACAGACTCTCTGAGCCTACAGGCTCTGTTATACCATGCATACGAACAATTTTCCTAATGGTTTTTGCTTAAACCAGATGATAAAATAATGTTTCCTCTCTGGTCCCTGAAAGGTGAAAAAGAAAACCTGCCACGCTGCTCTTTTCTGCAACTGTTAGTAAGAAACTGAGATTGTTTCCAATACCTCCATGTTGGTACCTCAGAAATTCAAGCTACATTCACAGTTTACTTTACTCCTCAGAAGACACAAAGTCCAAACGAAGTGAAATGTTGAGTGCCCAAATGTTAAACAGAGGGACAGAGAAGAGGCAAGCAGAGAATTAAGGGCTGTTACACCAAAGGTTCTGAACGTATCCTACTGAATTTAGTAGACGCACTCTGCAGTTACTGGTGGGAAAAAAAGGCACCAAAGATGGAAAAGACAGCAGGGAATGAAGAGTGTGAACAGGAGGCAGAGGGCAGAGATGGTGCAGAGTAAGGGATTTGGGAGGCAGACACCCGACATCAGAGCTGAGAGGGTTACTGTCAGTGTCTAGGAGGCTTCTCTGAAATCCATAACCAAGACTTTTGTAACAAGAGCCCACCTCATATTTTACTTTGAATTCAGTGAGGTATATCTCTGTAAATGTGGTCGGTGTGATGTGCACACTAATAGAGTTCATGTAAACACAGATGACAACAACAAGTTTACAGTATTGTTCAGCATTGATTTAAGAAACTCGTCCTCTGACAGAGGACACTGACAAAGGTTGCTGCTTTGTATTTGTGAACTCTGTAGCTCTGTTCAGTCATTGATTTTTCTATGATGGCTCTTCAGCATTATAATAAACTGAGACAGATGGAGCCTGTCATTCTTGTCCTTGTAACAGGTTGTCTTTACCATCTCCGTATCTTGACTTGTCTTTTTTGCTCATTAGCTCCAGTTCCAGAGACAGCCAGCTGGCAATTGTTTGCCAAGAGGAAGTGTCTCAGGATGAGACTTATGATGAAAATTTGAATGAAGACATTGAGTACTGTAGTGAACCAAGTCTGCTCTCTACCGAAATGTGAGCTTTGCAGCTTTAGTCAAGGTGTTTGGGTGGTTCTTTGATTAAGGGGGAGAGGCGGGAAGAGGTGACCTTTTTCAGTTTATGGGATAAGGTCAGAACCTGCAGTTCATCCCTAGAAATAACACTGAAAAGAATATCTGTCACCTAGGATTTTCCTTCTTCTCTGAATGAGACATCTGGATCTGCAGGGCCTTCTTCCACATTCCATTCTATCACCTGATGTTCCCAAATCTCATTTTTAGAGGGGTTCTCTGTCTCATGATTGTTACTGCTCCTGGACCAGTTATATCTTGGAGCTAGCTCACTACTGCATCCTTCTGCTAGCATGATCTTTCTGGCTTCCTTGCTGGAAGAGGGGTTATTCTGTCCAATATCAGCTGCTTTTCTAAGTCCCTCTGTTCTCCTTTCCAGGCTTGCATACCAAGATGATGAAAACAGACAACTCACTCCACCAGAAAACAGCAAAGGAGAGGACACCCGGCACTCTCCGAAGAAAGGGTTTCTGTGCTCCTCAGCACTAGGTAACCTCCCAGCAGGACACAGGGGCTGTGCACTCCTCTGCCCTGATGGAGTTCTCACATCTCGCTAGGGGAATCCCAGCTTGTGTGGGCGCAGGGGTTGCTGTTTGCTGCCTTTAACTTGTTAGACCAGGAATCCCCCGGCGTGCGGATGATCCCGATGACGCACGTGACTCTGCTGACTTTATGCTCTCAGTCAGTAGATGAACCTGTGGCTGTTTGGGTAGTCCATGTGATCTGTTTGACAAAGCCTGCCTGTGAATTAGAGTTTATGTGAGCACTGTGGACTCTCCAAACAGTCACCAGGGAGTCACTGAATGGGCTAGCCTTGAATATACGGCGTTCTGGTCTGTGTGTATTCAGCAAGGAGAGGTTGTCTCTGTTGTTTGCTACCAGGAACACAGTGAATTTCAGATTAACTTAACACAACACAAATTTGTTATCTGCTCTGATTGTACCTGGAGATTTTCAAGTGCTTGAGCCTGTAGACTACACTGTCAGGTGAAATACATGAACCACAAGATTTTATGGAAGTATCAAGACAAATGTAAGAGTCTCTGAGAAAATATTTTTCAGCCTTTTTCCTGGGTGTTGGTGTGAAGAACAAGGACATTGCGGGAAGAAACCAAAAAGAATCATGTGTATAAAATATCCTTTTATAAAATAACAGTGACAGACTAGGCAGTGTAATGTTTAAAGGGAGGCTACTGAGTCTTCACTAAAACCCTTCAGGATGCTTGTATAATTGAGTGTTCTAAGAGCATTTACTTTATTTCAAATCTTAAAATATTAGGCAACAATTCCTATCTGTAAAGCAGTCAGTCCTTGATACACGGCTTCATTAACGACATCCCAGTGAATATTTATACAGTGAGGTCAAACTCATTTTGCTAGTTGTTTTTTTCTGTAGAAAGAGAAAATACTTTTAACTTGCATTGTAACATTGATTCTCCGGGTTATAACGCAACCCCTCCCAACCAAAGTCCTCCAACCTCTGAGAGGACTTTTTCTCAACAATCAAAATTATAGATACATACTAATTTCAGAATTCTAATTTTCTTTCCTTCTTTAGAAAAAAGTCAACATGATCAAGAAGCCCCCAAAATATTTTAATGTGCCATGCAGTGTGTCATGCATTAAATCTTTAATATTGGATTTATTTGCTATTCTCCAGAAATAAAGCCCTTTGTGCTTTTTCATAAACATACTTTGCAGTACTTTTAAATTCTTAATAGGGTGAAGAATTTCTTTTATTTAGAGAAATAAAGTTTAATTTTATAGCAAGTAAACAATGCGACTGTTTCAACAGTTCCCCCTAAAATCTTTTTTCTCTTCCCTTCTTTCCAAATTTTGAAAATGCTTTATGTTTAAGTCACCTTCCATTCACCAGTAAATTCATCATTGATTAATTCACTTCCACTTGACCTTGCTATAGACACAGTCTCATAAATTGTGGTATGTCTGGCAGCTAAGGGACACAGATCACATGCAAGCAGGAGGCCAGTGTCACCTGAGCAGCCTGACATGCCCTTCTGCATGTTGTGTACAAGCCAGGCACAGCAACAGAGCCTCAGCTGCCATCATCAGTCCTGACAGGGACTTTGAACTAGAGAGGTCTGAGAACACTTCCACTGTTCAAGAGGGAGATGTGTTCTAAAAGAGGAAAAATAAAAATCGGAGTTCAGAATTTTATCTGAAGGTAGTGTTGGTTGTTTCACGATGCCTCACTGCTTTTTGCAAATACGTGTGCTCTGAAAGGGTGAGGTGCTGAGGGAAAGTGGGCAGAGCTGAAAATGAGGGTGTCTTTGCTGTATCTCCAATGGGACTGCACTAGAGGAAATGGAAAACAGGTTACCTGTAGTGCGTTATGAGTGATGGACACAGTTGTGTGTGATTGCTGTTTCAGGTCGAAGGGCATCTTTTCACCTAGAGTGTTTGAAAAGACAGAAGAACCAGGGCGTGGACGTCTCGCAGAAGACAGTTCTGCCTTTGCATCTGGTACATCATCAGGTAAGCGTTAATGACCACAAAGGGCCCAGCAATGAAACTGAAACCCTTCTACCTGCAATGCCTCGCCAGTGCATCCCAAACAACTTTTTAAAAGCCACTTGGGATAGTTTCTAGACCCACAGTAAGGGTCAGGTTTTTAGAAATCAGATTTGCCATCATGCTCATTCCTGCTTTCAGTATTTTTATCGTTCCCAGAAGAATGCCACAGGAATATGTCCTTTGCAGTCAGCAGAGTTATCATTTTTTGATGTCAGTAAAAGAATAAAATAAAATACTAGCTAAAAGATAAAAATAGCTACCCAAATTGCATGCTGCAGTGCAATTACGTTGGCTTTGATGGTAGTGTGCATATGAACAAAATGCACAGAGTCTACTTTCATATTAATTAAAGGTAACCAGTAACTGTAATTAATCATTTTAAAACATAATCTGATTACATGTCATTAATCAGCTTCTCAAGCCCTTTGTAACTGTGTTCAGCAGCCTAGCAAATGTATGCTTAGGCACATACCTAGATGATTAGCCAGCTGTCATACTGCAAAGCAGATTTGTGTCTTTCATTTTGATGATGCCGCTTTTTGTCACCATAAAAGAAACAGGTGCAGATGGTAGTGCCTGCCTTGCAAGGGTGGGGTTCTGCTCCGTGCAGTTGCCCGGGGCAGGGCAGAATGGCCTTGTCACCTCCTGCACTGCCACAGGGGTACAAAATGCTAGGAGGGCTGGGAGAAGTGAGAAGTCAGAACAGAGGAGTGAGAGGTGAGTGTGTTTGAGGCTCCCTGGCTTTTCTCACCTCCACTCCCAGAGAGTTATCCTTCAGTACTCAAGTTCCAGAAAGCAGTAGTCTGCAGAGAGTTACAGCTGTGGCAGGGACAACCAGAACATGCCTTGGAGCAGGGAGGAGTGGGCAGGAAACAGCTTCTCACATTCAACACAGCAGCAACAGCCCTCCTGAGACTTCCTGCCTGCCCATGGCAGGCCAGGCAGAGGGAACACATGCCTCCCACATTCTCAGCCCACCCAGCTGGCAGAATCACCTCCCTCCAACCCGTACAAACAGGATGGAGCTACTTCATCCCTCCTCATCCCACAACAAAAACCTAGAGGGATGGTGCTCTGTCCACCCAAGTGTCACTTAGCCAGACTGAAGGGCTACCCTGCAATAAACATCTGGCCTTCAGCTGATAACACTGAGCAATGTTCACATGTGTACAAAAAAATGTCAGCCTACAACAGTGCTTGAAACAAGAACATGAGAGTGGAAAGGTTGCCTCTGCTAAGTGTAATGGATTCTGTTGCTGTGAATACCTGAAGAGGTATTCTCATGAAGTGCTTGTACATCACAATACGTAAATGTATGCAGCTGGAGCTCAAAGCAATCCCTAAGAGCTTCTGTCAGGTTCCTCAGCACCTTATGTTTTTGATAAAGTATTTTGTTATATGTTTCTGCCCACAATTTGAAAAATTGGTTGCATTGTTCTGCCTGACAGGTCTACGTCTCTCCTTGAAGACCTGGCAGTTTACGGGATGTGCTGAGGCCATCACAGCCTGCAGGGCATGACTTATATAGAAGAATTTTTAAGGGCTTTCTTCCTTACTGAAATCTGATGGGAGTCTGAGATCTAATTCCTGGGAAAATCTTGGTGAACCCTGTAGGTGACTAGTAATTAATTCTTTTGTTCGTCTCTCACTGAAGTCATCAGCACAGCATAGTTATCAGTTCCCAAGAATTTCAGTGGCAGATGGGCTAAGCTTCACTTAACATTACATGGCTTAAAGTTAGCTCTCTAGTTTAACCTGGTCAGTTCAGGCCCACTGTGGTCCACAGCGGAAAGGAGCATCTCCAAAGGGCATGTTTAAGTCTTCTATAGGTCTTAGAGACCATTTTCAAAGACAGCATTTCCAGGCAGGGACTGAAGAGACGGAAGCCTTGCCAGTGTCTCTCTACACAGTTAGCTTAGACTACACATGGAGCCTTCAGATAGCTGAAGCTGGGTGAGACGAACTCCAGCCTGAACAAAGGGATTTTCTGCAACACAATCCACATCCTCCTTCATTTTCTGTCTATTTATTTCATACTAGGCTGCAGTGAGCTCTGTGGGATGAGCTTACGACTCTGACAGTACTGTTTATAGAACAAGGAGGCAGTCACCATGAATAAGGCATCAGATCAGCCCTGTGAAACATGGGGCTTCTCGAGGAATTTGTTATAAAAGGAGGCTGGATGACTCAGGGGTGGTGTAAATGATTACAGGAAGAACTTGGATGGCTGAAAGTATAATCATCAGATATTGATCCTCCCACCAACAGCAGATGCCTTAAAATCCAGTGGTGGATTTAAAGTTACTGCCAACTGCAGATACATGTAAAATTCACATCTGGTATCTGTTCAGGTTCCTCAGTAGACACTTAGAGAAAACACAGCAACTGGCATTGAAAGCTCCTGGTATGTGTGGGGGCAGTGGTGGGAAAATGAATTGCTGTATCACCCCCTGAAGAAGAGGTGGTTTCTGGCAAGGCTGTGGGGAGCAGGGCTGCATCCCTCCTGTCAGTGCCGTGGCTCCAAGGCCAAAGAATTGCAGTTGTGAAAGTTTTCAGTCTGGTGCTTGGCACTATCACAGGGCACACCATTTAAAGAAAAACGAGTTTGCAGCAAACATCCAAACCCACCAAGGAGCTGGCCGCTGTTTTCACAAGCCTTGAGACTCTCCAGGCCTTTCTTGGGGAGTTTCTCCAGAACCAACTCCTTCCAGCCCTGCTGCCAAGTGCAAGCTCTCACTCATCTTCCTCCTCCTCTGCCCACAGGCATTAGCAGTGGCCGGCCTGAGTCCCCTGCTCCAGCGAAGCCATTCCCCCACCATGTTCTCCCGGCTGTGCGCTACGCCCCCCGCCACCCCCTGCAACCGTGGCTGGCCGCAACAGACCATCCCGACCCTGCGCCTCGACGGGGCAGAGTCCACCGAGAAGCTCAACAGCAGCTTCCCGTCGGTGCACTGCGGCTCCCGGTTCCCCGACAGCACCGGCTGCAGCAGCCCCAGGAGAGCCAGGCCGGTGTCCCTCACCGTCCCCAGCCCGACCGCCGGGAGCAGCAGGCAGTTCCACGGCAGCGCCAGCAGCCTGGTGGAAGCGGTAAGACTGCAGAGTCACAAAGGACACTGTTGTCAAGGCCAACTAGAAACAGGGCCCATGGAAGGGCAGGGCAACACATACGTTGCTGCCCACAATGCCAAGAGCGGGACAGCCCACCTCCAAGCAGCATAGATGGGAGATGGACCTCTGGGGAAAACACAGCAGTGAAGAGGGTTGTGTTAGAGAAGTGATGGGGTTGACGATGCAGAGTACTAACGTGTGTCTTTGTTTCTGGTTCCCTGCCTGCTTTTGAAGGTCTTGATCTCGGAAGGACTGATGCAGTTTGCTCAAGATCCAAAGTTCATTGAGGTCACAACCCAGGAGCTCGCAGACGCCTGCGACATGACGATAGAAGAGATGGAAAATGCAGCAGACAACATTCTCAATGGTAACAGCAAGCAGAGCCCCAATGGCAACCTCTTGCCTTTTGCTAACTGCAGGGACCCAGGGCAGGACAGTGCAGGAGAGGAAGAGGAAGAGGTGCAGAACCCGGATTGTAGAATAAGTCAGGAGGAGCTCAAGGACAGCAGGATTTATATCAGCAGCCTGTAGTTGCCAGGGCTGGAAGCGATGCTGGTTTTTTATTTGTTTCAATGTTCCTAATGGGTTTGTTTCAGAAGTGCCTCACTGTTCTCGTGACCTGGAGTAACCGGAACAGCGTTCTTCATTCATTTCTGTTGGGACGAGTCGCAGAGTTGGGTGGTGTAAGAAAGCTTTTCAGGAGCGGATATAACCCCAGCATGTGTCCATGAAGGAAGAGTGAGGAGGAGGAGGAAGAGGAGGAGAGCCAGCTCCCTCTTTTTTTCAGTCCCTGCACAAGGAACGACAACTGCCTCCGGAGCACGAAGGGGAACCTCAGCTTCCTGTGGATGGCCCTAGCCAAAAGGACCCTGCGCCAAACGGGTGTCTTTCGACTTTGCTTGTAAAAATCATTTTGCACATATTCTGTATGAGCCTCACCGTCTCCATAAAGCCAAGGCCCTTTGATTCGGAAGGAGAGGAAAACTTCTGCTGTGGATTCCCACGCCACGAGGGGGAGGAGGAAGCAGGAGAAGTGCAGGGGTGCCCGAGGGGCAAGCAGCGGAGCTGCCCAGCCCCGCCAAGACTCCAAGGCAGGGGTCCCTGCCAACCAATCCGAGTGCGGGCAGCCACTCCTGCCAACCAATCAGAGCTCAGGCAGTCACCTGCCAGCCAATCCGAGCTCAGGCAGCCTCCTGCCGGCCAATCAGAGCTCAGACAGCCAGCCATGCCAGCCAATGGGAGTGCCGGCTCTGCGGTGGGGCAGAGCCAACCCGCCCCACCCATGCTGAGGTGGTGGTGGGCTCGTGTAGATCTCTTCTTGTTTTGCAGTTTGATATTTCCTTGAAAGCATGTTGCAGTTTTTATTTTGACTTTTTTCTTTTTGTTTTTCTTTTTTTTTCTTTTTTTTTTTTTTTTTGAGGGAGAAGGGAGTGTTTACAGTGTTTTGTAATCACCTACCTTTTTTCGGTTTGGTTTATTTTCACCTTTGCAAATGTTAAATTGGTTTGATCATGTTGTCTTATTTAAACTGGGGGGAGGGGTGGTTTCTCCATTGAAATTTGGTAGAAGTATAACAATAATAGACAAGTTTTACCAACCATTATGTACACCAAGAATTTGTAATTTTATTTACTAGTAACTGAAACCTTTTGTTGTTGTTGTTTTATAATTTAAAGATAGTAGGCAATGCACTTGATATAGTCTTGCACATTTGAGTGATTGATTTGGGTTCTTTTTAGTGCTAAGTATATCTGTGAGTGTGGGAGCAATACGGGGCGAGTGTGCGTGCGCGCGCGCGTGTGTGTGTAAGTGCATGCAGCTCTCCACATCCTGGTTTGAGCTGCAGGAGATCTGTATCTGGGGCCATTTGAATGCAAAAACAAACCACTGTCTCTGCTTTCGAAAAGGGAATCAGTAACTTTGCATTTTCTGTTCCACAAGATATGCAAAAACAATGCAATAATATTAATTTTGAAAATAAAATTGTAAGTTTTGTTGGCATTAAAACTGTATAGAAAAAAAATAAATTGCGGGGGTGGGGGGAAACTAAAACAAAAAACCCCAGAAGGCGTTACGCTTCGATATATTCCGTGTGATGTTTTATTGCATTGATAATGTTTCTGTTGAAGAAACCGTTATACTTGAATTCAGGTCAGTTTCAGTATTTTTCAAATATTTTTTTAAAATGAATTGCAATTGTGCCAAGCAAAGATAATGAATTGAATTAAGTTTGTTTAAAAAAAAAAAGAAAAAAAAGAATCACTTCTTGTATATTTTGCTGCATGTCAAGTGAATCATTTCGTATTTGGAATGTGCCAAGCTTTACCTTTGAACTTTTAAGTGCTTTTCTACGTGTGGTTGGGGAAAGGGGTACTGTTTTTTTTTTTCCTTTTTTTAATTTGTACAATGAACAAAGTGTACCTGGTGTAAGTAACTATTCTGCAATCCACTGACAGGTTGAACGTTACTGATTTTGCATATCTTGTGTTCATTTTCCTTCTTCCTCACTCCCTTTTAACATGCACGATGGCTTTATTGGTAGAGAATCTTTCTTCCCTAGACTGGGACATTTTATTCAGGCTTTATTTTTTTTCCTTTTTTTGCACAGTTTCTCTAAAGGTCTCTTACCACTCAAGGGTGGCAAGACCCCCAAGCCCATTTGGCAGATCCATCCTACGTATTCAGCTGGCACCAGCAATTCCAGGAACGAGGGGAAAAAATCTGCTTTCAAAGTTATTTAATTGGATATCTAACCCTGCTCAATTACAGCAGGGTGCTGGGATAAGAAATGAAAGAATCAGAATAATTAGCAAAGTACAGTTACCTAACTCTGGCCTGGACTGAAAGGAAAAGGTAAGTGAGGGAGGAAGATCCAGATCTTTATTAGGAGAATTGCTGCATTTTTGTCAAGATGCAGATGCTGAGTGACTTTTGGGTGTTCCTGTGCACAGCATAGTCTCAGTCTTTAGTGGACGGGTCAGATTCTAAGCCACAAAACATCTGACAGCACAGCACATCCCAGTCAGGTTTCCTGACTAGTGAGTATGAAACGGTCTTTCTCACATTGATACTCAGCCCTAACTCATGAGAGAGGCTGAAAAAACAGGCACGTATTGTTAGATTTTATGCAACTGATTTTTGTCCAGACTACTGCTGTTTTTCCTCCCTTCTCAAGATGGTTCACCAATTTGCAGATCAGTGCTGAGTTAGGCGGTGTGATCTGACTCAGAGCTAAACTTCCATTCAAATCTCGAGTTTCTGCAGATGTCCCAGAACACCACTTATTGCATACTTTGATTACATTGTTTTTGTAATGCTCTTGTTTTTCTTCTTGATTCTCTGGGGCATAAAGGAGAAACGGCAAAGGGTGGTTTTGACAGTGCACTTTTTGAACCAGCCAGTATCAGCTCAAGATACCTTCAAAAAAACTAGTGCTTCGTTAACTAGAGAAATACAAATCCATTTGTACAACCATCTGTCATCAAAGTCATAATTCGAGACTTCCCTGGAGAAAGTTTCTCTGGAGAAAGTATCCAGCTGATGTCAGTCAGTCTCACCCTCTCCATCCCTTGTGCCTGCATCAAGATGGGCACACAAGTGTGTCTCCCTTTGAGCTTTCTGCTGCTAGTGCTGATACGCTCCAAAGGTACTTGAAAGGAAAGAATGCTGTGCCTGGCAGCGTAAGGGCTCCCTGTCTCATTTTCTTCCACTAGAAAGCCCATCCGACTCTCCCAAGGGGAGACAGAAGGTCTTCTCCTCTCCTGACAAACAGAACACTTATCTAAATCAGTGGCGACAAGGGGCATCTTGGATGCTTGGCAGCCCACGTCATCTTTGAGGACTTTTCTTGATGGGAAGGAAAACAGCAGAAAGGATTATGCCCCACACATTCCTGGTGAAAGCTGCAACTCCTTCAGGGGTCAGAGCCTACAGTGTCCAGGGGAATCTCTGCTCTGTCCTAGGTCCTGCAGAGTGGAAAATGTATGGCTAGCAGAGAATGCAGATGACTTTTGCAGTTTGAGGGGCAGGTATTACGTTTAGTAATTGCTGGTGCCAGCTGTACAAATTTCTCTTTCTGGGGAGGGCGGCATTTTTATTTATTTTTTTCATCTGAGGTACTTCCAATGTGCACATTGTGACAGGCCTGAGCAAAGAGCTACTGCCTCCTTCAAGTGAGGCAGAGTCTGGGGGACAGTGGGAAGGAGGGGGCAGGTTTAGTTCCTGGAGTGTTTCCCTGTGTATGGGAGTGGATGGTGGGTACATACAATCACTGTGCTGTGGATGGAAGCTTTGAAGGAACCAATGGCTGAGGAGTGGCATGAAAGGAAAGGAAAGGAAAGAACAGGGAAAAGAAAACAATCTACTGTTTGCCTGAGCCTCTCTGACTTGCAAAAGTACACTGCAGACTAAAGACATTTCTTCTAAAACAACAAACCTCCTCCCTGTATCACTCCTGCTCATTAGTCCAGACAGTACTGGGCCAGCCACACCGGGTGCATTTCTTTTTTTTTCTTCCTTATTTCCGTGTGGCTGACTTGATGGGAAAGAAAGCGGAACTCATGATCCAGAGCTGGAGTTTCGATATCCACAGACCTTTTGTGCATCATCTGCCTCTTCAGCTGGACATGTGGACGATGATGGTGTAGATGCTGCTGCTACTGCAGGGGTCCCGCCTGGTTTATTATCCTGCCCACCACACCCCAGCACGGAGGGACAGCCAGAGAGGTGCCATGTACAGAATCGCATCTATTTCTGCTTTGTTTTCTGACTCAGAACCCTGCCCCGATGACTACGACAACAATGACGACAACAACAACAACAACAAAGAAAGGGCAAATGCATTTTTTACATTTCTTGATAATTTCCAAAGCAATGTATCATTGCTTTCTTTAGACTGACGCCAATATAACAGTTGTATGGGTCTCAGCCAGGCTCCTGTGTCTTTTCTGCCTGATAGTTTCAGATTGCTGTATGGAATGTATGCGCGTTTGCACACAGACACAATCATACGGGGTGGCGGCACCACGGGCCCGTGGGGTTGCCTCCCCTGTGTCACAGATGAAGTTGGAGGCCTTGCTTCGTACGTGTAGATGAGAAACCCCGACCCACCGGTCCAGTGAGCTGAAGTGAAGCAGCCCTACTGGGACAGAACTGAGTATCCTAAGATATATGCATGGTCCTGTTGTGACTGTCTCCATGGCAGGGGCGGGGTGGGGGAGAGGAACACTGAATGGGGAATTTGGAGCACAACAAAGTTGATATAAAATAAGTACAATCCAGTTGGGGGGTTCTGGTAGTGGTGAGATTTTATCAGTTCCCATAACAAAAACTGTAGTGCATATAAAGAAAACATTCCAGGCCATCGGAGCCCCAGTTCCCATCTTGCTAACATGAGGCTGGAGGGCACTAGAGGCCACAGAGGTTGTATTGATGCAAAGAATGTGGAAAACAGAACTGGGCCCTGAAAAATTTAATTATATTTTGCCCCCATTTATTTCCTTCTTCAAAGAAGTCTAAGAAATATAATTCTCAGTAGCTGCACAGGGTTTCTTTTTTTCTTCTTCTGAATGCTGCAAAGTTTTTAAAGTTTTATTCTGGGTGAGGAAGCCCAGGGATCCAGAAGGTTTCCAGAGGGATCTCAGTCTGTGAAGCTATTGTCCCTCTTCCTGCTTTGTTTCTGGACAGCTGAAACCACTATGGCCTTGCTGCTAGAGCACCCTGAGGTGGGGTGGGTGAGGGCAGAAGCACAGCAAGAGACGTGTCTTGGACTGAAAAACAGATTGGGCTCCAGTTGCTCTCAGAGAAGTCAGTAGTATCACACTGGAATGGAAACAAAACAAACAAACAAACAAAAAAAAACCACCACAAAAGCAAACCTCTTCTGATACAAACTTTAGTGTTCTAGTTAAATCCTCCATTCTTCCTCTGCCCCTTACAGGGAGCTTAGCTGTTAGCACTTGAGCATAAAAAACAGGCCTTCTTTAGGGGCACAGGGCTTGACTCAGTTGCCTAAATGTAGGAGTCCCCCATCGCCTGAGATACCCCACAGTACCCTGCTGGGTCTGCAGCAGCTCGTTCAGAAAGGCACAACTCTGCCCCAGACGGGGCTGGTGTCACAGCCACCAGCCCCAGTGATGGCAGAGATCTCAGGTGGCCAGAGACAATTAGGCAACTTAATCAAGTCCCTTTCTAAAGGGCTAATTGAGAGGAGCAGCACCTATGACTGATGTAATGAGGGAATCTTCATTAGCATTACCAAGGGCTTAGTTGGGCAGGATCAGGAGCTTGTCTGCACACTCCCATGCCATTATTTTTCTACCCCAAGTCAGGCACACAGCCTCCACTGCGACAGGCTGATGTTTGCAGCGGTCTGCCCAGCCCCTACGTTAGGCCAGGTTTAGCAGCTGCATCCCAGGCCCAGTGGAGCAGGGGCAAGCCCAGGCGAGAGCAGGCATCACCTCCACCCAACAACGAATTTTCCTGCCAGCGTTCAAACATCCCCGTTCCAAAGCTTTATCCTATTTAAGACAGACCCACAAACTCAGACACCATTTGCTAGCCTCTTAATTTGGATGAAGAAATACCTGTGTTTTTCTGTTAGCTCTTTCCCAAACAGGCTTTTAGTATTTTAAGCATCCTGAGTCAGTCTGCTCCCATCTCAAGCACCTAGGTAGACTGGCAGCCAATACAATCTAAATATCATCAACTTTATGATTGCTCATAGAAATGATTGTTTCAAGCTTATTCAGTCTTGACAGTCTGAATGTGGGAAGATTTTGGAGGAGGAGGAGTGAGATTGTAAATATCTCTTTGACAAACATTGCTGCATCACACACAAAAAAATAAAAGGGGGAGATACTTATAAAACTGCCTTAAAAATCAATTCCGAATGATGACATCTCCCTCCAAACAATTGCCGCTTGATAGAGCAAGAGATGAGTCACTTTGGGTGAATTCTGGCAAGAAGTGGTTGGAATCTAGTTCAGTTTCAGGAGTGAAAGTGTAGTTTAGGAGCTGATCTCTCACTCAGTCTGAATTCACATCAGCACGGATGACTGAGCTCTGCAGGATCAAACCAGTTTAAGGTCTGGGGGGTGCTGTATCTATCTGGCCTGCGCCTTCGTGGTTTGGGTGTGGCCCGGCAAGATACCGGTGTTTCCCAGTGACTTCAGGGAAGATGGGGTTCCTCAGCACCTCTTAAGTTCAGGCCCTGGAGCGCCATTTCCTGCTCTGATCATCAGCTATAAGTGTTGATAAATATAAGTGTTTTGCCTTCATTTGAATTGCCCAGAGCTGTAAAATGACCTCTCTCAAGTATAAATCAGCCCAGATATAAACCTCCTCTCCCACTCTTCCCTACACTCCCTGCCCACCCTCCCAGCCTTCCCTTGCACCTCCACCCGAGCCCTTCCCTGTCTCAATTCTTTACCTCCTTCCACAATTTTATATCTAGTTTTCATGAACCCACAGAAATGCTTTTGTAAATAATGCTGTACAGTTTGTAACCGTCATGTAAGCCTGTCATCAGTGCCAGAGTCCGTCTTGCCCTCTCGCACGTTTTAAAATCAACAGAGGAAAGTTAGAGTGAGTGGCCCGCCAGTGAGCTATAGGGTCATCTCTGTGTGGGACAAATGTATATTCCTGTAAGATTGCATTTTTATCTAAGGAATGATGTTATTTTAAAATTGCTAATAAATTTCTAAACAATGTCCAGATTTGTTTAATATTGTAAATGTTATCAAAACTCCTTTTGAAGTTGCTCCCTTCTCCCAGCAGTGGCTGAAAAATAAGACAGATTCCTGCAGCCCTTTATTTCCCATCGGCAGCCCTGCTGCCAATCATGGGCTCCCACCTGTATTTAAGGGGCTGCAGAACAGTCTTGACAGTCACAGCCTGCCTTGATAAACAGTAACTTAGGAAATCCAACCGCTCTCTGTGCTGTTGTCACCACAGAAATTCTGCTATGTCATGATGTCCAACGTGTGACTCATGCGCAATCACACACTTAACATTTTCTCAACTGGATTCCTTTTTTACCAAGCACATGCAACTAAAAAATACGAATGCCCGCAGCTTAAATATGGTGTAATGAGTATATACATAAGCCATGAAACTAATGGGATGATAACAAGTAACATACCGTGCATTTACTTTTCGATTGAACAAATTTATTCTACCACGGCTATCAAGCAATTACGCCACAGTGCCGGCTGAGCACTGCCTTTCTGTCACAGCACTGTAAATCACAGTGTACTCAGCCCAAGTACAGCACTATAAGATTGAGTAAAATAATGCCTAAAGAAAAAACAATGGGGTTTTTTTGTTTTTTTTCAGTTCTGTGTATATATATATTTTCCCCCCTGACTCACACACAACTGTCAGAACTGCAGGCTTTGCTGCTGCTATTAATTAGTGGTGGCACAAAATGCTAAAACTCGGGAGCCGATGAAAACCTGTGGATGTCATCAGTGCTGGGTGTTGGAATGGCAGAACGATCGCCAACAGAAATCTCGTTATCTGCAGGCTCAGACTGGCCATCGGTCAGACATTTGCCACCACAAAACCATGCGAAAGTGCCGCGGGTGCTGATCAAAGCCCAGCAAGCGGTTCAGCTTTGCTAAAAAACACCCGGAGCTGGAAACTCTGAGGAGCTCCTTGGGGCTGGGCTACAGCTCCCTGTGACACCACGAGCTGAAAACCATGGCAAAAAAACCGGGTGAAAGCGGCTGTGGGCGTGTTGCAGTGCGAAGAACAGCGCGAAACCTCGAGTGCCAACCTGCGAGACAGCTGAAAAGGGGGGCAGGATCAGCAACGAGGAGCAGGTTTCACAGCCCCGCGTGAAGCGGTCGCATTAAGAACAGCCCCTCAACAGGAAAAGCGCAGCGTACACCTATACCGCGTTTTGTTCAGCAGCTGTACATTGCTGCTGGTGTCAGCTTTTAACGCTCACGGCATCTACCCGAAGCCAGGGGCGCGCACCGGGAGTGAGGAAGAACTTCTTGAGGGGGGGCAGCGCCCTGGCACGGGCTGCCCAGGGAGGGCGTGGAGCCTCCCTGTCCGGAGACATTCCAAACCCACGCGGGCGCGCTCCTGTGTCACCTGCTCCGGGTGACCCTGCCTTGGCGGGGGGGGGGGGGGATGGCGGGGGGTTGGACTGGGTGAGCTCCAGCCCTGACGGTTCCGCGACGAGCCCGCAGCCCTCGGGACCCCTCGCGAAGGCGAAGACAGCCCCCAGCCAAGCGCTGTGCCCCGCGGGGCGGGGCCGCTCGGGGCCCGGCCCGGCCCGGCCCACCCCGAACAACCGGCCGCACATGGCGGGCGGGGCCGGGGCGGTGCTGAGGCGGGACCGCGGGGCCCCGGCCCCTCCTCAGGTGCGGCCGGCACCGCCCCGCGCAGGTCGGGGCCCGGAAGGCCCGGGGCGGCG
>JAWMRA010000041.1:67046718-67069269 GCA_035584735.1 Pseudotriccus pelzelni
GATTCTGACCCATAAAGAAGAGTAGACAGTACAATGGCTTTGTAAACGCTGATCTTTGTGCTTTTCTTCAGGTGTTTATTATGTGCTCTACTGATTCAATATTCATATTGAACATAAAAAAAAGGGGAAATGCGGCATTTTCTCGTTTAACCATGTCTTATCTGCTAAGAAGCAGAAACACCAGCACTCAAATGAAAGCAGATGCTGCTGCTTTTCAGATTAATAATGCCTTAGAATTTATATAAGGGCTTTATCATAATGCAGTTTACAGTAATTACTGATAATTGCAACAGAACAAGGACAAAATTACTGAATATTAAGTGATAGGTTTTAACAGAAGTCATTAAATTACAAAAAAAGCCTTGGTTAGTAGCCAGTTCTTTTTGTTACCTGTTGGGGATTCATCCTGGCCAGCTCAGCCCCACACAGCCTCTCATTCTTTCTCCTCAGTGGAAAGCACCATACTCTCTGCTCTGAAGAAAATTAATGCCATCTCAGATAAAACCCCTGCCCCTTTTTACACAAAGGGCATTGTCAGGCTAAATAGTTTACCTAAAAAAATCTGGTAAAGTGTTTGAAGTGTTAAGAGTAATTTTTTTCATAATTTCATTCGTGTTTCCATACTGGCACTTATAATTTTTGTTTCTCTCTTTTTTAAATGATTGTAGTTTAGCTATTTTGGGGCTGGTTTACTCAGCATTCACTTCCTTGCTTTCTAGGGTTTTCCCCTTATCAAAGGATTTAGGTTGAAGGTGCTATGGGGGAATGTCCTTCAGTGGCATGGGGGGAGGGAAATCTGATCTGGGAGGTACAAAGTTTCAATAGTATTTCTCTTAACTATACTTGTAACCAGTTTTTCTTAAGTCCGACAGCATCTGAATAGTCAGTGGAGGATTTACCCATACGTTTGTCTGCAATAATTGGATGCAGTATAATTGGGAAAGTACAGTTCAGACTACGTTGATATTTATATTCAAATTGGTCGAGTTGATTCCCCTCGTTGTGGCTGATTTGACCTCTTGAGCACAGCAAAAGTAGTGAAAAGTACCTATTGCATGTCCTTATACTGACATGAAGTTCAGATTTATTTTGCTCTCAGTTATGTTAGAGCTACTGTGCCCCACACAGGGCATGGGTGCACAGCTTTTGGAGCTGCTTATACCAGGACTCCCATCTAGCATCCTATGGGACTGTCCATCTTTGGGTGTTTCCAGAGTTAGTGCCACAACCTGGCAGTGAGGCTGGGGACCCAACAGTGAGTTGAAAATTTCAAGAAGATCCAGAGCTAAGATAAGGGGGAAGGCAGACAGTTTCTGCAGGTAAGCTGCAAACACCTGAGGGCATGGGAAGAAAGGAAGGGAACAGGGTTGGGAGGAGGGCAAGGGAAGGTCAAGTGTGTCAGTGTTTATCCCTCTTCCCTCATTTATGAAAGAAACTTTGATTAGCAGTGAAAAGCAGACAGAAATTTGTTCTGACTGTGGGATGTTGCCTTAGTCCTAACTTAGTGCACCAAAGATGATTTCATTTTGAAAAATGGCCCGTTGCTAGCTGGCTGGTAGGAAAACAATTCTTCACCAAAGTTCAGTTCTCAGGCAAAGTGTTATATACATTTGTGTATGCTCAGAAGTTCAGGGTGGCCCATAAGGCAGATTCCATCCTTCGAACTGAATTGAGATGTTTCCTCTAAACAATAATAGAGTTGGTTAAAATTACACAACTTGGGTGTTGCACTGAATCACTGTCAATATACCTGTCTCTTGAGTGCATTTGTGGTACAGCTCACTGGAGTGTGAGTGTGTTTCTTGTGCAGGGTACCTGAAGGCTGCATTTATACCTCTGTATTGTTTTGACTTGTGTAACAAAAGCCTGGAAGAGATTTTCAGGTTTTATTTTTCATGTAAGCATGAGGAGCTTAATGCCAAATTGTCCTGGTTTTGCTGTGCAGGAACACAGGTACATTGGCTGAAATTTGAGCAGTAATCTTGAAATATTTTTTTTCCACAGTCAGTAGAACTCTGCTGAGGGTTGAAATCAGTTGCTCAGCACAGCTTGTGTGATACTTGATTTCATTCACTGCTTATACTTTTTATTTCCTTCAAAAAATAGAAAGCTTACTCGTGATGTTTTGCCTTCACTAGGACCACTTTAAAGGCAGGATGTATTTCTGTGCTGTTCCAAGCAGACAAAAGCCAGCACAGCTATGAAAAAGCAGTGCCCACCTTCCTCCTCAGAGCTGGCTGTTTGTTCCCAGCCTCTCCTGTAACAACAGGAGCAGAAGGGCAGAAGTCTGGCTCACACATTCTGGGCCTTCCTTCCCTTGAGTGGCTTCCAGGCTGTATCCAGGTGCCTGCGTGGTGCCAGCTCAGGGCAGGCTGCAGTGCTGGCATGTGAGTGAAGGCAGGTTTAGGGCTGTGCCTCTGGCAGTGATGCTGTCGAATGCCAGCTTGGTATCTGTGAAGCTTTAGCCACCGTGGAGAGCATGTTCACTGCTGAAAAGGCACAGTTGGCTTTTTCAAGCACCCACCCCTGAGGTACAAGCTTGGAAGCTAAGCCCCAAATATATTTGGAGTTAACAAGTTTCAGAGAGGTTAAAAACCTGACTGCCTTGCCTTTTCCACAGGAGTGATTTATATGATGGAAACAGTGGGACAATAATTTCCACCTTTATATGTCAAGGCATAGGGAAATGAGTGGGGAGGAAACATGGTTCTCCTGTTGATTTACTGTGTCAGTGAAAGCTTCAGGCTTCCTTATCTTAGGATTTTGTGCCACACTAACCAAGCAAGCGGACATGCTTTTTCCTGAAGACCATGAGGTCTTCCAGGATAAACAAAACATAACAGGGGGAAACTAGGTAGAGCCCACATAACTTCTGGTTGCTTCTTTATGATCAGGACATCTTTATTCTCAATGTGAAAGAGTCTAATTCTGATTTTTTTTTTCCCCCCTGATGGGTTGTTTTGTCAACTATATTGCTAGAAAATAAAATAACCATAAGTGTCAAGCCTAGATGCAGAGAGCTTCTGCTTCCAGGCAGATGGGCTTAGACCTTGCAAGTGTTAGGAGCAGGTTCTCACTTATGGGTAGCAGTAACTTAAAGCAATGACATTTAGAAAACTCACCCGCCTACTTCCAGCAGTCTTTCATGTCACAATAGTTTCTATTTTCACAGGCCTGGATTTTGTAAGGTTTTTTACTATCATCATCTTGGTCTCTCTTCAGGTTCTTTCCATTATTTCAGCTACTGCTGTCATATCAGCAGCTCAGGTGTACACAGGTTTCATGCCCCGTGTCCTTTGGTTTTCTGATGAACCACTTTGTGCAGTATTTCCATGATGGTTAATTTTTCCAGTTTGTGTGCGTCACTGAACTCACTGAATTGGTCTTTTCCTGCCCTTCTCCTGCCACCAAGCAGAGGCAAATTACTGTCAATCCAGTTTCTATTCTGAGAGTAACATTCTTATTTCTTTCCCCCCACAGGATTTAAACTGTCTCGTAAGAAATAGTAAGTATTTTTTTAATTCATTGCCGTTTTCTCATCGGATCATGCTTTTCTATTTTCTTTTTTTTTATTATTTTCTTTGTTTAACTGGGTTCATACAGCATGTTTTTCCTGCTAGAATCACAGAGTTGTAAAGTGAAGCACTGCTGTCATGACTTGCATCCAGTTTGATCCCTTATAAGCGCTGGCTAGAAGAGGAATGGAAAGTTATGTCTTTTTTGGGATAGAGTTTGGGCGTGGGCAGAAGCATGGGTGAAACCCAACATAACTTATTTAGTTTCTGTCAGGGCTGGGATCATCAGTTTGTAAAGAAATGGGAATTTTAGGACAAGTTTGCCGGTAAATGTTCATTACGAGTCATTCTGTCTATGATTGTACTTGATGAAAAATTAATGTATGAACTAGAATTAAAAAAGGGGCAGAGAGGTGTGCAGTTGAGAGCAATTAATGTAAATTATTGGGTGTAAGGGGTCAAGTCTTAGCAATGGCATGCATCTGAAGCATTTTAATGTGATTATGGATAATGTTCTTAAAAAAAGGAGAATGTTCTGTAGTTGTCCACTTGGTACCCAGAGGCAACTGGACAGTGGTGCAGAACTCCTTGGCCTTTCCTTGCGGTCCTTGTTCTAAGCAGGTTCATTCCTGCCTCAGTGCCCAACCCTGTATTGGACTGGCACAAGTATTTTTGTAGCCAGTAGTACTTTTTGTAGTATGAGGGCTTGGCTTGCCAGGTCAGGGAGATGACTGTGCTGAAAATACCTAGGTTTTAAACTTTTTTTTGGCAGGAGAGGGATTGGGTGGGATCAGATTGGATCATATTTCTCACTGGCAGACAGCCATTGGAATACAGCTTGACAACAGGGCTAAGTCAAACTGCAGCTCCACCATTAAAATGCTGCCTTATTTGAATATTTGGTTTAAATTTTACCTTATGGCTCTTGTTATATTTTTCTGCTCTAGGGGAAATATATTTTTTTTAGTGCCTAGCACACTCTTTTCTGAAAGGTACTTTATTCTTGTCAGGCTTTTTATAGATATTTTTTGGTAGAATGAGCATGTGGGGATTGTCTAATTACTTCCTAAGTATAAAGCCATGCTGTTACATGAAGGGATAGTGCCCAGTGTTTCCATCACTAACCCAGCAAAACAGACTGAAAGTGTACTTTGGGGGGCCTGACTGTGCTATTTTAACATGATCTGGTAAGTCAAATGTCTTACAAAAGTCTGAGTAGATCATGTCTGTCTAATGCCTGTCATACCTGATTTCACTTTCTGATGAGATGACAGCACCAGTTTTCCCTAACACCATTTTAACTAGTGTAGTTTATTTTTCTGTCCAGAGAGCTCATTAATTTAGGTAAGGCATAACATTGTTGGAAGCTCAATTCAGATGTATATTCAAATTCGAGGTAAAGCAATTTTTAGACACAAAGTAATTAACGGTTGGAAGAATCTCTCTGGATATCTGACAGATTTCTTATGATTGGAAGGCTGGTAATTAGTACTAACATGGGTTCATTTCAGCAGCAAGGTATGGACTTGCTACAGGAGATACTGAGCAAACTTCCTTGACCTGTTTAGCCTGAATACATTGATTGAGGTAATTACTAATGGATTTTCAGGAAAAGAGGAAGTATAAGCTTCTAGAACGAGTTGAGAATATTACAGGCAATTTATAAAGTACTTTCATGCTGATAACTGCCTTTCTGAACTAGGGAGCAGTCTGTCACCCAGTTTGCCTTCAGAATAATCCTGACCCAAAGGGCAGGCCATAACTGCAATTAAGCAGAGCTTCCGCAGCTCCCCTCTAAAAGGTGATTTTCATTTTCTGGACAGGTACCTGCATGGAGTTGAGCTGGCTGAAGCGTCCAGATTGGACTCCTTCTGCTCCAAGCAGTCTTGATGTCTCTTCTCATGTTTTCCGTCAGGTGGATGGAAAACTGCTACCTGTGCTTCAGATAGAATGGAAAGTGGCCACTGATGGTAAGTGGTGATTGTTTAATTTGAGCATGAAGCAGAGGAAATAGGTGTGGTCTAGTAAGGGGAATTAAGACTTCAAGTCTTTCACTGTCGTGAAAGCAGACCTTTGAAATTTAGGAGTTTGGCTGCTAAATTTTTTGGTTTGGGGGTTATAATCTCGTCCTTGTAACTTAAGTTTCCTATATGGATGTGTGTCTTCATAAAGGAATAATTGTCCTATTGCTGGAGCATAAATTAGTACTAGTTAGTTGAGTTTTCTCATTCTCCAAGTGTCTTTAATTGTTTGTTTGTAAATGGTGCTTCCTTGCATACTCTTGTCCCAAGTTTTGCACTGATTTAAGACGGAACGAAACACATTCACTTCTTCCTTCTGCAGGGCCTGTGTCTGAGGGCTATATAGAGTTATGGTCTGTAGCTATAGTATTGTAGAAGCAGGTGGGACTCAGGTAACCCAATCATTTTGTTCAGCTGTGGTTATAAACTTTCTCATTGGGACCGTGTGTACCGAAATGAAAGCATATTTGCTTTGGGCGCCCAAACTGCATGAAGCAGCTTTGAGGGGCAGAGCCAAACACCACACTGAATCTGTGGCAAGTCTAGGCACGGTGGTGATCTCTGGAGGGATTGCAACCTCTGCATGTGCAGATGGCAGGAAAAGACAGGCATGTCTCTGTGTCCCTGTGCCTGCAGCCAGCATCCGCTATCTGGAAGGGGCAGAGCTCGCCGTGCTGCAGGTGAACAGCAATCGACAGATCTGTGCCCAGTTCGACTTCCAGAACAGTTTGCCTCTTCAGGTCCGTCCGGATGGAGGCCGGGTGAGTGCAAAGGGCTCTGAACTACTTTTTCTAGTCCATGGCTTTGTTTTTGCTTTCACTGTCTGACAGCAAGGTTATTGATTAAAAAGTACAGCCTGGTTAGAAGAGCTGGTGACACAGTCAAGATATTGGACTTGAGATCTGTTGTCATATTTCCAGCTTCTCTTTCATTCTTTCCATCCCTCAGGTTTTAAAACTTATTGCTCTTGGTTGGTTCTGGGTGTTGCTTAATTGTAGAAGTTTTTGGATTCTGCTTGAGAGCTGTGACATTTTATAGCTTTTTTAACCTCAACCCTTCCTTTTATTTCCACTTCTTTCCTGTACTCTCTTGCTGTGGAGGAAAGTGCCAGCCTTGGGGGTGGTCCTTCAGCTTAGACTCCATCTGGGAGACTCATCAGAAAAATGCTGAGCATCCACAGCTCCCTTTATAAACAGTAAGGAATCTGGAGTTTGTTCCTTACCACATAGAATTTGGCCATAGTTAGGTTATCATCTGGAGCTGGTGCCTCTCCCAGAATTTGCACAGCATTGCTGATGTGGAGAACAGTATAGATTTAGGATAATGTGTATGGAATGGCCGGGTACAGAACTGCATATGTATAAGTGCAATTCTAAATGCTTAGCAGTTGCACAGCACTGCAAGATTCATACTAGACTAAAATTTTAGTCTGGAAACTGTGTGTTTTAGCCTAATCTCATTTCAGTTTATGTTGTAATTTAGTGGAAACCACACAATTGTTTGGCGTAAAACTGTTGTATCAGTTCAAAGATATAAAGTCATTCCAAACCAGACCAAGGGACTGGTCTGTCATTTAATACATTTAAAGTTCCTTTATTTTATAGTTAAGGTGCACTAAATGGGTTATATGGGATGAGGAACACAGTGGAACAGGGCCAAGTCAGCTGTTAATTTCAGGGCTTTTAAAGAACGTCATTCTCTTTTTAAGTCCATGTGGATGTGTTTTGTTTTCAGTGGAATTTCACTTTTGACCGTTTTGAAGTGGAACCTGGCCAGACTTACCAAGTGACTGTCTACCACCTGCCCAAGCTGGGTGTAAATGGAGACTACAACTGCAAGTCCACATCTCTCACAGTGCCTGGTAAGACATGCTCTAGTTCACCTAGGCCTCGAGCTGTGGTGGTTTGTGGACCTGTGGGTTGGCTGTTTTTCCAGTCCAGACCTGTGAACTGTGAGCGAGTTTGGCAATAGGGTAGCAGTACCAAAAAAAACCTGTTGCCTTTTTTGAACGTTGCTGTCTGGAAATCCATGGTGCTGCCTTATCTCCAGTACTCTTGTGGTATATATCCAAAATGCTAGTATTTGTGCTACAAATCACCATCCTTATTTTGGGGATCCTGTGTCCAGAAGTTTGTCAAGTCTCTACTTGGAATAAGGTATGTGTTGAGGGACTGTTCCATGAAGGACAGACCCCTTGATTCCAGTTGACTGTAGTTTCAGCATGGAAGATACTGCTATAAAAATTGTTATGTGCTTTCTAGAAAGCTGGACAAAGACTTGGATTTGGGCTGCTGAGTTCTGAGAAATTGCATTTGTAGCCTGTCCAGAATTCTGCTACAACTGTGGCTAAAGAGAAATTCATAGTTAAACCTGAAAAGGAATGTAGGTCCCTCTCTGTGTGGCTGAAGGAATGTAAGTTACATCTCCTGAGTTTTGTTGCTGAAGTGCTCATCAGCTGAGCAAGCACAAAGAGATTTCACTGACGTGAACTGGGCTGTGGAGGAAGCTCACATGCTCTCTGCAGAATATCGCTGCTACTTTAATTTAAAAGCTTTCAAAGTTGCCCCTCTGCTTGTGGAAGCTGGAAGTAGAGGCCAGAATTTCGAAATTGGAAGTAGTAAAGTTTGTCTTCTAGTATTAAATCTTAGACATGTGAAGTTCCATTTCAAAGGCAGAGTTAGGCGTAATTTGCCAAGAAACTTGGTAGCGCTGAGTGCCTGACCTTTTTTTGTACATATGGAAATTTTCCTGTTGCTAAATAAATTTTTGTGGTTCTCATCAAGGATACTGAGCATCTGCAGTGCCCTCTGGCTGCACTAACTAGTTTTTAAGTATTTGACACTTTGTATTGAGCTTGAAAACTGATTCCTTAATTTTTTTCTTAAGTTCTTATAGTTGTCAACCTGACTTAGTAGTTATAAAATGGTGAAGTACGGAGAGTATCAGTCAATGTGAGCTGGAAAAGGAGAGAAAGCACTTGGTTCTCAGCCCTCTTATCCCTTCTTATACCTGGTTGCACTAAGAACTTCCTGACTTTTATCCTCCACTCTTCTTCAGAAACCTAATGCATTCTTACACATGAATTACAGGAGCACTGTAAATTTTCCAGCTTTGAAAGTTGGAAATGCAGGATATGCAATGTTATATTTCAACTGTCTAAGCAGGGAATTGTTCCCTGTCCTTTGTCCAAACCCTGGAGGAGGGGCATAGTTTAGGCTGAGACTTGTAAATCCCACAATGCAAAGATGAATGTGTAATTCTGGATTTGACTCTGAAAATATTCACAAAGAGCAGGGACGATCTGCTAAATGAAGCAAATTGTAGATGTGGAAGAGTGCTTTGGAATCAAGAAAGATTCCAGCCTCCTGTTTTTCCTGGGTCAGAATGCCTTAGGAGGAATGTATTGCTGTGGTGCAGTCCAAGATTTGGAGATCAATATGAAGTTTTAATTCCACTATTATGACCTTTTCTGCACAAGTCTTACATTGGCAAGGGTTCTCAGATATTACTGTACTAACGAGTATGGTATGTTTTCAGTCTTTTCTTATTAATTATCTCTGTTCTAAAAAGAAAAAACACACCATTACATAAGTGTAAGGGGCTATGTTTATACACTGGAAACCAATACTATTCCTCTACAGAATTTTTCTACTGCTCTAGAACAAAGGTGTCCACTCATTAAGGGGAGCTTGGTTAGGTATCTGGCTTCTGATAAGAAAATGTGATTTTTTGCTGAATGGAAGTAAAATGTTTCTGACTGCTCTTTCTTGCAGACTGCAGCGATTCTCTGATGAAAAAAACCATCCCATGTATAAAGACAGGTAAAAATTTTTGAGTCATGTAGGCATGGATGCTATGCTGAAATATTTCTGATAGTTGAGAAAAGCAGGAGTATCTCGCCTACTTCCAGGCAGCTCGTGGGAACCCAGGATCCAGGGGAAAAGTCTAGATGATACAACTCTGCTCGTGAGCTTCAACCCGTGGATGGAGCCAGCCCGATACCAAATTCACGTGGCCAGTTACCTGCATGAGAAGAAGTGTAAAATGATCACACACGATTTCACTGAGGTAATTCCCATCCCAACTCATACCTTCTGTGGTGATTTAGACAAGTAGTTGCTAAACCAGCTCTTGGAGCCGTGATGTAGGAGATATGGCAAACCTTTGAACAACAGTTTTCAAGGAATTGTTTTCACAAATTTTTCATTGCCTTTGGAAAGAGGAATTTTATGTCAGGAATTTGGTGGATAAAAGATCAAAAAAAAGGTTTTACAATTTATGGAGCAGTCTATAAACATCTGCAAAGTCAAATTTGGTATTTGACTGGGCTTTACCTTTTTCAAGCCAATGCCTGGGGTGACTAAATAAATCAACCAAAACTGAGGTGCAAAGTTTCAATAAATCATTGAAGTACTTTATCAAATATGATCATGGGAGTGCGTTAGTTATTTTTTCTAGATAAAGAATGAGTGTTTTAGTAACAGATGTTTCATTCAAGCTGAGAATCAATTTCTGTAGGTCTCACAGTCTGTGTTGCTGAGAAGCTCAAAGTGTCCAGCGTGTCTTCTGGCACGAGAAAAGTTTCCCTTCGGGCATCTGAGGGAGGGGAAATGCTGCATATTTGGTACCAGTCCCCACCCCTCCCTGAGGGAGGGCGGATATAATGGCATTCAGTTTGTTTAATCTTTCCATTCCTTAACACTTAAAACCCTTCATACTGCATGCACTGGTATGCATTAAGTTATTACTGACACAGATTGTACACCTGTACGTGGGTTTCCCTGGTAGAGGGGAATGTTCCTCATTCCAGAGTATTTGCTGATCTCTGTAAAGAATATATTTAGATTGTCATGATATTGACTGTGTACAGCAGGTAACAAGGACAACTTAATTTGTCTGTTCTAGTGTCAGAAGCGGCAGTGTTGACAGCTGCTTTTAGTTAAACAAGGAAGCTTGTTAATGTTTGCACATTACGTAACTGAAGACATTTAGATTGTTTAGAAACCATAAGTTTAACTCATTTGAAGTTATACAATGTACATCCCTAGTTGTTTCCTGTTACCTGTGCAATCGTAGCCTGCTGTCTTAATTGTGTTACCATGTCGGTCTCACAGGGCACCCACAGTGATGGTGGCCAGATTCCTGACTCATTTTGTTCTCTGTGGGCTTCTTGTTCCAAGGAAAGAAAATAGAAGCTTTTTGCTTCTTTGGAGCATTCCATGTTCTCACATCAGCTTCTTTTCTATTTTCCTGCTTTCATTCAATTTTCTTCCTTCCCTTACAACTGATTTCTGCAGGGTGGTCTACAAGAGCAGGTGAATGTCACAATCAAAATAGAGAAGAACATAAAAGCTTGCTGCAACTACAAAATACAGGTAGGATCTCACTCTTATAAGCCTGTGTCCTTCACAAACAAGGCAGTGAACAACTTAGGAATGTTACAGGGTTTTGCACAGTATTTTGTTCTGAGATTGACTAATCTCTAATTATCTGTATTAAGGAAATAGTGATTATGACTGGAAGAACAATTTTTTTTTATATAGATGTTCTCTGTAGTCCATGGCTCTTCCTTAGTATAGGGCTGCCAAGTCAGAGACTATGGAGTGGGAATGGCAAGTGTGCAACTGCAGGAGTTCCCAGCCTTCTTAATGTCTAGTGTCAGAATTCTTGATCAGTCTTGCTTGCTGAAGGGAAATGGGAGTTCTGTGTCCCCATGCTAAAATACAGGAAATGTTGAGGCGGGGGGGAAAGTAAAGCAGGGAACAAAAGTGCTTTTAAGAATAACTTCTGTGTTCTGAATTTATTTCAACTGCAGATTCAGCCATTCTTTGCGAACTGTGGCACAGACTGTCTGAGACACTCTGCTTTCATCCCATGTCCACCAGCTCCAAGTGAGAACCACTTTTCTGTAATCTAGACTCCCACTGGCTTACAGATGAGAGCTGAATTTTAAACGTAATTCTTGTCTTTTGCAGGTACAGACCCATCAGGTAAGAAGTTCTTCCAATACCCTGAATCTTTTTTTTCTGCTCTTGATCCTCCCTGGGAATGACCCAATGAAATGTCCCTGTTGAAAATTTTATGTTGTTTGAAGGCAGGTAAGTGCTTGTTTGACATAAGTAGCCAGAATTGTTGGGCTGCAAGTTGAACTTTTTCTGAATTATATGGCTGTGTTGTGTAAGTGATCATAGTTGTGACATATCATAGTGAAACCTGGAGATAACAATCTGAACATTAATAATAGTTAGAATAGACAAAGCTGTAGCTTAAATATTACTTAAAAAATAATAGTTAAATATTACTTAAAAAATAATAGTTAGAGTAGACAGGTCATGGTATGTGAAATGTAGCAAAGATATTGTATCATGGAGTATAGAACCCACCCAAGCCCCCACTGAAACCAGCTTCAGAGGATGTGAAGATGAGCACGTGGCAACCACTTGGTAACAAAACACCAAGCCAACGAAGGGCAAGGAGACCCCAGATCCTAATCACGCTGTTGGTGCAGACTGTTGTGTGAGGGATGGGGAATTTAGGCCATCAGGGTATAAATGCCCAGGGATTTCTTTGTTCGGTGTCCCTCTTTTGAGGCACCGAGCTCAGACTACCAGATACCATAACTGAGCTGTGCCAGTGGATCTGTCTGATGGAGATGAGATCCTAGTGTCAAAAATTTCTCTAGCAGTCCTCATGTAACACTAAGTTCAGAATTAATTGTGCTAAGAATTACTTCACCATGATTTAATGAGGCAAGTATTTGTATGCAGTGTGAACCTTAAAGAGCAATTTTTTTTAGATACACTTCACTTGCATAGAATTCTTTGAGAAGCAGTTTTGACAAGAAGAGTCTTAATATAAAATACTTTCTGTCACTTTGCTCAGTGTTAAAAAATTTGCATAACATAAAGCAGCTTTTGGAGAGAATAGCTTGCATATATTCATTTTTATGAATGTCAAGATAACTTGTGCATAATGATTTGACATCTTTTTTTTGGCTGCAACACCTGTAAGGAGCTGGTTTGCCCGAGATTGAGAAAAAACACACCTGTAGACTGAAAAAATGCATGACCCAAAATGGTGATTTTTTTTTTTTTTAAGATAGATTACATGAACAGGCAGGACATGGGCGGCATGCCTGTGAAAGCTGGGTAAACACTGCTATTTAGAGGAAGGTTACTGATCTGTGTTTTCAGTGTGCTGCACGTATGGCTCTTTGTGTGGAGCGGGTTGGTGGTGTAGAGCAGCATCATGAAAGCAGGAATTCATTTTGAGAAGTGACTGGTACATTGTAAGAGGGAAGTGCTGGTGTCTACCCGTGCTTTTGGGCACAACCAGGGTCCTCCTCCCTTGGCTCCCTCTGCTCAAGAAACTTCTGCTCTTTGGTGAAGCTGTGTTTGCATAAGGCAATGTCTGAGGAGTATTTTTGTACTGCAGGTGATATGTTTATATGGCTCTACTGGTGTATCACTGGGATCTGTGTGTTACTGGTGGGATCAGTCATAGCAGGTGTGGTGTGTATGACTAAAAAACGAGCAGGTAAGACTCATACCAGCTAGGAGGAAAAAAATTCAATGCTAAAGCTATATTTTTCCTACTTCTGTTGCTGTTTTGTTCCCTGCTGTTCTGATGGCTTACTGCTGAGATAATGCCTATGTAAACCCCTTCTTCTATTTTGCATCATAGCACTTGTAACATCCTAATACCATCCACTAGATAAGTAAACTCTTCCATGGGTTATGCTGTCTGGTACTCCATGTTCTTCCTGCACAAGTTCATAGCACTTCAGAGCTCATGAGGGAGAAAGAAACTTTGTAGTTCAGGCCTCATGCTGCAGAAATCTTTTCCATTTGTTTTTCTCCTGCATTGCATCACAGTTTTCCAGAGCAGAAGCTTCCTGTTCGTCCACACTGTAGTCTTTTCCATGATTCTGAAAGTCTCTACAAAATTAATTTCTGTACTATTTGGAGCTTAAATAATGTTTTTCAGTTAAAGTGGAAGGGTTAAAAAACAGGACACAGAGGTTGACATAAAGCAAGCTGGAAAATTGGATACTTAAGGGCTAATTCCTCGTCTTTTTGTGAGGAAGTTACCACAGGGAAGCTGTGTAACTCACAGCTTAAGTTTTTCTTTTTCATCTGAGAGAAATAATTGGTAATATTTTGGAAAATTTCTTAACACATCAGACTTACAGTTAAGATGTAGTTGGCGGCATTTTGGTCACCTCTTCAGAGAAGCCTCTTAAGAAAAAGCCCTGTCTAAAAATGCCCCTTCTCCTTAAAGAGTGGTAGCAGAACAAAAATTGAGTGTTCTGTACTTCCTGAGACTGAATGGATCTGGGGGAGATGAAGTTTGTTTTGAGTGCATTCTGTCTTCTGTCAGAGGAAAAATACAGCAAGGTACATAGCAAGGTATTTGTTCAGTATCTTTTTTTATTAGATTTCTTCCTCCCCTATGATTTTATCTCCCAGCACAGTTAAGGATTATTTATTTAACTTAATCTGTGGAAGGTGTTGTGATTTTAAGCACTTAATCTTTTTTCGTGTTTTCAGAACTGACTGTGACTTTCCCTCTCTTCCAGGACGCCGACGAGGGAAATCCAACCACGATTTGCAGACTGGTAAGATGTCCCGCTTGTGTTTTATCAAGCAAGTGTCATGTGTTGTGGAAGTCTCACACAGTTGTCCAGAAAGGGTTTTCAAAGGGTCTGCTATTCTATAGGTGCTTCTGAAAACCAACAGGTAGTCTTAGGATCTTTGCTGATCTAGGCCATGGCAGCAGGAAATTGATTTGGGCTGGGTGCACTCAGCTCTCCACCAGAGAATATAGCTACATCTGCAAAACTCTTGAAGCTGGTGTGTTATTTTTGTATTGTGAAATTCAGTGAATCATCTGGGCATCATTATAAGTCACAGCTCCCCTGTCTGTACTTTCGTATTAAATTTATACAATGAGATGTTATTCACATGCATTACCAAAATTGCATTAAAGCTGATAGTCACTAGAGCCTTTTGTTAATGTCTATGTTGATTACTGCTGACTTGCACCATTACAATTTTGGGAATGTGGCTGGAATTAATATTTTTCTGTCTTTCATCAGCACCGTATACCGACCTCTCCCTGCCGCCCTTGAAGCCCCGGAAGGTCTGGATTGTGTACTCTGCTGACCACCTGCTGTACGTGGACGTGGTGCTGAAGTTTGCTGAGTTTCTGATGACGGTCTGTGGCACTGCTGTAGCCTTAGACCTGCTGGAAGATCATCAGATCTCGGAGTTAGGGCCGTTGCCCTGGCTTACTCGGCAGAAGAAAGAAATGGAAGAGCTGTCTTCAAAGATCATCATCCTGTGCTCTCGGGGCACACAGGCCAAATGGCAGGCCATGCTTGGGAGTGAGCCTGTGTGTCTCAAGCAAGATCAGCAGAAGCCAGTGGGAGACCTGTTCACCCCAGCCTTGAATTTGATCCTGCCGGATTTCAAGAAGCCAGCCTGCTTTGGGATGTATGTAGTCTGCTACTTTGAGGGAATAAGTAGTGAGAAAGATATACCTGATCTCTTCAATGTCACTTCCAGGTACCAGCTGATGGACAAATTTGAGGATATTTATTTTCGGATTCAGGATTTGGAGAAGTTTGAACCTGGGCGGATCCATCGAATCCAGGAAATCACGGCGGAAAATTACGTCGATACCCCCAGTGGGAGGAAGTTGAAAGAGGCCATACAGAAGTTCAAGAACTGGCAGACTGAGCACCCGGACTGGTTTGAGAGGGAAACCATCTGCTTGGATAATGATGAAGAATTGCATTCCCTAAATAGAGAGAGCCAGGTGGATTCACTGCTGAGTGAATCAAGTGGGATTGTGAAACACCAGCTGCACCTACGTGAACCTGACCCCAACTGCTGTTATGTCATCAACCTCCACATGCATGAAGGTGAAAATACAGGCTGTCAGCTGCAGCCTCAGCTTAATCCATGTGGGGATCCAGCTTCTCAGACTGTTGTCCTTCCTGTGGATGAGGCTCCTCTAGTTCAGGTAGTGGAGCCAGTCTCTCCCGTGGAAGATAGAAATATACTTAGTCATCATGTGCTGAGTAATGAGGACTGTATGGAAGGAGTTCCTCTTCTGGAGCCAAGCTTTCCAATGAGGAATAACGTCATCCTCCACGATGACTCTGACGTTTCAGCAGTAGCTGACCACAGTCCTGCAAACCTCTCAGGCGAACTGAGGGACCATCTGAATGGATTTATGTACCCTCTTTATCAACAGAGTGTCGTTCCTTCAGAGCCGTATCTCTGCCAGGAGGAGGCTGACGGGCAGCACCAGCTGGTCTTCGACGACCAGTGCAAAGACCAAAGACAGTCAGTGCAGTCAGACCAGGGCTACATCTCTAGATGTTCTCCTCTGCCTCCTGATGACCTCGTAGAGGAGGAGGAGGAGGAAGAAGAAGAGGAGGAGGAGGATCAGGAAAAGCAGGTGGTCTTCCATGAACTCTCTCCAGATGTCTTGGACAGTCTAAGGAGCCTCCAGAAGCAGCTGTTTTTGCAGGACATTCAGAGGAGCTCTAACTGGAGCTATCCAGCTGAGATGATGGACATTGACCAGTCTCTGGAGGACGGTTAGGTTCTGTCTGGGACCTGCTCCATTTGAAATACAGGGATGGAAGGTGGTTCCGTGCAGAACACTGAAACTGCATTTCCAACACCATCCTTGTCCTTGTATTGTAAATGACTTAGCAGTGGGATCTGCCTGCCTGCCTGCTGCTGGGATGCAGAATTGCCCAGCGGTCTGGTGATGTTGCTTCCAATCTCTGTGGAGAAAAGCAGAGAATATTGGCCACCTCTGCGAAAGAACAGGCAGTAGCTCTGTTCCTTGAGGAAAGGCATTACGTTGAATCCTCACTGACGGATGGCAGAAAAATTACTGTGGCTTATCCACTCATGCCTTCAAAATGCCCTCCAGCTGTACTGATAGTATTGCACTGGATAAAAGTCATGGCCAGGGTTTGGAAAATAGATTTAGATAGCATGGCAAAATGTGCATTACCATTTCCATGCACATTTTAAATGTTTTGTTGTAAATACTGTGTTAAAAGATGTGTGCCTCATATCTCAGCTAGGTTAGTGCTGTCTCTACCTGGTTGATACATGTGCCTGAAGACTTTTCTTTTTCTACTTATCCATTAATCTGCAGCTGCATTTCCATGGTCATTCAGAAATCAAGTGAAGTAACTGAGCAGTAAGTGGGATAAACTTTTAAATTTTGAGTATTCATAACTCTCCCTGCCTCCCTACTGCAAGGCATGGGCTTGAAAACTAGCAATAGCAGGAAGGCGGGAAAGGGAGATAATGGACCAAAAAATGCAATATGGAGGTGTTGCACAATTTTAAGAAAAATCTGGGGCTAAATAGAGAATTACTGAATCGGGAATCTGGTGTATCCTGCAACACAGTGCTGCAGTGCTGCTTACTTTTGGGTATCTTGGCACCAGGAAGATGTGAACGGAAGATGTAGATAGTGACACACAGTTAAAGTAATGAAAGGCTATTTTGGAGGAGAAAGAAGCGCAGCTTCAGCAGATGCTGGTTTAGAGCGGTTATATCTGAGTTAGGGGAGGTTGAGTGAAAATGACTGTAACATGTACTTGTGTCGGTATAAACTCAAACACCGTCGTTCAGGTTAATCATAGTGAAACATCGAATATACCAAGGGGTTCATCCTCCAGGAGCTGTGATGGTAACTGTCTATTCCAGCATTTTTTAAAAATTATGCTGGATGCACTAGAAAAAATTGGTCCCTGTGAGTGATGGCACGTTGGCCCTTGTAGCACTGGCTGGGTTGCAGACTAGCTGAGGTTGGCATTTACCCTGTTTCTTATTCTGCAGCCCACTGGGTAACAGCCTGTGAGATGTAAATACACCCAGGTCTTTCTCCTGTGCCTTCAGACAAGCTTGTCGTCTTCCTGTCCTTCAAAGTTTACTCGTCAAAAAATCCTAGGATAATTTTATTTCAGCTTTTTAAAAGTCTGATGTCTCAGAAAATAATCTGTGTTTTTTTACTTGCAACGAGTATTTTAATATATATATATTTTATAATTTTATAAATTGTGGGAGTTTTCCTTAAATTAAAAACCAATAATATCTTTGAAATATATTTACTTAAACAGTTCTGTGTCCTCCTTTCTGCCTAACTCCTTATGAGAGTATTTGTTAAAGAAAATGTAAGGCAAAGCTGAGCCAGAACTGAACTGGCTCTCAGATGCTCACAAATGCTGTGCAAAGCACGGCAGCTGTATTGAGTCAAGCTGGATACAACTGAGGGCCCTCACCTGTGGGAAGGGCACATCCCTTCAAAGGAGTGTTAAAGGAATTGTTAGTAATTCCCATGCAGGACTGCTCCATGAGGCAGGACTGCTAAGACAGCTGCTTTCTCTGCAGCCGGATAACAAAGGGACAGTCCCTGCAGAGATCCAGACTTAAGACTGGGAGCTTTCCTGCATGTACAGGATCTAACCCAGCAGGAGCTCAGCAAGAGGCAGCTGTGATCTCAATGCTTCTCCAGTGAGAACCCATTTCCCAGATTACGTGAGTAATTGCCATCTTGATGATCCCACTTCTAAAAGTTTCTTTTATCTTACAGCAATTAACATGTAAATCTGATTTTTTTTCCCCCATGAGTCTTTTTCAAGTGGTATGAATTCCTATAAATCACTTAAATAGGAAGCTCAGAAGTGTCATCTGGATTTTCTTGCCTTAGTCATTCCCTTCTCAAATAACTCCCTTGGTGTTACAGCTTTTAGAATATGCTTTTCACTTACAAAAAGTTTGTTTGAAGGGAAAAGCCAGATGCTATTTTAGCAATCCAGTATGAGGAAAACAAGTAACTTTAATGTATCTGTTGGTCCCTGAATACAAAATTTAATAGCCCAGCAAGATTCAAAGGAGGGGAAAAAAAAAAAAAGGAGCAAAATCAGTCACAAGTTTCTAACTTTATTTTAACAATCTTGCTTTTTAAAAAATACAAGTTCTAATTAATGCCAGGGGGATGCCAAGTGTCCATCGGCCACAGGCCTTATCTCTCACTTCAGTTTCCCCTCCTGGGAGTAGTCAATTCTTTTGTCAGGATACCAAACAAAGAGCAATAAAATTCTAAATAACTGAGTAGTGTTGCAAGGCTTGTGACAGAATCCCAAGGGACCTGTGTCTCAGTATGGCACAAATTTTGTTTAGCAAAGTGTTACTGACCTGGACCAGTAATGTAATGTTGGGAGAAAATACAGGAGGTGTGCAAGGTGCATCAAGAGAGGTATTGCTTGCACTTTAATAGTACCACTATCTCTCTCTTCTGCAAACAGATCTGTTACGTGGCAAAAGGGTTCAAATGGAAGAGTAAGCTCAATTACCAAAGAGAAAGGAATTCAAAAGGTGGAGCAGGCTTATAAACAAGACATTGAAGGGTTTTAAATGCTTTTCTGTAGGAAGTAATTGCAGTAGCAGCAGAGGTGCCCTTTTAGTTACAAGGAGGCTCCTGTATAGCCAACTACTACAAGAGCTCCAAACAGCACATCTACTACCAGACTAGAAACCATGGCACCATGAAGTACAACCTTTTCTACCAAGTAATTCTATACAACAGAAACATCATTTTGCAGGGTTGTCTGTCCTAGTCAACCTTTTCATCCATGGGCGAATTTGAACTGCGATTTCACTGCCAATGGTTTTAAGTATGCCATGACTGGATAAATTCCAAATATGCCATTTTTCTCAATATTGTCCTAACTGGAAAAAGGCACTCACTGTTGAAACAGCAGCTGTATGTGCTATGAAGGGGTACTGAAGTAAGACTTGTTAATAATTCTGCTGTGATTCTTCTAGTGTCTCAACCATGCTCACACTTCAGTGTATTAGGGGTTAGCACTTTGGTGCTATCATGAAATTGGCCGTAGGAGCAGCAAAACGTAGCCGGTGAATAGCTTTCTTCCTTCACCTTGTTTTTGGCAATGTTGGTTGGTTGGGGATTTATTTTTTATTTCTTTAGCTGTTTGACTGAAACATAGAGTAGTCCTAGGTTCAGGTATCACCTCATTCTCTCTTGAGTAATTATTTCTGAGATTTTACTGTCTACTTAATGCTGAGAAAGGAAGGTGCAAGGAAACAAATGTCTGTACAAGCATAATACACCTGTAATTACACCTCCTTTGGCCAGGAACTTAGCATCCCCTCGACACATTTCACATCACACAGGAAAAGTTCACAGTACCAAGTTTTACAATCACAGTCACTCACAGCACCAAGATTGTCCAGACAAGAAGAAGTTACCGAAGAGAAAGGCCACTGGCCAAAATTCACACAATTGCCCATGTAAGGGCTCAGGTAATAAAGCACTGGTGGGAAAGTTAAGCCTAGCCTTTGGCAACTCTCCATTTGGCATGAGGAGAGCAGCAAGTCCCCCATCCTAGCTGCACTTCTGAACAGAACAGCACTATTGACCCATCTTTTCCAGAGGCTTTTCTAGCCCCTCAAAACCCACCAGCCACTGCGAGCTGGGGGAGAAGAGCCCCAGGGCATCCCCACTTCTGCCTCTGGGAGCTGGAAGTTACCAGACTGTAAACATTTTGTTGTAGCAGTCCACTGGAGCAGGCAGTTGATCCCACTCTGTGAAAAGGAAGGTGGGACAGAGGCTCAGTCCCACTGAAGCCCAAGCCCTGAAGGAGAGAATGAATGTGTGTGCGGAAGAAGTCTGGGCTGTGCCTGCAGTCCTGCTCTGGGTAGCAGTTGGTTGTGCTTTGTTTCCCCTTCCCATCAGGACAGCTTGGAAAAAAAATTTGGGACAGGAAACTGTTGTTTTTCATAATTATTGCAGCCTTGCCCAGATAACAAAACATAAGCCTGGGAGGGGCAAAGTCCTTCCTCCGAACGTGGCCTCTGTGTTCCCGCTCCCATGGGGCTGGTTTCAGGAGCAGCTGCAGCCAGGCAGAAGAGCAGACCTTAACCCCACCGAACATTCATGGAGCTTAAAACCAAAGAAAACTGTGTTTCTATGAGAGGTTACTAACAATTAATTTTTTCCCCTGCCTACCCTAAACCACATGCACAAGGAGGACAGGATGCTGACACGTGGGCTTCCCCCGAAGCTCGAGGAGCCCCTCTGCCTCGAGGGCTCCTGCAGCACTTTGCTTTCTGTGCTGAAAAGTGAGGCTCACTGAGCATGGGGCCCACGCCAAGCAGTGCCAACGTCCTCTGCTTTGCTGTTTGAGAGGGAGCAGCTTGCAGGCTTAACCCTGTCTCTGCTCTCTCAAACAGGCATGGAAGGGGGCCCGAGGAAATCTTTCCAGCCTTTTCTGGCTGTGTAAAGGAAGACCCTACACTCTGTGTAAAAAGAAAACCAACGCTGATCCCATAAACATGCATATTCACAGAGAAATGAGAGCCCCAGCACCTGGGGATGCAAGCAGTAGGCTGCTGTAAACCCTGTTCTCACCAGAAATAAATGTCTTGGTGGTTATGAAATGGGGCCTAAGCCCTGGTTCGTGTCCATGCTGGATTCATGTTTCTTCAGCATGTGAAGTCAATGTAAGATGCAAAAGGTTGAAGCACAGAGGTAGACATTTTTGGCTAGGAGAAGGTGGCTCATGGGCTTGAAGTGACCAGTTGGCCAGCGTGCTTCCAGAGGTTCCCCAGCTGGGATGCAAAGGCCTGGGAAACAGAGGCAGCAGTTTTGCAAGACCTAGGGGAAGCCAAAGCGTGCTTCCTTCTGTCCTTCCTCCATCCCAGAGGAACGTCTCTGCTGGTCAGGCCCCTCTCGCATCTCGTTGTGGACAGCAGGAGTTCTTAAAAGAGAGGGCAAAATGCACTGGTCCCTGTTTTTTAGGAGGAAAAGGAAAAACTGTACTTTTATGGTCACAATGCAACACAATGTCCTGGCAGGGAGCGGGAGGGGAAGAGTGGGACCCTCCAGACAGGGAAGAGACAGAAGCACTCGAAGAAGTCCTGTCGTGAAGAGCAGGTGTGTTTTCCAGGGACAAGTGTCATCCTTAGGCTCCTGCAGGTAGTCGGGTTTGTGCGGAGCATCCGCTGCTGGATTCGTCCATGAGAAAGGGAGGAGGGGAGTGGGAGTCTGACAGGGAAGCCCACGTCCCCTTCCCCTGCTCGGCCACGGAGGCAGGAACCTGAGCAGAAACGCAGAGAGACTCTGCCGGGAGCGGACCCGGGGGCGGCGGCCAGGAGGGCTCAGCCCTGGGCGGTGACCGCCAAGGCGTTCACGTACCCGTGGGGTCCCACGTCCACGTCGGAGAGCCCGTGGGCCAGCGGGGCGGCGGCGGGGGCGGCGGCGGCGGGGCCGTACTTGGCGGGCGGCGGGGCTGCGGCGGGGCGGAGGAGGCAGCAGGTCTCCAGCGCCTCCAGCCCGCGGCAGGTCAGGAAGAAGAGGTTCTTCAGCATGAAGAGGGAGAGCGGCTGCTGGTAGCGCAGGAGCAGGAGGCAGCGGAGCGCCAGGAGCGGCGCGTCCAGCAGCCCGGCGGGCAGCAGGAGGTGCAGGGCGAGCCGGGCGGCCCCGGGCGGGCGGGCGGCGCTGAGCTCGTAGAGCCACAGCACCGGCGAGGCCAGGCAGAGGAAGTAGACGGCGATGAGCAGGTAGCGCAGCGGGGCGGGCAGCGGGGCCGGCCGCCCGGGCTGCAGCACCAGCTCCAGCAGGGAGAAGCTGTCGAGCAGGTCGAGGCAGGTGGCGAGGAAGGCGGCGGCGGCGCGGTGCTGCGGCGGCGGCTGCGGCGGCAGGAGCAGCTGCCCGGAGCCCTCGGTGCCGATGGCCCGCAGCAGGCAGTACAGCAGCGGCGCGGACAGCGCCAGGGTGATGCGGAAGCCGGTGGTGCCCAGCGGCAGGCGCAGCTCGATCAGCTCCAGGATGGAGGTGCCCAGAATCAGCGCCGCCTTGGGCGTGAAGGCGATGGAGTAGATGAGCCAGGCGAGGTGCGCGTAGGCGAAGTCGCCGCCGCGGGGGGGGACCCCGGCCCCGCGGCCCCCGGCCCC
>JAWMRA010000041.1:67070202-67140771 GCA_035584735.1 Pseudotriccus pelzelni
CCCGCGCCGCCGCACCGGGCCCGGCAGCGGCAGCGGTGCCGAGAGCCAGAGGGGCGGCAGCCGGGGGGGAGCCCGGGGGCGGCGCCGCGCTGCAGCAGCAGCAGCTGCCGGAGCCGGGGCGGGCGGATGGGGCTGGGGCCGGGGGAGCGGCTGCGCGGCCGGGGGAAGGGAGGAGGGGGGCGAGCAGGAGAGGAGCAGGAAGGCGCCCCCGCCCTTGTCCCCGGGGCTGCCATCGAGCCACATCTCGGGGAGCGTGGCCCCGCTGCTTCCTGCCCCGCAGAACCCCCGTGGATGGAGCTGGCCGGGCTTGGCCGAGTCACCCATTGACATGCCACAGCATCCCGGCAGCCACTCCATAAATGCTCCGCTTCCATAAAATCAGAAGTATTTCGGTCTCTCCTGATCTCTCTAGGCTGACCAAGACAAAGGCCAGTTAGCCTGGCACAGAGCCTGCAGTGAAGCACTCGTGGGTCCTCATCTGTGCTGCTGGACACTCATCTGCCCCTGGTTTCGGTCTGTTGTGAGTATTTGTTCATCAAAGGAAGCGTCTTTGACCTCACCAATTTCCTGGGTAGAGCCAATCCACATGCTGAGGGCCCTGCCCAGCTTGCCATGATGGGACAGCAGCTTTAAACTGATGTAAATAGCCCTAAAATTCCTACTTCTGCTGAAAGCACCAATTGGAACCTTTATTGACTCACGAATAATGGCCTTGAATTGAGCTTGGCTGGCTGGATCTGCTCACCACCAGCACTAATAACTTGGTACATCATGTTTCAAAGTGGCTTGATGCTCAGCATGATTAGTCCCTCATTCCTACCTGTGCCTGGAGTGATGAGCCAGGTGCTGCCTGTCTATGATGTGATGCCCATCAAACAAACTGTACCCCCAAATGCCTGTATTAGCTACATTTTGTGATAAAGATCCAGAATAACTTGATTTTTGAATGTGTTGCTAAATCAACACATGGGGCTGAGCAAAACAGAGATGTTTAGTACCGGGAAAGGGCATCCAGGACAGCAGTGACAATCATCATGTTGGTGCAGGGTCCCTGAGGAGCCCTACTCCAGTCAATGTCTCTGGATTTCTGCTCTTGACAACAAGGAGAAATCAGTCTGGGGTACTAGGAGAATTCATGCTTAGACTTGAAACAGAAATAATTGAGAAAGGGAAGAGGAGAACTTGATCTGGGTTGACACAAAGATTTCTTTAGACACACAGCAGTGGTTAGGAGGAAAAGAAGAGTAAGAAGAAGAGTCACAGCAAAAGCATTGCTGCCAATGCAGCTTCAAGCAAGGGGGCACAGACAAATCGGTTTTCTAACAGCATGGTCAAAACAGAGAGAAAAGGAGAAGGTAACTGGAGGCTATGCAGGCTTTAACATAGTTCCTTGGGCAGCACAGTACTGAAACAGTACCACCTCTAAACTGGGATAGCAACACACGGGTGTTCCCATTGTCTCCCACACTGGTTGCTATCCTGCTTCTTTGTCCAGGCTGCCGCATCCCTGCTGCCGTAACCTGCATGGCTGGGTTGCAGTTAGAATGGGGGACATCTATTTTCTGCTACACTCACATTATGTTTTCTATGCTTGGATACACTTGCCAAGGATCAGCCTTGCATCAGTGCTACTCCTGTCATTGCCTCCCTCTAACTCACCTTGTCATCGCGCCTCGCATCAGAGGACACTGAACATGCATGCACTCTCTTCCTAAGGGCTTTCTCGCTAACTCCATGTTTCCATTAGCAAATAAAAGTACTTCATTCTAAGAAGGTCAGTAATTACAGCATATCATAAAGAACAAGAGCATCCAAAAGAACAGCCTAGCCTGGAGGGTGGTGAATGGGCTGGTGCATCCAAGCCTGGTGCCAGGACGGAGAACACGAAGCTTCACCCCAGGACAAAACAGGCACCTACACCTACACAGATGCTCGTGAAAGGCCAGGATGCAGCAGACGAGCTTTGTAACTCTGAGAAGCATCACTGGCATTTGCAAGTTTAAGATCAGGTGAGTCTAAGGAGGGTTGTTGCCATTTATTTTCCCAGCAGGTGACTTCGTGGCAGCCTAAGGCCAAGGACCTCTCACAGCAGGCTCCCAACAGCCCTGTATTTAGTCTGGGCACCTCGTGAGCCTCTGCTAAGGTCCTTGGCCCAGGCGTCACACCTCTGACACCCCCTCTGCCACACGGAGCCACAGGGCTGCCCTTCCCCAGGGGCTGCTCCCCATGATCCACATCCCACCTCAATGCCTGAGAGGCGCTGCCATGTTGCTGCCTCCACGGTGACACAGGTGACACTTAGTCCCTCTGCATTGTGGGGGCCCACAGCAACCCATCACAGGGAAATGGCAAGATTTTGTGTGATGGAAGCAAGACAGCATCGCCCTCAGCTGAGCAGCTTAGTCTGAGCTCATTCAAGATGCAGAAGGACAGCGAACAGTGAGCTCCCTCCCCCTTCTCTTCCAGACACGCTCCCATTGTGCTGGCTTTGCTCTCCAGCCTCTCAGGGTGTGTGGACTGTGTCAGGGATGAAAGCACTGCACCTGGGCTCTGCTGCCAAGCACAGTGTGTTTTGCTGGCGAGGCTTTGTCTCTTTGACAGACTTCACTGCCGAAGACAAATCCCTGACCAAACAATTGCTTGGATTGCAATTCTTGTACAACCCCGCTAACACTTTGTTTAGGGCCCTGCGGATGGTCTCTGTTTTCTAGGGAGCAGGAGGCTCGAGGCCAGGCCAAGGAGGATGATTTCTGCCTGTGTCACTCTGTCATGTTTGAGCAGGGCCCAGTGCTCCTTGACAGATATCCGGAGTTGCCCAGCTCAGGATGGCTCAGAGTGGCAGTGGGGGTTTGTGAACAACACTAACTGTGCCTCCTGATTTGGTTTCCACCGAAAGGCTGGGTTAGATGGCTGTGTAAGTGTGTCTGGTCCAGGGTAGAGGACATAACCACTTCCATATATTCTGGATCCTGGCCTTTATCTGAGGTGGGTGCATTCACCTGACACTTCACAGGGTAAGCCAGTACTTGTGCCACTGGTGTGATTCATGTGTGGTCAGTCCTGAGAATTAACTGGACTGGTATTGCTCCTGCCACATTCACCTGTTCCATGGGAAGAAGAGTTTTCCACTGCCATGAGAGGACATGGAGTGAAAACCAAGCATCCATCTGGGCAGCTCAGGGCAACAGCTCTCACGCTGAGGGGGCTGGTGCTGCCCTACCTGGGCAGCAGCCGGTGACAGCTTTGCCTCGTTGGCTCTCATCCTCTGGGTTTCCTGGGCAATGCGATTCCCTGAGTGCCACAGGCTGGGCATGCTCAACTGAGCTGCCCTGGCAGCCTGCCAAAGACACATCTCCTCCGCTTTCAGTGGAGAAGCTTTGTTTCACAAAGGCTGCCTGGTGTCTGTCCCACCTGCCTGGGTAAGTGCAATTGGGTGGGGATCCCTGGGCTTTGGGAGGGGTGGGCTGTTACCCACAGCTGGTCTGCTGATCTGGGGAAATGGGCTCTGACATGGCAAGCAGGTGGTGTGGTGAGCACGGACCAGGGGAGCTGGGGTGGAGCTGTGTGCTAAGTGAAAGGGCACCTCCTGCATTATAGGATCACTAGCCCTGCTGGGCTGAGGCTGAGCAGGACAAGAGAAGACTTATGGAAACAGCTCTCCAGAGGCCAAAGGACACCTGTTGGGGCTGTGAAGGTCCCTGTGTCCAAGGTTGGCAGGTAGGAACATGGATCTGCAGCTATAGGGCAGCTCTGAGCAGGGATGAGGGAGCACCAGGACAGAGGGTGGGAGCTCAGGGGCTTCCTTGGGCTGACCACAGGCTCCAGCGCTGCAAAACCAACCCGAACAAACAGGTGAGAATAAGAAAAGAGCTTGTATGCGGGAAAGGAAGCAGAAATTGAGCCTGTGCCTTAAAATGGGAGTGAGGGGAAAAATGTCTTCTACTCGAGAAGGCACTGAAGAGCTTTTTGTAGCACACTGTGGGATGAGATGTGACAAGCTGATGCTTCCCGTGTGATCTGGTTATTTAATGCAATGTGCAGTCCTTGGAAGTGTTAGTGCTTAACTATTACTGTTAAAAGATTAAAAAGCTAAACTATAAATAGCTTCTGCTCTTCAGCAGCTCCCAACCTATGTTTCTGGGTTCTTTATGTATTGATGTGTATGCACGGTGATGTGTGTGTATACATATATTTAAAGGCAAGCAGCAGACAATGGAGTTACGTGAAACAGTCGTACTGAATATCTGAAATGCTACCATTTCTAGTTTACACTACTAGTGGAAACAAGTAGTGTGCCCTCAAATATACCCCTGCTGGGGAAAGGCAAAACAGTCTTGGGGACTGGACTCGGAAGGAAACAAAATAATGACTCAAGTTCTTGGGGGAAGAGAAAGAAAAAAGAAAAAAAAGGAAAAAAAAAAAAAGAGGCAGATATATGCCTGAAAGAAAGACCAGAAACTAAATACCTAATTATACCCTGCAGTAAGCTGTCAGAAACTGGCAGCAGTGGGAGGGAAAGAGGCAAAGCTGATCTCAGTAAGTTTGAGCATAATCTGCTCTAACCATACTTAAATTGCCTTTTGTGTGGGAATGGAAAGTTCTGGGATTCTCTGACACATGCTTTGTACTGCACTTATCTAATCCATTCAAATGGTCAAGGCTGAAGTTACAGACAAGTGTAAAAGAGTCTCACCTGGCCAGCACCAAAATTCAACGATTCTGAATGCAGTCTTTGTAACTAAAGCGCTGATCCAGTATTACAGTTCAGGGAACACAGATACTCTTCAAAAGGATGTACAACTGTAACAGTCTATTGCTTGTAATTACATTTCGGTTCAAAGAGTTTTCAATGCCAGCATAAAATGCCAAGACATTCTTGTAGCAGGGTAGGGGTTTGGAGAGTGGATCTGGGATTTGATCTTGTTATTTTGTACTTCCTCGGTCTTAGCATACAGCGTGTATTGAACTGACCCTGAGAAGAAAGTTCTTAGCAGTTTGACTGAAAGGGAAAAGTGGGTTTGTTATAGTGAGTTAAGAGGCAAGTGTTTTCTTGATGGAAGTTTGGTTCCTGGACAACGTGTAGCTGCCTTGCTGGTGTGGGGTTCTAAACTGTTGCAGACTGCATCTATAAAGGTCCTAAAGTGCATAGTTTTCATCAAATTGACTGTGACAGCAAAAAACATAAAGACTTGTGCTTTCACAATTGGGGTTAGGAAGATTCAGTAATGGAAAGGTTTGGGCAGGCCCCCAAAGGCATCACAGTTACCAGGGTGAGCAGGTAACTGCACAGATTGTGTTCAAGGCCCACCAGTATCCAGACACTAAGCACTTTCCAGGGGTTACCCTGGCAGGCACTTCTCACAGCATTCACCTGGGAACAAACTCCAATTTAAATAGGGCTCCCAATCCTTTTGCTCAAGTTGGTTCTTCTTCAGTGTTTCACAGTGCCAGTGTTTAACTCTGCACCTTATGTTGCTTAAGGATTTCTGTGGGACTCCACCTCCCAGCCAAGCCTGCCTCCAAGGGACACCTTAACCCTTTGCCCTTTTGCTTGGGGTGGAAAACCTTAACCCTTTGCCCTTGGTGCTTGCAGTGTAATGATTAAAAGGATTCATCTGAGAGGATTAGGTTGTGATCTCTTTCTGCTTAACTAAATCTTGATATGACCTATCTTGGGTGTGTGCTCCATCTACCAGAGTACTTGGTAAAAAGAGGATGCTGGTTAACGCTTTTTATTACTACAGGTCAGGGCCATAGGTCACTTCTCCAGGATGTAGAATATAATTCTATTCCTTTCTCTGGTCAGAATGGGAATCCTTTCCCGGTCTGTACAAAACCGCTTTACTGATCACTGCTTTCAGCACTAAGATCTCAGGACTCAGCATCACGCTTGTTTTGCTGTCCAATGTGCCTCCTGTGAGCTGTGAACTTTGTAGATGGAAAACTTTCTGATGGAATATGCTATAAGAACAATGCAAGTGAATTGGCTATTTCTGGATCATTAAAAATGACCGTTTCCACCTGGAATCTTTTATTTTCCATTTGCTGAAGTCAGTGGACGCTTTTGGCTTTAATCCGAAAGTTTGCATGTTAATACATGTCTCCCCAATTCCTCACCTTTTTTAAAAGGTACCAAAGCATGGCTCCTGTCAAACAAGTTGGGTTTCTTTTATGATCACAAAGGATTTAACATGGAGTCGAGTAAGCTTCCAGTGATAAGGATGGATTTCCCTAAATCCTTAGACTTGTTGTTCATCTGCAATAGCAGATTAGGTTGGTGGCATCAAGCTTGTGGCTTCCCCATGCAGTAGACTTAATCATTGCAAACAACTGCTTAGGTCAGCTTGCAACTAAATGCCTACCCTGAAAGTATCATCTGTGAACAGTCATAACATAGCTTGTGATGTGTCCTTTCTCCACCTCTACAGAGGAGGTTGCACCCATCTCACCTGACTGTGGCAGATGTAGAGTTCACAGGAAATTAGTTTGGCTCAGACCAAAGAATTGCTGGAGAGGTATCTTTCAGGGTAGTCCCCTCAAGAAAATCTGATAACAGCTTGATGAACAGACAAAAAAACCCCAGCATTTGCTCTAATAATCTTCTAGGGCAAAGATGTGAAAGAGACCAGGATAATAATCATTACATGTACACACAGCAAGTTAAAATTTTTTTCAAAGAAAACATATTTTATTATTTTATATATGTGCTAGATCAAAGTAGCAACTCTGGAACTGCATTGACATTAACATGAAATCTAAAATAATCACAGCTTCTGATTTCTCTGAATGATATGTAATCACTCTGCTACAGTGCACAGGACACAATCTGAAACATTAGTCATCTATTAATGGAAGAAAGACATGGCAGGATTAAGACTGGAAGAAAGGGGACAGTAGTGTTACATGACTCCCTGAATGCCATGTTAGTAGTTGCATGTGTCCTATGGAATAAAGGAATTGACTTCTCTGGCCACAGTGTTATTGCATGACATAAAAGCTCTCTACTTCAGATCCAAAACAAGGTCTGTCCCTTGGTTCCTTCCTGCTGTTCTCAGCTGCATACTTAAAGCTGTTCACCTCTGGAAGATGGAGTTATGATCAGGCCTTCACCCTGCTTGTTGTATAGGGCAGTGCAACACATAAATATTAAGGTATTGGATCAGAAGTGAAGTCCTCTCTCCAGCTTGGTCCCATAATCTGCACAGAAGTGCAGTATGCTCGCCCCAAATAGAGAAATACGCCCTCAGAAGTACCACTTCTGTGCAATATATGAGACAAAGGGAGAGTAGTTCCAGCCACACTCAAAGCTAATCCCAGGAAGCTGCAGTTCCAAGGAAAAAAGGATTTCACTGAATTCTAGCAGTAACAGATGTCCACAAATGAACTGCAGATAAGCTAGATGCCTGCACAGCACTCTAGCACAAAACTCGTGGAACAGAAAAAACCTGGCAAACACTTCCATTAACAGGGACCTTCCAGAATCAAGTCAGTGTCTAACAGTAGCTGGAGAGGCCAGATTTCTTACTCCATCCACTGGGTCCATGCAATTCCTAGGCAGAGACTTGGACAAAGTGCACTGTTTCAAGGAGCTGAGAAAGGGGAGGGGGGAAAGGTCGTCATGTTGCTCAGACCAAGGGTTTGGGTAATTAGCGCATAGAGCAACAAGCAAAGTCTTTTCTGAAACCTTACTTGGTAAAAATTGGGGAAAGGGTACGAGATTCTTCTAGATTCCCTCTCCCCCCTTCTGTCCAATTTCAACTCGCAAGCAAAGCATTTCTTAAATTCCTTATCACTGAAGTTCTTCCTACGCACTTTTAAAGGCTCCCAGAAGACTGTTTCAACACTAACATGGTGAAAAAAACAAATCCAGAGCTAAAAGCAGATTTGGAATCTGAAGCAGATTCTCATCAGTCAGCTCACCTCCACGGCTGTTCCAAAGATGGAGATGCCTGGCTCACTCTCTGTACAAATGCAAACCTCTTCTTCTCTTGAAAGAGGTGCTACCTCTCTCCTCTTGCTACCTACCTCGCTTCTGGCTGGGATGTGCCATGCATGCTGATAGGAACTTACTGCTCGGGATTTCTCACCCCTAAGGGAAGGCTGGTTCAGCAGCACCACAGTTTTTACAAGTAACAAGACAGAGCTCTGCCAAAGGTTGCTGCATGCACAGGTGGACGGACCTCAGTATTTCTGCAGGTAAGTTCCTACTATGCTCAGGGTGTAGCTCACATTTACTGCCAGCAACCAGCCCAATGAGGTCTATGAAATCATGGCCTAGAGGACCACTCCCAACTAATCCTACGGAAGTGACCATCCAAGTCAGCAAATACTGCAAGCAAAGGGAACATTCCTCTTTCTGCACTGGATGGCACCTCTGAAAAGCAAGGCTGAGGACCACTGGAGCTAGTTTATGAATAAATGTGGTTTGGACCTCCAGTTCCAGGCCTTGCACTCCGGGCCTACAGCACAACTGTGGCTGTGGAGATGCACTGAAAGCTAAAAGGATCTTCCCTGTGTTGTATGTGAAATCCTTCCCTGTGCTCACTCTTCTGGATACTGGAGACAAGCCCTTGTCTTGTACAACTGGATGAAATGGTAAGTTTTCTCTCCAATGAAAGGAAAAGGATTCTAATCTGTGTTTCTCACATTACAGCTGCTTTTAGAAGTAGCCAAGTGATTCTTGTCCTGATGAGACAAAGGAGGACAACCCTAAGCAGTGCTAAGAGAGGAAGAAACCTCCCACTATGGATTTCACAGGAGGAAAATTCAGGCAAAGAGAGATTTTTCTGCTCCTATTCATAAAGTAAGGGATAGAGAAAGAACCCACAGAGAAGGTCTTCTTTTGCCTGGGTCACTAACAGAGCATCCAGTCCCCTTTGAGATGCAGAGTCTGGCACAACAAAAGAACAGAGCCTGCACTGCAGTGACCTTCTTGGAATACACGTAAGTATGGAGAGGACAGAGTGCTGCTGAAGCAGAACTTCAGTGCACATGGATGCTGAGACTTGAATTAAGAACTCAAACTTCTGTGCAGAACATTTTGTTTGTACCCTGTGTATGGAGCTGCCTGGTAAAGCAGGAGGGAGGGAAGAAGAGGCAGAGCAGATCTATTTCTGATCTTTCAGTGTTGTGTGAGATGAGTAGAACTAGGAACATCAGCTTAGTTGTGTTGGCTCCAAGGCTTTTCACCATATGCACAGACTGACATGTGCTTCTAAAATCACAGTGCTCCTCTAGAATTAAGATACTCTTTGCTGGGCCAATCTTTCATATGAGTTTCTCATGCAATCCTTGCTCATCTTCTTTGTAATATCTACAGAGACACAAGTCTTGATCTTTCTCTGGACAGCCTGAGCTAGGAGAACAGAGGCAATAGAAGGTGGATGTTGTTAGGGACGTGGAAATGTTCCTGGTTAGGCAAGTTCCAGCTCCTAATCCATGTTAGGGAGACTCTACCTGCATGTTAAAGAAAGACGAGGGAACAGAGGTCAGATCCTATGGGGTATCCCTGAGCTGCAAATCACACGAGAGGAAGGAAAGAAGTGAAATACAGAGAGACATTTGTATTCTTAAAGATGAAGACTGGGGATCTGGGGCTCTGGTACCATCCTGGCTTGATCCTCTCTTTAAATCCTTGCATGTAAGGAAGGAGCAAAGGTGGACTGTGACTCTTTCTGTTTAACCTTTGTTCCAAAGAAGGGCTCCTCCTAGAAGCTGTGCCAGCTGGAGCAGGTGGATGTTCGTTGCAACAGTTGGGATCAGCGTGGGTGCCAAAAGAGCCTCTTGCTGCAACACTGAGTCCTGGGCAAAGACAACTTTAGAAATTCAGACTCTGTGGTAGTTTCCTCTGCTTCTGAGAGCAGGCTGCCGGCTCCCTAGTGGGATGTGAAAAGGTAGGAGTGTTCACAGAATGCTAAATAGGCAGAAGGGAACAATATAACTTTCACCTCAGCCCTGCAGCAAGTTGCTCTGGCTACTGCAGCTTCCTTTGAGGGGCCTTGCCTCTCCGTAGCTGCCAGAGGGCTGCAAAATAGGACTTTGTTTCAGACTGACAGTGATGCAGTGGCAAATCCCCGAGCAAACAGAATTTGTTAAAAGTCCATAGGCACTTCTTCTTTACAAGGAGAGTGTTAAGACTTAAAGCCTTCTCTTGGCACAGTGCCACCACAGCACAGCTTCTGGTGTGCTCGTGTCACAGACGGGACAAACAGCACATTGTAGGAATGGTACGTTGGCTGACGGTGGCTCCTTGCAGGGGGAAGAGCTTCATCCTCAAACACATCGAGAGGAGGAGGGTGGGCTTGCCTGATATTCGCACACAAAGGGTGGAAAAGAAAGAACTGATAGCTGAACAAAACTGGGATTGCTGGGACAAGCCTTCTCCCTATACCCTGTTTCTGTTACGGCTCAATTATTGATGGCAGCAATGTACCGTCACAGTCAAAAGCCTGTGGGCAGCTGTCAGGATTGCAGATGAGTATCAATAAAAGTAAGGGGCTTTTAAGTGCTTTAGTTTTCTTTTACGTTGTCTAGATTAGATCACTCGAGGTCTCTCCCCATTCTTCCCCTCTTCCCTTTCCAGTACATAAAATCCCTTCCAGCAGATCTTTAGGCACACCTGCCTCGGCCCCTAGCTCCAGTTCTCTTTTTTGAAAGCAAGTTGCACAGCATCATTCACATCCTGCACTATGTAGGATGCCTCCACCAGGCTGGGATCAAAGCAGAAGTCCCGATGTCCATGGAACACCGCCTTGGCCGTGCACTGCTCTGTTTTACTGGGAACACCGTCGTCGTGGCGGTAGACCCCAGTGCAGACCAGAATCGAATCGCAGCTCTCCACTGAACTGTTGCAGTCCTTCCTCAGCTCCAGGTAATCCTCACTTTGGGGACTGGCTGCCTGTGGGTTCCTCTTCACCCCAGCCCAGACCTGGTTCTGCTGAGCCGACTTGAGGTAGTTGTTGTAGAGGTTTGCACCATAGACGTCAGACATAGGGTTATCCCTGGATAAGGTCACAGTGTGAAACAGGAGTGAGAAACCAGCCCATGCATCTGGCTCTGGCAGACTGGGATTAAGAAAGCACTGAAGGAGGAAGGGATGTGAGATATTCAATAACAACAAGAGGAGCACCCAGACTGGGCTAGTGAATCCACCTCCCCGTGTGTCCTGTTCAGGCCACATGCTTCACAAACATCTTCCAAACATCTCTAAAAGCACCCACATCAGTTTCAGCCACTACTGTGTTCTATTCCCTACGTTCCCAAAGTGTTTGGCCTAACTGGGCCAATGGTGCTACATCTGGGTCTCTTAACTTTGTCTTCCATCACCACCCTATACACACTCTGCATCCTACAGCAAACAGCTTTCCTAGGCTGACAGGGCCCTTCAAAATATTGAAAGTGTAGAATGTGAAAAGCTATCAAGCCTCTGTTCCAGGACGTGAGGCTCCAGAGACACCATGGGGATTTTGACATTAATTTTAGAAATATCCAGTTAAAAAAAAAAAAAAAAAAAAAAAAGGCAAAAAACCCCACCAAACCCCAAAACAGTAAAGAGAAGTCAGTGTGCAACTCCCTAGGGAAAGCAGCGGGAAAAAGTGTCTCTTACCCAACTGCATAGAGGCGTCGGATGGGAGCCTTCCAGCCCTGTTTCTCTGCCTGCTGTTTGATCAAGTACTCGGCGTAGCGGTAGGTGACCGTGCTGGGTTTGCCAATGAGCGCCTCGTACTTCAGTTCCCTGCCTGTCACCTTCTTGTAGATGTTCTCCAAGCAGAGGAGGAAAGTGCCATGGCCAAACCTGCTCCAGAAAGGAGGTCATCAGTGTCCCCAGTCACACCCCCGAAGCAGCAAGCACTCCTTGGTGAGGAGAACCATCTGCTGTAGCCAGAGGTCAGTGCCTCGTCTGGATGTGGTGTCTACCCACACACACACCTCCACAGGCAGTGGTCTGGCTTTTGCTTCTTGAAAGCTTTAGGCTTTGTTCCTCATGCAGCTTTCATGCCTCTGCTGCTAATTACGCCATACAATATAACTTTTAAAACGTTCAAATGCTAAAAAAATGCAATACGAAAAGATCACCTGCAGGAGAGGTATATGAAATTGTCTAAAACAAGTATCACACATGCTTTTCACCTGGGCATCTTGGCTTCAGCCATCCACAGGAGATCCATGTTGCAGGCAAGGACAGGCAGATGGGGGTATGGTGCATCCTGTGGCTCTGCCCCAGGGTTCCCGTTGCTCAAGAGTACATCAACAATAAGCTGCAGGCTTGTCTCCCACCTCACTGGCTCACCAAACAGAATCACCCCTGGAAGATTTCAAGAGATATTTGGAAACTCACAGCATCCAAGTATAGGACCCACCACAGAAAGCCACCCACTAACAAAACCACTCCTCTGGTGGGACGCCCTGGTGAGTGCGGCCACCACTGGAACACAGCTGGTGCCAGGGCTCCAGTCTGTCTATCACTGCATCATGTGCACCGCTAGTCCCAGATACTGGAGCATGGCACAGAGAAAAGCTGGCTTGGCTTTTACCCAGACTGTACTTCACACTGCATGAGAGCAGTGAGGCTGCCTCCTGACTGTACCCTCTGAGTATGCTGCCCATGGATACCAATGAGCCAACAGCACGTCATCAGCTCCCATCCCAGCTGGCCTGCCTTGCTGGCTGTTCATATGTAAACAGAGGCTACTGCTTACCTTCTATAGTGGGGAAGCCAGTGGCTGGAGGAGGCTGCCAGAAGAAAACAGAAGGCTGGGTTAGTAGTGCAAAATCCAGTGACATCTCCAAAACAAAACTAAAAATGCTTCCTTTGAACCTCCCAAAGCAGTTCCATAAAAAAGGCAGGGCAAGGCCACCTGGAAGCCTGAAGAAAGATTTCCCTCATCTCTTCCTCCCCCCATCCCAGACAGGATTTCTGGGGATGCAGACCTTGCACTCCTGTCTCAGTGCTGGAGATGTCAACCAAACCATCTTACCCCTCACTGCAAGGAACAGCAGTGGAGGACGGGCGAGGGGAAAGTCACTGCCCTTCCTGCAGAAGCCAAGGCTGTACACAGCAGAGAGATGCTGGCTGCTCAGCAACAGTCCCAGGCTCTCACTACGGGGAGCCACTGGCAGCCAGCTGCTCTGTGCCTTTGCAGCCTCTCTGCCCTGCCCATATAGCCCCACTGCACCAGACCATCCCTTCTACTGACACTTCGGGAAATTACCAGTTCTTTTGGCCTCTGGCTCTGATCCACCATGTCCAACAGGGGATATGCCTTCCTCAGTGCCTCTATGGTTACCACATGCTTGAACCCCAGGCTAGTTCAGACCATCAAGGAATGTTGTGGAGACTACTGAGGGTTTTTTTAAGTTACTTGCGAAAGCATCTGTAGTATTAAGGAATACGAGTCCTAGTAACAGATCATAACCTCATGGCTTTCAGTCACCCTGTGCTTCAACCTGTTGATAGCCCTAAAGGTTACACCTAAGAAAAACAGACTGGGGTGATGCATAAGCAGTCGCTGGAACTGGTCAAAGAGCAGAGATTGCTACTCCAAGATAGAAGAAGGGTGCTTTGGGAGACCTGTATGCCAGGGTTCTGATACTGGTGCAGCACAGGGGGATGGGGCGGCTTCTTTGCTACAAGCAGAACCAGTGAAGCCTTGGTCAACTCAGCTGGTGCACAGAAAATGGTCTGTACTGATAAAACTACACAAGGATGAGTTGCATTTACTTGCAGAACATCCTGCCCCTGGCTCGTCTATGGGCCTCACGGAAACAAAGACAAGGGCCATGTTTTTGTAACAAATGAAGTTAAATGCTGAGCACAGAGGGTGCCCCTGTGTGTAGAGGCTGAGATGCTGTCCACACTGCAGGCAGTTCTTAACTCCTTGCAGACATGTCTGCCCTGCTGTCCCCACACCTCAGCCAGGCAATATGCATGCAGGATTGTCATTTAGATCACTTCCCCGTACTGGGACGCTCCAACTCTAATGATAGTTCATGGAATCATGGAATGGTTTGGGTTGGAAAGGATTTTAAAGATCAACTAGTTCCAATGCCCCTGCCATGGGCAGGGACACCTCCCACCAAATCACGCTGCCCAAAGCCCTATCATATTTGAGTTTGTTTAATTGCTGTCAGCTGGGGGTGATCTCTAATGGGTTTTGCCATGAAAGAATGGGAAGAGCACAGCTTTATCTCAAAAGTGAGATGGGTGCAAAGCTACTGGAGTCCTCATGGTGACATTCCACCAGCAGGAACAGCAATCACAGGTAATCATCATGAGTTAATCAGCATAACAACCTAAACACTGAATAAGGGCAGCCAGGAGGTGACCGAGATGAAGTTATTGCCTCCTCCTGAGCTGCTCCATGAGGATGCTTCCCCATAAGACTAATGACCTTTCTGTCTCCTCGTGATTCTACAAGCTGAGCGAGTGTCAGGGGCAGCAGCAGGGCAGGAGCAGCAGCCTTTAGCTGGGAAGCTGCAGGGGAACACGCAGAGCACCATGAGGCACACGGAGCAAAGGATACTTGTGGGCAATCTCCTCCACGGGCCCCTGCCCGGCCACCAGCATGCACTTCTGGTGGAACTGGCTGAAGAGCTGCAGGGGGCTGTGAGACAGGATCACCTGCTCCGGAGACACCTGCGGGAGGGCGGAGAGGATGGCTGGGAACGGCAGGTAAGATTTCCCCCCCCTCCTCCGTGCGGTCGGGTCGCATCGCTGCCACCTGCCCCTCTCCGAGGCAAAGCCAGGCACTCGGAGTGATTCCCTCCCGGGACAGCCGCGCGGGATGTGCTCCCTCCTCCCGGCGCTCCGCTCCAACGCCGGGAGCGCTCCCCCGGCCCCGTCCCCTTCACCTGCATCCCCAGCGCCCGGGACAGCTCTTGGGCCTTGTCCGAGCGCAGGCAGTTCCCGGCGTTGGTCAGGAAGACGACGGGCACCCGGAGCCTCCCGCTGCCGTCCGCCAGCCTCTGGAAGGCGCTCCGGGCGGCGGGCACGGGCCGGCTGCCCCGCACCAGCACCCCGTCCACGTCGAACAGGAACCCGAAGGCCGGCGGCTGCAAGGCGAGCGGAGCGGACGGTCACCCCCGGGGAGCCCCTCCCCGCGCCGTCCCCCTCCCCGGCCCCTCGCCCCCGGCGCCGCTCACCCACCCGGGCGGCGGCGCAGACCCCGCGGGCGGGCGGCCCCGCGGCGCGGAGCATCCCCCGGCCGGCCCGCAGGCACCCGCGCAGCGCCATCCCGCCCGCGGCCGCCTCGGGGCACTTCCCGGACTACAGCTCCCAGGGAGGCGCGGGGCCCGGGGGGCGGGACCGGGGCGGAGGACGGCGCTCCGCGGGCCGTATCCCGCCGGCACCGTAGTCCTGGGGAAGAGTGCGGTACGCGGCGGGGTGTCCCGTCCGCTTCGCGGCAAAGGAGGGCTGTGGGGATGGGCGGGAGCTGGGAGAGAAGCGGGTTAGCTTAGAGGGAAGCACCGAGGCTGGCGGGGCGCGACCCTGTAGAGGAGTAGGGGGTGAGAGGGGTACAAGCAGCCCTGCCGCGGGAGAGGCTCGCAAAATCACCAGCGAAGGGGGTTTAGGGCAGGAGGGAGCAAAAGGCTTAGATCACTACAGAGCAATGACACCGGTTTTATCTCAGCCCTTCACAAAAGCAAAGTATAGGGTTTTCTCGGTTTGGGAGTGAAATCGCTTCAGGGCATAGTCTGGTTTCACTCTAAGGTGGTTACAGCTTGCCCTGCCCGCACTGTGCGTGCCAAGGGACTGCACTGCAACTTGTTACCTCTGCCAGCTGACCAGGGTTGATTGGCACCCTGTACTTAGCTGACCAGGGTTGATTGGCACCCTGTACTTAGCACTGGTGAGGCCACACCTTGAGTGCTGCGTCCAGTTCTGGGTCCCTCAAAATCAGCAACGACATTGATGTGCTGGAGTGTGTCCAGAGAAGGACAACGAACCTGCTGAAGGGTCTAGAGGGTAAGTCTTATGAGGAGCAGCTGAGGGAGCTGGGGTCGTTTAGCCTGGAGAAGAGGAGACTCGAGGGAGACCTTATTGCTCTCCTCAACTACCTGAAAGGAGGTTGTAGCGAGATGGGGTCGGCCTCTCTTCCCATGCAGCTGGTGATGGGACAAGAGGACATAGCCTCAAGCTGTGCCAGGGGAAAACAAGCTGGGCATCAGGGAGAATTTCTCCACTGAATGGGTAGTCAGGCATTGGAATGGACTGCTCAGGAAGGTGTTCAAGATGTGACTGGACATGGCACTTAGTGCTGTGGTCTAGTTGATAAGGTCAGAGGTTGGACTTCGTCTTGGAGGTGTGATTCTGTGAGTTGCTGCCCTGCCTTTGCTCAGTCTTTTCTATGTAAAGGCCAGTCTTGTGGTCCTCTTCCTACAAATCGTAACGTTTTCTAAAACTCTGGTCACCTTTTATGCTCTCCAATGGACTGCCTCCCTCTTTCCTGTGCCATGGGGAAGAAGTCTTGACGCTGACTTCAGCTGAGACCCTTCCAGACCCGGGGAAAGTGAAAGGTTCACTTCACACCCATGGAGATGAAACAATGTTTGTTTGCTTTCTGGCTGGGCTTAAGATCTCCTGACTCCCTCGATAGGGCAGGTTTAACATGTATGACTTTAGGCATCAATTACGCAAACAATGTAATTGTTTATTTTTACGCTTCCATTGCTGTGAACACCAACCTTAATTTGTTTTTGACCCATTTTAACACCCAGAGACCTTTTTGTAGAGCTGTTAAAGCACTGGCAGCTCAGCATTATACACTTGTACGGATGGTTATTCCTCCTTAAGTGCCTTTGCCTTAACTGAATTACCTACCATTTATTTTATGTAATTTCCTCAACTTGCCAGGATGACTTTAATTTCTCGCAAGTGTTTGCAGCTTCTCCTGCTCTGGCAAAATTTATGCTGGCCTTGGAGATGTTACTGAAAGTATTAAGTTCCCTGAAGAACTGGGCTTCAAACCTTCTTCCACTAGCATGAGACAGGCAGCTACAGCTAGTTTGAAGTATGCCTTCTCAACTGCATAGAAACCACAGACCCTCGGCTGCCCATGAAAAATAAAGTCAGAGAGAGGGCCAAAGACTTTCTGAAATTAATGACAAAGAGAAGAGTCTTGTCTCGAGTGTTTCTCAGCTACCCACCGAGGCAGCCACTCCCGGCAGAGTGAAAATGTGATTGATTTGCTGTGATTTCTGCTTAGGATATTGGCTAATGTGAGTTTATGGCCTTTTAACATACAACCACTTGCAAGTTAGATGGGTTGTTTCGGTTACTGGTCTCAGTGCCTCTGAGACCGAAGTGTATTGCAGGGTTCTGTCGGTCCCTGCTTTGTAAGTGCAAGGATACTTTCGTCCTTTTTTTCCCGATCCCGAGACTTGCGAAACAGCCGCGAGGGACAACCAGCCACCTCCCTACGCAGAGAGGATGTCATTGAAAAAAAAACAAAACAAAACAAAAAACCCAAACCAAACAACCCACCCCCCCCCAACAAACCGGTTTAGTCTATTTAAACACCCTGAAGTTCCGTTTTTTTCTGGGGCGCTGATTTTACCCTCCCGCTGTGCCGGCTCTTCCCGCGGATCCCTGCGGGAGGCGCTCCTGCTCCACGGCGCGGGCGGGCCCGCAGCGCTCACCTGCGGGAATCCCCCGCACCCCGCCAAGGCTTCAGGGGGCTCCTGGCAGGGTAAGGGATGCGGTTGGGGGATGTGGGGTCAGGCTGGGGGGCCGAGGGTGTTGTTCTGGTCCTAAGTGACCTCGGGGGGTACCCACCGTCGAGGTGTGCGTGTGTGCGCCCCGGCGGGCTGGCAGAGCTGCCGTGTTTATTTTTCCGAGGAAGGCCGCCCAACAGGCTGAAGCGCTTATTTTTAAACCAAGACGGAGGGAGTCTGCCAGCGGCCGGGCACAGGCTGAGCCTGGCAGGGACCGACAGCGGCACGGCTGCCAAGCACCGCGCTCTGCTTCGGCTGCTGAGCCCCTCCCGGCACCGCGGGCAGACTTCAGCCCGTCACCCCTGCGCTAAATGCCCGGTTGTGTAATTTTCCCTTCCCGAGATGAGACTTTTCTCTGTGCCTCTACTAAGAGCTCCCCATTTGGCGTGCTGTACATGGATGGACATCGTGATTTCTTCTGCGGGCACATCTGGCAACAGCCATATCCCCAAATACCCCTAGGGATCGCCTGTCTGCCCTTCTCACACCGGCTCACAGGAGACTCCCTCTTTTTCCTCTCTCCACACGGTGCGTAGATGTTTCTCCCGCCCCTTTCGTAGCTGACTATAAAGACAAGCAAAACAGGCAGTTGCCCACAGCCTTCTCCCGTGGGTCCCTGTGTAAACTTCGCAGCTCTGTTTTCTCTGGACTCACAGCCCTGTCATCACCCACCCCCCTCCTCCTGACCTTCTAACATCCCCCTCGAAAGTAGATGCACCTTCCATCTCTTTTCTTGCCGCAGAGGCTCTAATGGCCTGAACCGACCCTCCCCCCACGGTTTATCTCTTCTCTTTCCCTGCTGCAGCCTGCTCACGAAATGATGGACAAGCTAAAGGTTGAGAAAATACAGTAAAATGCCTTTCTTATCCTGTAATGACCAAGGGGGGAAGACACAGCCTGATAAAAATGACAAGCCAGAAGAATTGAGAGCCAGACCCTTCACCTGCCTGTCCCTCAGTGCACGGAAAACACTTGATAGACCTGCTGTGATTGCAACTGCTGCAAGCCCAGGAAGAAAGGAATTAAGTACTGAGCCAATTAGAACTATAAGTTTCTGTCCAAAGAAATGTCTTTCTGCTACCTATGAAGAGGCTAATTCAGAGACTAATATAGGAAGAAAACCTGAAGCAGGGTGAGCATCTGGAGCTGGTGGAAAACACCTATGTTTTTATGGCCAGAGGGCTTTGCTTAGCGTGTGGAATCTGTGTAGTCCCACTGCAGTGATGGAGGGCTCACAAAGATATAGAGATCCAGCTGCCCGCTTGGGCCTATCTCTATTTCCAACAACATACTTTATTCCTCTGTTTTTATTGGCATGATTTTTGACAGCAACTACTAGTGCTGGATCAGCCATTTCCTGGCAGTGATTGACCAGGAGGCAAACATTTCATTCTCTAAATTGCCCCAAAGGCAGTCTGAGATGCTCTGCTAGGCCTGTGTGCTGCAAACAAAGCTCCATCCACCTCCCATTTAAACAAATTGAACTTGAAGAGGCCACAGGGAGAGACAGATGGGGGAGATAACAGGCATAAGGCTTGATGTATACCTATGGCTGCTTGAAGTAACCCTCACAGAAACTCCCATGGATTTTTCTACTTTCCTTCCTTGCTCAGAGTCTGGATGGAGACAGAGGGGGAGCTCTTTTTGCCTCTTTATGTCTGCCCTACTCAGCCTCCCATCACCCTTGTGTCTGTCTCCACCTCTTTCATCCCAGATATTCAAGTTCTCTGGCTACTCCTTTCTTCCCATGCCCAGCACCAGCATCTGGGGCAAAGAGCCTGAGGCTGTTGTACCATGTAGTTACCTGGTGCTCCACGAGGCACTTGCCAGGTTCAGAAAGAATAGGGTGATCACATAGCATTTACTCTTTTCCTTGTTTTCTGCCATTAAAATCCTGCTAAAAGGAGGGTAAATGACCTTCAGCAGTTCCTCTACTTTCCTGTGCTGTAACGACCACAGAGATGGTACAAAACTGTAATGGGAGGAGAGGTAGCACAAGGAAATCGTGTCTGTCAGGTGGTCTCTGTATGAAGACACGGCCCTGAGCTGGATGCAGCTGTGAAGACATTTCAGACTGCCTGATAACTCTATGCCAGGCTGAGTGATGTGAAAAATCCCCCTCCGCTGCACATTCCAGATTAAAACCTCACATCAAATCCAGGCATCCCCAGTTCCTTTTAATGGGGGGAGGAGAGGAGAAAGGAAGGAAAAATAACCCCCACATTTAAAATTGGTTTAAAATTTTAATTATAGACTGTGTTCTGAAAGAGACAGGCAAGAAAGCATTATATGTGATGTATTTGCCAACAAATGTGAGCAGGGAGCCAGGCACTGAGGGTAAGGGAATAGACTGGCAGCAAAACCCTTGAAAGAGGGCCCTCCAGCCAAATTTACCCAAAGCTTTGAGGCCAAATAGATGGATCTTTCATAACTGCTGTGGTCCAGCCTAAATTCCTCCTTTTTTTTGCACACCTGGAGTTAGAGAGGTGAGGATGCAATTTGGGGTTCTCAGTTTGTAACTTTCACAGAACTAGGGCCACTCCAAGGCAGTGTTGATCCCCAGCAGTAAAGCAGGCTGGCCCTCCTTCTCTCACACTTGCTTAGGCCCTCTATGTGGTTGACGCCCGTCTGCTGCCAGAGGACTCTTGGGAAGCTCAGTCACCACACATGGCAATGCCCTGTTCAAGGAGGGATCCGAGGAAGGCCACACCACTGGAGTCAGGCCCCTCTGTATGGTTCACAGTTTCACATACATATATGACCAGGACAGAAAAACTTCTTCTCTCTGCCCAAAGCTAAGATGGATCCCTTCAGCAGAAGTGGAGTCAACTAGGCAAGTCACAAACGCAGACATAGTCCTGCAGAGTTGTTTCACCTTTCTGGGGGCTTCACCTGAAAGTCATCTCAGACCTGTACAATCCCGTGATTTCTGTGGAAACCTGATTCTGCTGTAATCCTGAACAACATCACTCACTGCTGGCTCCAGACACTTGGCTGCAAAGTAGGTAAATGGCCAAATGTACAACAGGCTTTTCTTAGGAAGGCAAAAACAAACTGGACACTACAGGTAAACTGATTCCAGCAGGCATTCGGCAAATTAGGATCTATCCCTGCAACTATTGCAGGTAATGAGGAGGGAAGAGGACTAGAGGTAACTAAAGAGCAGTTCAAGCCCTCAAGGGATCACATGCAGAAAGAGCTGAAAGCTTTCGACTGTAATAGAAATGGAAGGGATGTTGGTCAACCAGTGTTGAGGAACTCCGCTCCTCACACAATGGCTCTGTAATTCTTAGCTTCACCTTGGCAGCAAAGAGGCTTATTTAAGGGAGAATCAACTCGTGGCAAACAAGGATCTTTGTCCATCCTCATATAGCAGTGCTGGAAGATCAGGTTGCTCAGAGGCTTTGGGTCATTTGTTAGCAGCCACTGCGCTTGCTAGCAGCAGTTCTCCTCAGCAGCATCACAAATAAGGCATTTCCCAAGTCAGCATTTATAACCTGGCTGTGACCAAAGCATACCTTGGGGACTTTAGACTGAGCTCTGTAAGCAACACCCATAGAGGAGGAGGGAAAGGGGCTCTACTCTGGCTCCTCCTCCAGTATGAAGCTCCTCCCAGGACCAAATCTGCATCAAGGCCCGGGAAAGGTCAGTCTGCCAAAAAGCATCTGCTGGTGGTCTGAGGACGGTTGTGGGGGAATGTGGGCAGAGAAAGCTGGAGTACAGGCAGTTGTGGCTGAAAAGGACTGGGGGCGTGAGGCACTTAATTTTCCCTCCTCCCAATTTCCTAGTTATAAAGGGGTGTGACTGGGTCATCACTTTTTGCTTTCTTTGGTTTGTGTTGCTGGCTTCTGCAATGAACACACCTGTGGTTTGTTGTGGTTTTATTTTTTTTCTGTGATGGGGCTTGTAGTGTGTTTGTTGTTTGGTTTTATAACTCTGAGATAACTAGAGATGAAGTTGCAGCCTGTGAAATGTGAGCAATTTTACACGGCATGCAGGGGCTGTGCAGCTTGATCCACTTCTGCAGTAAGTGTATTTGCCTCCTGCTAAGGTGTTTCAGTCAAGGTCAGTGGAAATAAGCACTATGGCCAGGCAGCTTGAGACAATTAGCAGAAAGCCTAAAGAGAGCCAATTTGCCCAAGCTGGTCAGATCAGGAAACAACAGTCCTTACAAGTCTGTGGCTCAGAGGAGGGACATGTCTTTCAGCAGGAATTTTTGTCAATTCCCTCTTGGCTGATGCAAACCAGCATCATTGTACTGAAGTCAGAGAGAGACGCTGTTTGATACTGGCTGCGTGTTTGGGGTATCTGTGCTGAACAATTTTGCTACATTTATTTAGCATCCTGATTAAGATTTTATTTTTTTTTTTTTAGTCTCTCTGCAACTAGTTTTCCTCCTGATACTTTTGGTAATGCTAAGAAAGGGAATTCCCTTGTCCAAAGACTATTTATTGTGTAGTTGTTGTTTGCCAAAGAGCTGGAAATCTCAGAGGTCCAAATGAGCACTGTGGATATCCTCAGTGTGAGAGCAGTTCTCCACCAAGGTGAAAATCTGCCTGACAGGCTTGATAAGGACACATTTGCACTCTGAGTTAGGCAACAAAGGCTGGTAGTGGAACCCCCTAAAATCACAAGGTGTTTCCTATAAATGCAGAGGCCTGTGTTAACGTGGCCTTGTGTGGGGGGGACAGTTTTAATTAAGCTGGATCTGGGAAGCCAGGATGTTTTTTTCCTCAGATGAAACGTGTTTTGCCTTCCTTTTGACCAGGAGACAGGAAAAGATTTTGGAGTAAAAAAAGCTATTGGCAACTCAGACACCTCTTTTTGGCTTTATGATCACTGTGCAACCAGGCTTAAATGTTCTGGGAGCAAGTTCCATCAGCTTGTTTCCAAGCCATGGTAGAGCCTGAAATAGCAGACATCAGACCTATGACTGGTTCTTCGACCTAGCAGTGCTATTTTGGCAGCAGGCCCAGGGTTAAACATAACAAGAGTCATTTTCAGTCCTTGCTCTCCTGAAGGTCAGTGGCCCAAATGGTTGGATGTTTGTCTTAGCTGTTTCCGGACAAGGTCTGCATTTTGTAATGATAAGGTGAAATTCAGAGATCCTCACGTTGGCAATCTCCTGCTAACCCTAATTGGAAAGCATATTTTTCCTGAATAAGGATGTCAGGGTTTGGTCATTGGCAATTTTTAACTGTTTTGACTATTTTGAGGGGGGTGGTCTTTTGTGGTTGCTGTAAAGGCTCACTGCTCCCTTTTACCTCCAGTCCATGACTTTCACAGAACAGCTCAGCTCATTCTCAGTTTTAAGCCCACTAAGCCTGGATTACCAGTCGCCCACTGCCAGGTAAGGCTTGGAGGTTCATTCATCTGTTCAGGTCAAATGGAAGAAGCAGTCTCCCTCTTAGCAATCACTCTGGCTTGCCAAATGCCTTCTGAGATGAGTCTTGTCCTTTCTAAAGCTCCCTTGAAAAGCTATCAGAGAGGTCAGCCACAAATTGGTCCCATTTTTTCTGCCAGACCTCTTTGGCCTTGGCTTTCTCAGCCGGTAGCATGGCACTGTATCTGTGAGGAGGAGAAAAGTCAGTATCAGACAGGAGACAAGGGGGCAGCTGTTTCAAGATCAGCACCAAAACGAAAAGGCAGGAAACAGCAACAGATTAACCCTTGCGGGACATGCCTGTGCCGCTCAGAGTGACATGGTGTAAGGAGCCTGGAGCTCCTGCCAGCTGGGCTCACGCTGGGACAAGACACAGCCACATCAGCAGCCACTGAGTCCTGCACCATGAGGACAAACAGCTCAGTCTGCATGAGCTGGAGACTCGCTGGGCAGCAACCAGTGACTAGTATAGAAGAGACAGCACTGCTGCTGCTGCATTCAGATGTGCCCTGGGCTTGGTCCAAATTGGTAGGAAATCAGAGTATTTGTTGTCTCCCTGGCCATGCAGGGACTTGGGATTGCCTTGAGGATTAGCACAGGATTTGGCAAAAAGGCAAGGGCTGAGGAATGTGCACAGAGACCCCGGGCATCATACCCAAACTATTCTGGGACATTCAGAGCTGCCCAGATAAATAGAAAAAGTTGTTAAACACACTCAAACTAAATGCTGGTAGATTGTTTTCCTGTGTTTCCCAGGTGAGCCATGGCAAACGCTGCAGCAAGTCAAATTTTGGCAGACATAGACAAGTGATACAAAGACACAGGATTTCTCCCGTACCCAGAACCAGGTGCTGGAGGCAAGTTCACAAAGGATGGAAAAGGAAGAATAAACTGAGACACAGAGTTACAGAAAGGAAGGGCATAGGCAGAGGAGCCTCTGGGGTCCCTGTGTCCTGCCTTTGGAGAAGACACATAGCAGAGATTTTGGATTAATGGAAGCCCAGTTCATGTGGCAGAGGAGACTCTGGGGCCAAAACCCAAATACAGTGGGTTTCTGGGGAGCAAGCTGATAGTCTTCTTAGGATTACTATGGCTAGATGAGAGAGGTAAGTAACTTACTTTATGGAGTTGAGTGCAAGTTGTTTTAAGGTCCTCAGGTCGGCATTCATCCCTCCGATAGCCATGAACGCCTCATAGAAGTCATAGGAGACTCCCTTTGCTCCAAAGATAGGGGGATCATCGGGGCTGATCACAATGGGGTGCCCTTCAGCCATGAGGTCAGCTGCGGGGTGACTCCGCAGGTCAGCTACCAGCAGCAGGACCTCGGGGGGAAGGGTGGAGACAACACCACGTCGGGTTATTGCTGTAGCCGTGTTTGGATACCTGCTACAGCTGCCTGTGCCAGCAGGGAGTCACCAGGGAGGGACAGCCTCCAGAGGGCTGTTCAGACTGTGTTCTGCTCTGAACAGCTGCAGGAGGAACCAGCTTGTCTCCTCAGGAGATGAGTTTCCTAAATGAATTGCCTAGGTCAAGGCCAGTGGGGTGAACAACTTCTGCTTACGTATAACGATTCGGCTGCAAGCATTTCAGGAGCAGTCTTTTGGTTACGTGCTTGCCCTGATGCTTAGCTCAGGGCATCTGGAGCTGGTGTGAGGGTTCTCTCCCTTAAGGCTCTCACCAGTACATCTCTACCCCAGAGTATCCTTTCTGCTGCACCCTGGGGGACAATGGGCACCACGTTAATGTGCTGCAGAAGAGTTCCCGCTGCTTATGAATTCTACCAAACCAAGAGACTTCCAGTTACAATTCCTGCTTCTCAGCCTCTGGCCCTCCTGGCTTTGAAGAATTTTCCATTAGTCTCTTTAGATACCTCCCTGGCTCTGGGCCTCATCTCCACTAGGGAGGGCTGCCTACCCAAGTTCCTCTGGGTAGGAATGTAAATCATTCCTTTTTCTGGCAGGTATTACAGGCCTTATATATATTCACAGTGTGTCTGTGTAGCAGTGCAATGTGGTGCAAAAGAAACAGCCAGCCTGTGTCCATCAAAACCTGTAGCTGCCCCCCAAATCCCTGCTGCTCCTCACTGCTTTGGTGAACCCCATTTCAGTGTCCCAGCCCCAAGAGCTAAGCTTTTAACAACATACCTGGTTGGAGATGGGACAGACTTCTACAGGAATATCCCTCTTCAGAGACAAACTTTTGGCTACTGGGTGTTTAATTAGAGCGAGTCCGTGGCCAATCCTGCTGGTATTCAGGAGCAGTGCATCCAGCACATTATTGTCTACAGAGGTGCCCTGCCAGTCTGAGCAGAGACAGGTAGGAGTCACTGCAATGTTGTGAGGAAGTATGTTTTCTCAAACTGCTAGATGATTTTGTTAATAGATGCCCCAGTTGCAAGGTAAGAGGGTTTACACTTGCATTTTCAGTGAAATAGGGATTTAATTCTGCTCAGCACAGAGATATCCACTCATTTCACTTGGTTTTAGATGTTCACAGTGCTGCTCTTACAGCTAAGCTAATCATGCTGGTCTCCATTCATTGTCAATGGAGAGAGGTAATAATTTGTGGGGAGTAGCCTGTGCAGTAGGGTGAGATGTACTGTGCTTTAGAAGAGCTTGTTCCTGCCTGTGGCTACAAAAGCAGCCCAGGGTAACTAGTTCAGAAGTAGACACCTTCTCTGTGGATGTCAACAAGCAATACACATAATGCACAAGTTAGACACAACTGCTATGTGTGGTTAGGATAAATCCCACCCATACTGACTGAATAATGTATGGCCAGTAGTAATACATTGGCCCGGGAATGAAGGGTACATGGGTTACTTTGATGAGTGTATTCAGTTAAGACTCAAGGCTGGCTCAGACATTCCTTCACCTTAAAATGTAAAATAATGGCTCAGGAATTCTGCTGCCACTGTGAATGGGAGGTGAGTGCCATCCAAGAAGGAAATGGCTACCAGCAATAACTCTTCCAGCATGACTCCATGTCAATGACACTAAGCAACATGACACCTGCAGTGAAAAGCAGGGAGTAGGTAAGGGAGTGGTCCTGTAGGAATGCTACAGGAACAGGCTGATACGGGGAGAAGCATCAGGAAAATTGATTATGTACACATGTATACACACACATCATCTTGATACATCCAGGCTTGCTGCTTTTGCGCTTTGCAAAATTTCAGTCTTGGCTCTGCAATCAATAACAGGCCTTTAGTCCTCATGCTTACCAGTCTCTCCAGCATGGAAAAAGTAAGGCAAGCTGACCCCCATGGAATACGGGATGGTTAGGGCATCCTTCAGGTCCCATAAAGAATGACCTTCATCCTCATCACCAACCTAGAGGAAAAAAGAAAGGTATTTTCAAACACACCTGGGAAGATGGTAGGAATAACAGCTATATATCACTGAGGTGCCAGCTGTACTGAAATTGCAATGCTGTGGGGTGGGGAGCTGATTCTTTCAGGGGATTTTGTCAATTACCCTGAACAAAATCCTTAGCTGGAGGATTTGCAATCCATTAACACTGATTTCAGTACAGCAGCAGAGATTCTGCCTCTGGTGGGCAACCTATGCCATATTATATACGTAGTTATATCACAGGGGGTTAATGTGAAGCCACAGAAGAAACGTAGTTACCAGGTCAAAGCCTGCCACGGTGTCTGGAAATTGGGCTCTGAGCACTATAGCGGTGAGGATGGCTTCTTTAATCTGGGAAACATTCAGCATCCTAAAGAGCAAGAGAGAGAAAGCAGTGCAGAGGCTCGCTCCAATGGGTCTGCCTTCTTTGGGTTTGACTGGTGAAATGGGGCCCCCAGGGGTATTTCCAAAATGCAAGTTGCTCCCGAATCTGACAACCAGCTTCAGGTCTCCAGAGTAACAGCAGCAGAAAATTGATATTATGAAAGGAAGCCCCTGAATGACCAGGAAATGCCTGGCTAGACCCTGCTGTCACTTGAGTTGAGGCATGCCTGTCTGACTTGCCGGCTTTCACATCCACCAAACAGGGAACACAAAAACGTGGAGAGAAAACGTTTAATTTTTTTCCCTCTCCACTGTTTTTTCGGGAGGTGAGACATTAACTGCATTTCAAGAGAGTTTTGAATTTGGGTTTGTTCCAGCCCTATCAGACTTCAACATCTCAGCTCATTTCGCAGACACACTGTGTCCGTACCCAAGCTGTCCAAAGACAAGCCAGCTCTGAGCTGGAAACGGCACCGTGCCGAACCGGAGCGAGTAAGTGCTGCTGAGAGGTCTGCTCTGTTTGCTCAGGATCACCTCACATGACTTCATGGCATCTGGCTGACTTGGAGAGCAGCCTCGTGCCCGCCTGCGAGCAGCAGCACGAACACAGCGTACAAAGGCTGCCGGGAGAGCAGCGCTTGCAGGGTCCCACGGGGGCCTTTGCAACACCAAGTGCCCATACTCGGGCACTGCTGTCACTGCTTCGCTTCCTGCAGAGACCGGGAGCGTGTCCAGGCTCGGGAAGAGCCTTGGACACGCACCCAGACAGCCCTTCCCTTGCTTGTTCCCACACCCAGGGCTCACAGGCTCCCGTCCTCTGGCGCACACCATGAGCTAACCCTGCTCTCTTCGCACGTACGCAGACTTATATAGATGATTTCTCACCCTCAGCCTTTTACACACGCCAGGGAATGCCTGGGGAGTCAACACCCCGGGTCTGACAGCGCACGTGGACATTGCTAACCGACTGTGGCACTTCAGCACTGCTTCTCCTGGCCTGGGCCCCTCTCTCCCAGCACAGCCAGCCAACGCAGGGCCGCTCTTAGCCCTGCACAGCCTCTATCTACCTGTGCGCTGTAAATATAACCTTGGCTCCAACAAAGTCAGGGTGGTCCTTCACAAACTGCCTGGTCACTTCCCGATAGGTTGCCACGGACCATGATTTATTGTGCTGGGTGCCATCCAGTTCATACACCTGCAGGATGAAAAGCACATCACAAGCAGTAGTTAGAAGAGGTGTTTTGTTGGAAGGTGGGAGAAATGAACTGAAGAAAAGCTTGGAAGAAACAATGTGTTACGGTCCTGGGAGCAGGGCAGAAAAAAAAAAAACAACAGTTAAATCTGTGCAGAATATTATCTTCTTGAAGCCTTTACCAGCTGGCAAGAACCAAGGAATGGTTTTCTTCCCTCCTATGTGATATGAGAAACAAGTTTTCCTGTGTTCAGACACTGCAAACAAGCGCCCTTGACTACCCAGAGGAGACCATGACCTCTTACTCCCGTCTGTATCAAATGCTGGAGTGTTTTGTCCAGCCGTCTGGCGGCTCACACACTCTGTGCCCTGCAGTGGCAGTCTGTCAGCCAAGGCAGCCCCCAAGGCACGCGAGGGCCGAGTTCCATAAGCTACCAGCTGGGCTGGGCTTCTGCTCCCCTTTGCCAGAGGTTTGCTCCATGACCTTGAGAGGGTCGTTTAGTCTTCCCATGCTTTCTCTGGCTGTGAACTGGGAAGAATAATCCTTTTGGTATGCTCTGTTTCATCAACTTACTCTGGGGATTCCTCGCTGCCAAGGCCGCACTCAGGGCTTTTGCCCTGATTTCATCAGGGGTGTAGACCCTGAATGCCCCCAGTGATACTAACCCACAGAAGCCCTGCCTGGAGTTGCTCACTCAGCAGTGGCTGAATCCATCTGTTTTCTTCTCATCTTTCTCACCATTTTTTTCTCTTTCACCCTTCCCCTCCACCCCTCAGCTGCACCCCTCAACTTCTGCCCAGTGCTGCCCCTTGCAGTGATGAGCCTCACTAAGCCCCCACACTGTGCTGACCCCCTTGCAGGCACCAGCAGCCGTGGGGCAGCTGCTCAGAGGGAACTCTTCCCCAGCTGCAACCCATGGGAATGTGAGACTTTACACAGCTGAATCTGCAAACACAGCTGGGCTTGGGGGGGCTTTTCCACAATGTTTGCTGTTTCGCACTTAATCCCAGCGTTCATTTACTTTACTTCAGGGGCCGCTTCTGGCAGGCTTTGCTGCAAGGAGAGGTTTTGCAGTGTCAGTGCTGCTGTCCAAGCCTTGCGGAGGATCTCCAGCCACAGGAGCATCTTGTTATTCCTGTCACACCCTGCTCACCTTGACTTAAACGGCAAAGTGTTTCCCTTCCCTCTCATCCCATCTTCAGCCTGGTTGTCCCTTCCCTGCCCGTGCTGCCCTCCAGCCCAGGGTGGCTGCAGCTGCTGGCAACCCTGGGCTGCAGGCAGCCTGCCTGTACCTCACAGCACACCAAGCTGCTGGGTGTGAGCAAGCCCCGGGGCTTTGGAGGCTCCCACGTCGGCAGCCAGCATTAGGAGCTGGATGGGAAGCAAATCTTCTCTGCCAAGCCTCCCTTCAAAAGAGTTTACAGCCATGTCTAAGGGCTGACGGTAAAGGCAGGGTATTTTCCAGTCAGGCCCACGCAGATTCTCTTGGCCCGGAAACATGTGTGACCTGGGGGGATGCCAGTGCTCTCGCTGTCTCACAGCACAGGGATTTTGACATTGCTGTTATTTTCTCTTTTGAGGTACCCCGAAGCCAGATGGTGACTGACTTCAGCGCAACTGCCTTATGACAACCCTCAGCAAAGTAAGATACATGTAAACTTTGTGGTCTTCTTCCCCTCCTTTTTTTTTTTTACCTTTTCAAAACACCCTTCTCCTCAGACAATCGAGTGGCAGCCTGAAGCCCTGACACAGAGCCCTGTTGCTGGCAGGCATATTCAGGAGTTGAGCCACCAGAAGGACATCAGCATGGCTACTGAATCCACTGGATGCCGTGGCACCAGCAGCAAGCCGATACCTGCATTCCCATGCACAACCCACCACCACCTCCTGGTCCTTCAGATGCTGCTGGATGAACCTTGTACAGCAGCTTCATTCCTGTTGTACTGGACACATTGAGAACATGGAGGTAAGTGGTGCAGTGAGGAGCAGCAGCCCTGATTTGTCTGCTTTGGTAAGGCATTTTCCCCTCTGACAGAACTCCCAGCCCCATGCTACCCCTCTTGGAGCTGGGCTGGAGCATTGTATGGGACAGGTGTGCTTGCAGTGTTGAAATTTTCACTGGGAAAGTGGGAACTGTTACACAGCCAAAGAACAGTGGTGTGGTCTGCTGCTGCTTAGGAAGGCATTAGGGCAGAGTGGGTTTGTAGGACAGTCTGACCAGCTCTGGGTGACACACAGGGAGAAAGGCCTCAACCATTACCAGCAGATTTTAGTGTTAGGGGCAATGAAAGGAGGAGTTCACGCTTCAAATACATAGGCAAAATTTTATGTTGTCTGGAAACTGTGCAAGACAGTGCTTTGCCAATTGATTGAGCCTATTCAGGGAAATCATTCTGAAATAAGCTGAGGATTTAAAATAACTATCCCAGAGTGAGTCTCTATGCAAGACAGGAAATTTTTCCAGTATAGCTGCAATAGAACAGGTGATTCTGGTGCAGACAAAGCTGAGATACATCTTCCCAATGAGCAAGATTTTGACACAGCTCCCAGTCAGATTGTACAATGCAGTTTTGTGCTGATGCCACAGTAGGTATCTCTCTTAGCCATTAAGAACAAAGCATCTCTCACTTTCAAGCCCTTGCTTATGCAAATCTCCAACCTTTGAATATGATCAAGGTTTTCCAGCATCCTTAGAAGGGCAGGTATGCAAACATCCAAAAACTAAATTCAAGATAAGGCTTGAAAAAAGTTATGGAGAAATAAGGATTTAAAAGAATACTAGAGAAGCCAAAAAATACGTACTGCAGGCAGGATAGCTCTTATCTCCACATACTGCACGTTATCTTCATAGAGCTCCAGCAGCCCCTGGTAGAAATAGGCCTTGAACACAGGTGCATAGCAGATAAGTCCAGAGGCAATGAGAAAGATTTCTTCAAATCTTTTCCAAATGAAAGCCTGAGAAGGGTAGGCAAGCTCAGGGGCATCTGTCACCAGGGTCAGGTTTCTCAGCAAGCTGTAGAGAAGGGAAAAGAGAAAGGATGAGGAGAACACACAGGACAACTGGCTTTCAGCATGCAAAAAGCCACCAGCTGGCAGCTGAGTGTTGGGTACAGGAGGAAATGGATTCCTCCAGGATCAATAGGTGTGACTTTTGTTGTCAGAGACCAAGCTTTGTGCACATGACACTCTCCCACTCTCATGCTCTGGGGAGCAGCAGGGCAGCAGCTGTGCTGAAGGAGGCACGTGTTCCTTGGGCAGGACCAAGAGAAGGTGCAAAGCCCTTCCTGCCACAATAGGGGCCCAAAATCTAACTCAGAGCCTGTTGGCACCGCAGTACAACAGGCGTAACAGAAGTCATACCAGACATATTGAGCTATAAGCAGGGTAAGACTAGGTGTTCAAAACCTGCCCCTCCCTTTTTCAAGGGCAAAATCTTGAGGAGTAATAGAGTTACAAAAGCAACTGTGGTGCTTTTATATCACAAGAATTGCACTTTGCTGCCCAGGGGTATCCTTCATCCAAAAGTAGGCAAGTACATTACTCCTGCAGGCAATATATTCCCCAAGCACCTTCAGTACATGTTAAATGGTATGACATTTGGCCCCCTGTTCAGCACCTAAAGGTGCTGAGTCTCCAGAGAGATGCCATGACACCATCAGTAGCATCAGTAGCTCCAGACTGAGTCTCCAGGAGATGCCACCACCAACATGCTTATTGAGCCCATAAGTTGTCCTGATACCTTCTTATTGTCAAAATATGCAATCTAAAAAAATCAGGGGGAAAACAACTGTGCATCACAAATCATTTTGCCCCACCAGTGGACCAACCCTGACACCCTGCCTGCCTGCCTTGCTGATACCTTCTTCAGGGAAATAGCTGATAAGAAGGCCCTGGCTTTTCCTTAGTTGGATGGAAACTCCCACTATTTCCTCCATAAACTCAGCTGGCGTATAAGCTTCTTTCAGAAATCCAGAGAGACGGTGGGCAGTGTTATCAAACAGGGTTTAAGGGAGCCAGTAATTGCAAGATTATCTAATTGTGGGTGACAGCTTGCATTTAGGACAGAGTGAGCATCTATGCCAACACCATCCTCTGACAAGCTGATAGCCTTCCTCCCACCTGAGGTCTTGCCTCTGGCAGCAGCTGGTGGTCACCTGAAGAGGAGTTCATAACAAATTTCTCAGGCCAGTGGGCAAAGTCTAAATGGCAGTATAGGGGTGATTAGGTTCATTCCTGGGTGGAAAAATGGAAGCCATTGCAGCAAACTGTAGAGCTGTTTTCTTGCAGGCAGGTGGGCTCACCAGTCAGGCCAGGCCTGGAGCTGATCTCGTGTCAGGGGCTAAGCAGGTTCAGATAGAAATACCTTCAGCCATGCTACAGCTTTCATCCCAGTATATTGTTTCCCCTCAATAACAGCTACTGATCTTTAATAATGTTCTGTGTTTGATGTCTTGGCCTCCGTCCTCGTTCAGTGTTCTGCTCTGTTATATGGGAGGTGTGGGTTTGATTTGTGGTCTTATTATCTTCATCCAGGACGCTTCTGTATTAGCAGCACCCCCCACTACTGATGTAAAATGTGATCTGGTCCAAACTCATAAACTAAGACATCCTGGCCAGAGATATACCTTTGGAGTCCCTCCATCCCGCCCATAAAACAGAGCTCATTCCCCTAGGATTTGCCTGCTGTTTCACTCTCTGAGGATGCTCTTCCAGGGGCTGCAGTTTCATTTCTTCCTCACTCTGTTAATTTCTTTGCCAGGAACAATTTTAGAAGCGAAACAGACGCTCGTACTCTGTTAAGGATGAGATTTTGAACGCTCAACAGTCAGGAAAATTCAGAGTTAAGGTTTCCACAGCAACTTCGGCTCTGCCTTCCCATGCATTACAATAGGGGCTTTGGTGCCATTATCACAGGACACTGGGCAACCCCAGCTACTGTTCAGCAATCCATGCAACCAGAGGAGACCGAGCTGGACCATGGAAGGGGTGGGCAGCGGGGAGCACGAAGCAGGGGGAGACACCACAGTGTCACCCTAGAAACCAGGAATGCAGGAGCCAGGAGCATCTTGGAGGCGTTGATCCAGCGGCAGAAAGGGTGTGCTGCGGCTCATCAGGGAGGGGAGAGGAGGTTTCATGTGGGAAGAGCTGGGGTAAAGAGACTTTTCCATTTCCCTCCTGGCTGAAGGGCAGCTCCCCTCCAGCTCTGCACGCTGGCAGAGAGCACCTGCCTGGAGCCGAGAGCCGAGTGGGGCTGTTCCCACCAGCCCTGCAAGCAATGGGGGAAAAACCTCCCCGTGGATCAAAACGCCGTGCAAGCCCGTTCTCGCCGCTCTGTGCAGCTTCTGACAGAAATACCTTAGACAGATAAGGATGGGTGGTTAGTCGGGCTCCCACCACTTTCTCCCCTGGTCCTGTGAGAACTCGGCTTCTCCAGCAATGAGAGGGCACAGTGCTCCGCTCCCTGCCTTTAAATCTAGCTGTACAAACTTGTGGTTGTTTACTTAGCCTGTGCTCTTGGGCTAGAAACAGCAATAAATCCCCACACCACCCTGCTCCTAAAGGCACATAAATCAGATTGTACTTTTCTTTATAATCCCCTTCCCTTTGAGACTGATTATTGATCCCTACAACTGTTGAAGATTTATTGCATAATAGTGATCCATCCCTGATAACTAGATAATCTCCTAAGGGTTCAGGGGCTTTTGCCATCAGTAGCTCATGCAGATGAAGCAAAGCTTCATAAATACATCTTTTCCTTCTTTTATGGAATGGGCCTTTGCCAGTGGTCAGGTGCAGACTACAAATAGCCTTCCATGTCATGTCATACATGTACCGAACAATGCTGTTGCAATGCATATGCCCAAAGGGGTACAGCTAAAATGACCAGCTATGGATTATTTATTTTCAACTGTGGGTTTGCTTTCTCTTTTCCTATTTTCTTCCACCCAGCTTTCCTTTCTTATGCTATATAATGCAAGAAGCAAACGGTTTTGTTGCCTTGTTTTTGAAGAGATTCTTTTTTCTTCTTCTTTTTCTGTTCTCGGTGGGTAATTATGCCCCTCTCCTCACTGTAGTATCTAAATGTCTTCCAGTGGTGCATTAAATAGTGTGACTAACATCTGTCACATGTGGTTCATTCGCTTTCTCTTGCTCTCTCATCCCCTCTTCTTCTCCCCAAGGGGAGACTTGTAGAGGGAGTGGAGCGCTTTGTTTCTGTAGTGGATTTTTATTCTCTCTTCCCCCCCCCCCCACTTCATAATGCACACACACTGCCCTATTTTTGTGTGAGATAAGGCAGTCAGAGGACATGGAGGGAAAGGTGATGGTGGTCTGGGCAGCTGCTGGCGCCCAGGGGAGTTGTCCCCGCAGCCTCAGCCGCGGTGTCGGCTCCCTCACAGATGACTTCATCCTGGTGATGGAGAGCTCCGCTGGGCCAGCGGAGCTGCGCTGCCGGGCACGGCCTTAATCCTCGGGCTGCTGGCGGGGGGTGTGCGGTGGTATTTTACAGATATCTGGAATGTCAATGCTGTTTCCCTAAATATCCGGGGGCATGCTCTTTCTTTAGAGATGGTAGCCATTATGCTGCATCTTGAGGGGGAAAAAAATCGTAAATGACTGAGGAGAAAATAAGTGAGGATTGTTTTTTTCCTTTAAGTCTCAAAGCAAAATTCCCTTCCTTTCACTGTCTCCTGGCCCATGGTCTCCTGACTCTCCTAATAGCATCCTTTTGGAAGCTTACCAGTAACACAATACTCCAGGGTCTTGGCCCATGAGACGTGTGTTTTGAGTAGGAATGATTAGAGCTTGTTTTGAGGGAAATAAGCAAAAACACTTCCTTCCAAAACACGCACACACACATATATGTCCCTAAAAACACAAACAGCAAAAATGTAGTGCAGATACCTCTTTCTCCCACCACTTCCAGGTCAGGAATGCTGTAAGGTGAAAGAGGTGCAGCCACTCAAAAACATTTCCATTGTTCCCTTCACATTTGCTGATCCACTCTGTCTTGCACGAGAGCCCTTCCCTGCTGCCATATTCCCTTGACACTTCCTTGAAACCACCCAACTATCCATCCGTTCTTTCCTCTGACATCTGCTTTCTCTCAGCTTGTCAGTGCTCAAGGGCAAAGAGGAGTGCAGGAAAGAGGTAGCCTGGGATGCACATGTTCAAGAGACTGGGAGAGTTTCCAGAAACTGAGAAGCAGAACAGATTGGGGCCTATTCCTGGCTAGAGACCTATTTCCAGACGGCCAAAAACATTCCTAACCCCTAGACTAGTACCCAGGGATTAGATGAAAATAGGAGGGGAAGAGCCTCAATGTGGCTGTTGTCCGTGTGTTTGCACATTATGCGCAATGACTCCTCTGTGATTTTGTGGTGATGAACACGGAAGGGCAAGAAAATAAGGACAACCTGCTCAAACGAATTAGTGAGCACCCAGGATGTGAGAGATCCAAATTTGCACTTGCTCCGGCACGTGTTTGCTGAGGAAAATCACTTTGTTGGTCTCTGCCTCAGTTTCTCCTCCACATTTGGGGACACCCTTTCAGCAGGGTCTGTCTTGTGTCCCTGTGCAGTGCCTGACACACTGAAGTCCTGCTCTGACTTGTGACTACTAGACAGTCAACTAACACAAAAGAAGAGGAATGTGGTAATACTGCCTCTGAAAACAAGTCATGTTTCCAAACGGGAACAGAGGTAACCAAATAATGCCCAGCTCTAGTCTCCTGGGTGTGTAGGATGCCTTGGCCTCAAGCCTCAACCAGACAGGAACGTCACACTGTGGAAATGCAACCGAAAACAAATACAACTAAGGGTTGCTCCTGAGAGAGTTCTAAATACCCAGTGCAATTGCTTGGGCTTTAAGGAAGTGAAGCTGTTTCAAAATCCAATCTCTTGCATGTTATTTATGGGTCTCCTGGTGGGGTTGAAGAGAGCTGGTGCTGTCGTCTTTCCCTCCTCATCATTCTGTGTAGAAATGGAAGGGAGCTAATGGGGAACAAGTTTTCTCTTTGGAAGACATAGACAAGTGACTTCTCACTAGATCTTATTTTGTCCATCACGTGTCAGGGCAGTTGAGCCTCAGGATATAAAAGGTCAAGAGTCTGGGGTCTGGCATTACTTTCTCCTTCCCTTCTGTACCCCTGTGAGAGAGGGTGAGTGGGTGATAGTCTGGAGAGTCAGATTCCTCTGACAGAAACCACTTTATAGCCCCCTCCAGCTACTAAAACCCATGACAATGCCAAAGGTTTGGCAGCTCCTCAGCTTCCCAACCTGACCTTCTTTCCAGATCTGTAGGACACAAAGTCCAGACAGCTTCCATGTGGAGGGGATACCAGCTCCCTAAGAGTTAAAAGATCTCTATTTAAGAGCGCAAACCCCCCCTAAAGAGGGAGGCACTACAGTAAACCATACCAAGTTTCACTTAGGAAATGCTGTAATTAGGGTCATCTGTGTCACCTTAATCCAGCCTCTCTTTGTGTGTTGGCATGGCGATACTCTTTCATCACATGACATCCCATCCTATTTTTTCCTAGAGGACCCCAGCTCCGGGAGTGCCACGGACAGCAGTGCCCTCTGAATGGATGTCTACTCAATATTTTCCTTTGTCCTCATCGCTCAGTGTCTGACTTCATGCATTATTTAGTGTGCTCTCTCCAGCCCCCACCCCACTCCACGCAGAACTCCATGCTTCCTCCTGGCCTTTTAGGTAGGGCTTTGTCCAGGGATCAATGGCCCCTGGATGGGCAGATATGATTCAGCCAGAGGGGGAGCCAGGCTATTCCCAGCCACCTGTAAGTGATTAGATAGATGGTAGGTGGCTGCTGAGCAGCCAGCTAATGCCTGGTGTACTGATAATAGGCTGCCAGCAGTTAAAGTAGGAGATGCCTGCAGGGAGGGAAGCTTTTACAAGAGGGTGAGTGATGCTCTGGGGAGCCATCTGAGGTGTGAGCTCCTGGACAGCTATAGGAGGCCTTGCATGTAAGGGGAGCAGCTCTGTTAGCAGGAGGATGTTGAGGAGGGAAGAGTGCCACCAGGCAGAGGTCCTGAGTGGGGTTTGTTGGCTCAGGCAGCGCCCAGGCTGAGACTAACTCCTTGTGTGAGGGCAGGATGGTGAGTCACAGCTCCTGCTGCCTGAGTGAGGGTCCTGCTGGGAATGAGTGCCTCATGCTTCAGGGTGGTGGGTGCTAGTGGGGTATCAAAGACAGCCCTCAGAAAACAAGGCTGGTGTGCGGAGGGGGAAGTTGGGTTGGGTTTTATTTTGGGCTGCTTTGGGGTTTTTTTGGTAGTGTAGTAATTAACATAAGTAGTTTGCCCAACTTCTTGCTCCAAATCAAGGCAGTGACTTTACAAACGCCTTTTCTGCTGTTGGGGAGAGCCTGTTCATCAGCTACCTGGCTTTCCTCATCCAGTTGTTGGTACCTCACTGGACGAGGCACCGTGCAGCCCTGTTCCACGCTGGGAGCACATCCAGCCTGGGTGCTAGGGAAAGGTGGGGGCAGGTCACACAAATCTACTTAAACCACTGTCCTCAGCATGTCTCTGCAAATGACCAGAGTGAGTGTGCACAGAAAACTTCAGTTTTTATGGTCTCTAATTGTGGTGCACTTAGTGCTGTAGCCTTCATGCTCTTATATCACTATTTGCATGTTTTGTGTAAGTAGTCCTAAATGGAGTTCCTCACTTCCAGAGCAGCAAGCAAACAGGAGTTGGACCAAAATAATCCTGCTGGCTACACAGTGCTGTCCTGGAGTACCAGGAGGTTTGCAACCGCGCTCCACTCACCTGCTGTCAAACTCTGTCACGTTGTGCAGCTCTTTCCGGTAAGTCTCCAGCAAAACCCACTGGGAGCACTGGGCTGGCAGTGGGTGAGGAGGATGCGGCTTGGAAAAGTGAAATCGGACGGTGCCCGTGTGGGTGAAGCAGATGTAGCAGTCGGGGAGGTAGGAGGCATTGTACACCAGCCAGTCCACACTCAGCATGGCGTAGTCGTGCAGGTGTAAGACAGCACCTGGTGGGAGGACAAGTACATCCTAATAATGAGGCAAGGCAGCTGAGAAGAAGGAACTGAGGTTTAATGTGATGATAGTTCTAGTTTGCCCATCCAGGGGCATCTGGAAAAGCTTCTAGATGGCTGTGAGTGACCTCTCCCAGCAAAGACTGCACGGCTGCTCTGCCTCCCCCGGGCTAGGGGATGTGGCCCCCTCCACATCAAACACTGAGCAGGCAGAGCGTGACAGCTCCCTGGGAGCACAGGGAGGAGGGAAATCAATAGGGAGCTCTGCTTCTCCACTGGGATGGAAAATGCTCCGAGTTATTAAAGGTCTTTCAGACAGACTTTGCTGTGAGCTGGCTCAGGCCCCACTGATTTAAAGAGGAACTCACACAGTAGGCAGCAGTTTACGAGGCATGCTCGCTGTCTGGCACACCTGAAGCAAAGCTCTGTATCTAAGCTGTTTGAATCCCAGCTTCAGTTTTTGCAGCCAGTCTGTGGCTCTTCTTTCAGCTCTCTGAAACTCTGGCATACATCAAAATCCCAGACCATGGTACACTGGGGAGTTGCTGTAGAAGTACAATCTAGTTCTATGCCTTACCAAAAGCATACTCACTTATATTGTACATCTGCTGCTGGCCAACACAAAGGGCCTCTGGGGCGCTCTGTTATTGTGCAGTATGTTGGCAACTGCCAGTCTTTCTGGCACAGGAAGCATCCTCTGTGTGCTCACCTTCCTCATCGTTTAATAGGGCTAAAATCTCTCCTTCTGCAGAGACTCCTTATGCCATTGGTGCTTGAACTAAACATCACCTTTGTAAAGGGAAGATACTGTGAAAGCTGAAGTCTCAGATACATATTTTATTAGTCTAGGGGAGACCTCATAGTCAGAATAGCTTTGATGGCCTTAGGGGTAAAGGGAGAACATGAATAGCAAGAACAAGACAGAAGACTGGTGTGTATTTGACATTAGACAAAGTTCAAGACGAAAATTTATAGTGGACTAATCTGATATAGACTTTAATGTGTATAACCTCCCAGTGCAGGCAGAGGGACTGCCTGTTAAGATGCCGAGGAACTGTGGTTGCTGCTCTCAGCAGAGCCAGTGTGAAAGACTGGCCATGCTGCAGCTGTCTAGATCTGACCCTCCTCATGCTGGCAATGTCACCTTCTTTCCTATTTGAGCAGCAGCAGAACTGACAACACTGCTTGAAACAACAGGAACTCCCACAGGCTCTTATCAAGACTAGATCCTACTCAAACAGCTACAAGGATGTGATCTTGGCCCTGAAACCTTATGGCTCTTGCAAAGATTACAAGAAGCCATTTTAACATCTCCTGGGTTGAAAAGTGTTAACTATTTGTTCTGATTCCAACTTGGTATCAATGATACCCCACTGGAGGTAAAGAGGGGAGGTACTTTTAAATTCTTTAGTGCTCAATTCAGCAATGAAGGGATAATGACATTTCTGACATAGTAATCATTTACAGTAATAAATTAGGATGCTGCAAGACAGGGATCTGCATCCCACAGCAGAAACTGGGAGGGAGGAGTGGGGAAGGTTGCTTAAGGCCCCATCCAACCTGGCCTTGAACACTTCCAGGGATGGGGCATTCACAACTCTCTGGGCAAGCTATTCCAGTGCCTCACTACCCTCTGAGGAAATACTTTTTTTCTAACATCTAATTTAAATCTCTCCTCTTTTAGTTTAATTCTGTTCCCCCTTGTCCTGTCACTGTCTGCCCATGTAGAAAGTTGCTCTCTCTCTTTTATAAGCCTACTTTAAGTGCTGGAAGTACGCAGGCTTTGACTTGTATCCAACAAGCAAAGAAACTTGCAGTGTTGGTGGTAGCCCCTTTATCCTCTAGCACCCCTGACTTTCTGGTAGATGTCCAGGTCTTTTTGGGAGATACAGCACTTTTGGCTAAGCTGTGGAATAAGTGGAGGTTGGGAGCATGTCTGTGAAATGTGTATGTGGGAAAAAGAAAGGCCCTGGCTAGAACATGCTGAGCAAACTGGATGTTATGTCTTGTTGTCTGTGCTTCCTCTGCCCTTTCTCCACTCTTGAAAGGCTGAGGGATCCATACTGTAAGTTAAACCAAATGCCACAATTGCTGGAAATGTGCATTCATCCAATCCATCCCCCTCTTCCTCTCTCCCCCTGCCCTGCCCCTGAGCTCAGAGGCCGGGCTTTTCCTGGAACCCAGGGAGCACAACTGACAGCTCTCATTACATTGCCTCACACATCTCGTGCTTTGCCCCGGCTCAGCTGCAGAAACCAAAGGGTGAGACGAGGATGGGTAAGACGAGCAATCCTTAGGCCAAGCCTACCTTTAGGCATGCGCTTTAAGATGCTGAACACCATGCTCTGATCAATGAGGCTTTTGGCCCGGAAGAAGTGCATGCTTGGAGGAAACTGTCCCGTAGTTATGGCTGTTGCAACTTCCTTCTTCTTGAGGTTTACGAGCTTTGTACTGAGCTGCTCTTCCTGCCTACTCAGCACCAAGTTGCCCCCTGTCTGTCGGGCTTTCTCCTCCTGCATTAGGGAGTCCCGGTCCTTCCAGAGCGGGGTGGGAAGGCAGAGAGGAGCCAAACTCAGGAGGAGGTATGCCAGCCTTATGCCTTGTCGAGCTGAGGGCTTCATCTTTGAGCTGCACCTAGGCAGGGAGGAAAAGATTGAAGCATTAGCGGAGGTGAGAAGTGACATCTGAGCAACGAGCCCTTGGGATATGAAGTTGTTGCACAGCTTCTGCAGGATGGGCCAACCGGATGCTCAGTCCTGAGGAGAGCACCTGGTACCCCTGCCCCCTGTATTTAGGACTGTGCATTGGCACACTCTCCATGATGCTGATTGCACACAGCAAGGCTGTGGGGAGGGGGAAGAACAGATACTGAACCTTGGATCAGACTGGCAGCACATCACACAGACCTGCAATATGGCAAAGGTCTAGCCCTGGAATGGGGGATTCGTGGGATCAGGACTCTGCTTGCAAGCTGTGATAGAGCCCTGTCTGAATAAGGAGTGCTGGTGACAAGGTCCTGGCTGTGCTGATAGTGTCCCAGAAAGAGAAGCAGGGGCCATAGGATTTGAGGTGCTTTTGGCTTTGGCTTGAGCTAATCAGACTCTGATTCCCTACAGTCAAGAAAAGACCTGGTTGCACCCTTTCAGTATAATCCAGCTCTCAGAGGGGTTAATTTATGGGCAGAACCCCCCATAGCTTTCTCTGCAGTGATAGACGTGTGTCCCTTCTTTGCAATACCAGAAGAAAGAGGATGGAAGTTAGACCATGGGAGTCGTAAGAGATCACAGGAGACAGGCACATGTAAAGTCTGAGAGCTCTGCCCTTCCCCAAAAAAGCACAACTGCAACATAATCCTTCAACACCAGGCTTTAGTGGCCCTCCATGCCAGCCTCTCCAGAGCAAAACAGGCTGGAGAAGGGCTCAACATTTTGCAATGGTCCCCTGTGAATTACACAGAAAGTCTCTGCTTGTGCACTGTGTTTTCTGCTTCCAGCCTCTCCTCCACCTGTGGGCCCACAAGGATGCCTTTTCCCTAGTAGTGGATCCCAGGAGATGAAGGCAGTGCTGGGGGAGCAATCAGCTGGGAACAGAGCGCGGGGGAGGTGGATGCAGCCTCACATCAGGCCTGGCTCTGAACTTAGACAGAGAAACATCCTAAAAAAGGTGTAATCTTATCCCTGGTGAGACTGACTCACTTACTGTTAACTTGCCTCCTCCTCGCATCCAGAGCTCATCCAGCTGCCGCCCGGGAGAGCAGGGAACAGTTATCTCTCCAGCAAGCCGGCACTGTCCCGGCACAGATAAGGAGGCAGGATCGGTGCCGGCGCTCACAGTTCCTCTTCCTGTGCTGCCGCCCCGGCTCGCTCGGCTTTTATTTATCCCCGGCCGTGCTGCCTCATGAATATATAAAGAGGAGGAGGAGGCAGGGGAGGTGATGAGAAAGCGGGACGCGGGTGCCGGGGCCGGCGGCTGAAGGGAGCCCAGCTCGGACTGTCCCAGGAATACACATAAGTGCGGCTATTTAATCTGACACAGAGCACAGTGCGTTTAATGCCAGCAAAACCACTGCAAATTCTGCTTACTAATGTGGTGGGGGTTTTTTAATCAGCGAAAGCAGCAATTTGTACAGTTAGTTTTAAACGATTTTGCCCGGTCTTTGCCAACCGTGTGGATCAGGCAGATGTCAATCCAGCTGGCTGTCCTGGGACTGCATCGGGTACGCAGGACTAAGCTTGAGCCCGGGGAGTAAGTCAGGTGGAGGGGGGACAGTCCAATTTAAAGAAAAAAAAATCACAACAAATATAGTAATTTCAGCGTTTTGCTTTGCGCTGTTGAATGGACTGAGTTTTAAACTTATTTAAAACAGATGTTATATAAACAGCTTCCAGTGGAGAACAAAGTCCATTTGGTTTAATTTAATGAAAATTTTAACGATTTTAAATTTTATTAAAAAAAAAAGAGATCTTGTAAGCCAAAAGCTATTGAAAACAACCCACAGCAGTCATAAAGATCATTTTTGAGGCAGAGAAAGTGGAATTTGGTCAATAATATGTTATATTTTGTTATCTAGCAATACTGCAATAGACTGAAAGCAGAGTGGACAGCCCACTCTGAATAACCCAGCTGGACACCTGCCAGCTTTTCCTCCTCTCCTGGTCCCTTTACTCTTCACTGTCATCAAGATGGATCCCAGGATCCATTCAGGGGTAATCCAGGGATCTGCAATACTCTCCAAGCCCTGGCCAGGACAGCATGGTCAGAGAGTGCCCCCTTGCCTACTCCTCAGCAGAATGGGGTATTACTTGGGTCTGTAGATGATCCTGCTCCCAAAGGGAGATCAGAGATGTGGAAAAATTACCCAAATATGCTCAGCAGCAACTATTAGTTGATGAAAGCAACCCAAGGATGAGGAGAGAAGTGCATGGAGTGAAAAGGGATGGTTGTGTAAGGACAGGCATTCTGCCTGCCAGTAACTTCAAAAGAGCAATATAAATGAAGAAAGGGAATTGCTCTAATTCTCTCATAGTAGTAAAGCCTGGCGTTAGTCCCATAAAACCAAATTCAGCCTAAGCAGTTAGAAAACTGTCTCTGCAGTGTGCAATCAGGCACTAGAGACAGGTTCCCGGTGCGGAGCATTGAGGGGGGTTAAAATGCTGTGTAAAGGATCTGAAATAGTTTACAGCCAGGCAGGGGGCTTGGAAATGCTGCCAGAGGACCTCTGAGGTCTGCAGCAACTGGTTCATCCCGTCAAATCGAGTTTGAAAAACAAAACCGAAATCCAGTGCTAAAACACTTCTTTAATGGGACTCTGTCACGTAAGCAGTTGCAGGCATTGCCAGGAGAGTGCTGTACAGATGTTGTGAGGGTTGTGCTAGGAAATAAGAAGGTGTTTGAGATGCTTTGCTCCCTATTAAAATGTGGTACATGCTCTGAAAATAGAACTCATGGTGGAATAAGACAGCAGCTGCTTTTAGGCAGGATCTGTCTGGACACGAAGGGTGGAAGGAGGGAGAACAGGACAACCCAATCCAGGGTATGTATGGATGTCACCAGCCAGGAGCCTGTGGGAGAACCTGGGTTCCTCTAGTGTCTGCAGGCATTCACAGCCCTGGTTTCAGACCTCCCTGGGAAGGGAGGCATGGTACAGGGCGACTTGCCCTGTATAAAGGACTAACAAGGAATGTTATAAGGGTTCCACACCGATGCATCTCTCGGCTAGTTTGAATTCTTGCTGAGAAGTGTGTAGCCCATCTGGAGGTTATACAATAATCCAGTGTGTCTCTCCACAAGTCTGTGATTGCAGTTCTTGTCCAGTCTTAGCTGGTTCCTGAAATAATCTGGAACTCCCTGGCTCTGGTCCCACTTGCTGTTTAGCTAGGACTGATAGGGGCACCAACCATGCTCTCTCTTCCATCACGTAGCTCGGTTACTCCCTGGTTTTCTGGGTGGTTTCTAGCCTATGCTGACCTCCCAGCTGCTGCAGCTGCACCTGGCAGTGTTCCAAAGCCCAGTTCAAAGCTGCCACGGGTGTGTCCATGCAGGCATACCGGTTCTTTAGGCCCAGCTGCATGTCAGATGCATGGGAAGCTTTAAATAGCTGGTGGCCAGCACTTAGTGAATTCCCCTTGGTTCAGTTTCGCTTCCATATGCAGACCAGTTTCTTTCAAACCTTTCAAGCTTCTAGCAGGTGACAGATACAGTCAACTCCAGCATGTTTTCCCACCTCTCCTTCCTGCATCTTTGCTGCTGCAGCCCCAGCTGAGTGCCTGCTCCCACCATTCAGTCCCTTGCAGCAGTGGTGCAAAGGGAACCATGAGCAACTGTGGGGAACTGCAGGAAGGTGGAAGGACCACAGAAGCAGCAGCAGAGTTAGGCTTGTGGATTTGTGTTTTTCGCTTCACCTTTCAGCTCAGCATCTCACACAGTGCTTTACAGCATCCTGCAAAGTCCACCTTTCTGCTACAGCCTCTGTGTGGAGGGGTCACCTTGCTGCGTGCTGCTGCAGATCCCAGCCCCAGATTAAAGCCTGGCAGTGTCTGTAGGTGGTAGCAAAAGATACAGTGATAACAAATCCAGCAGAGGGTGGATCTGGGGGTGATGCAGACCTGGCTGTGCTTCCTGTGTGGGCAACCTATCTTGCGTGAGCCAAATCCAAACCAAGGAGCATTTCTGAGAGTACAGAGGGGCAGGATATGTTTTAGCTTCCTTGCCTCTCTGGACATGCTGAAGCCTAAGCTGTGCCCTGCAAATATCACCAAGAAGCCAGGAAGAGAAGGCTGGAACTGGGAAACACATTCCCAGCTCACCAGTTAGCTATTCTCTCTGTGCCAGCTGCCTCATTTGTGAAATGGGACCAATTCCCTGCCTAGCTTCAGTGATTATTTGCTGTATTTGCCTGTGAAATAGCCACGGTGCCCTGGCTGGATGGCTGCTGTTCGAAAGCAGGTCTGCATAGGGGACACAGTCTAGCTGGGAGAGGAAACCCGTGAGGTAGGACAAGGGGCTGGAATACAGCCATAGGGGAGCAGGTGCACAGGTGAATGAGGGCAAGCTGTGAAGAGCCTCTGCCTCTCTGCTGGGCCTGGGCAAGACCATAGTGCCAGTCCCAACCCTGCAAAATGCTTAGAACACGTAAAAGTGCTGTTATAAATTATTATTAAGAATAGCCTGTCCCGGGATGCTTTGGGATGATTAAAACCGCCCCACTGGACTGCTAAATAACCCCTGCTTTTGTCTAACTGGGCACAGGTCGGTGTTTTCATTTCTTTCCACCCCACTTTGTGCCCAGCCAGGCAAAAATGTGGGCCATTTCCCAGCCCAACAGCGACATCAGTGAGAGCCCTGCAGCAGAGAGGATGCTGGGCTGCCCTGGGTCTTGCTGGCAGCATTGCTCCCCAGTCTACAGCCAAGCTCTACTCACCGTCAAGGTGCTCCATCGCCCTTCCTAAACCCTCCTTTCCCTTAGCTGCACAACCATGTCTCGGTACATCTGTCCTTCCCCTCCTACAGCCACAGCTATCCAATGATTTAAAATGAATAAGACACTTCAGATGCTACAAGAATGGGAGCTGCTGATGGAGAGAGCCAGGGAAAGAGCTAAACACCACAGTTAATGATGAATCATTCCAGGAGTGGAGTCATTGATTTGTAATCATTGCCTGGCTCCCAAATATAATAGCCATGAATTCCTCTGACCAGCAACCGAGACGAGGTGATTGGACTATTCCCAGCACACCTGCAGAAATTCAAATCTTGCTCAAAAGAGTGGACTCAGAGCTCTGGGAGCCAAGCAACTCCAAGCTCCAACAAGAGGAACGCTGCAGCCAGCACACACACCAAGCTGTTGCTGCTCTGCTGAGCTTAGCATGCAAATAAGTAAGTGAAACTGCACCATTTCCTCCAAAATCCTCCACCCGTGCCCATCCCAATTCCCTGCTGCTGTTACTGGAGGTCTGGGAATGGGAAGTACAAAACAAAGTGAGCTGGTGTGTATGAGCACCCTGTTGCTTTGGGAGCAAACAGCAGGCTGCCAAGGGCTTCCAGAGCAGGAGTTGAGAGCCTTGGGTATTTGGGAAAGAGGCTCAGCACCATCCAGGACAAGTCCCAGGCTGTCACCAAGGTTTCTGTGCAAAGACAGAGCCATAGCTTTGGGATGCAGTGTAGCATACGCATCTTCTGATGGGACTTCTGTGACAGCCCAGGGTGAGAGAAAGAGAAATGCGATGCTTTGCCACTGCAAGGCCTTGTGCTACTTACAGACTGGGCTCGAAGTCTTTGTGATGGTGGAGCAACATCAGTGATGTAGATACAGAGAAGTGGAGAGCCAGTGAGATCAGGTGGTTGACGTGGAGACACAGGATGTGCTGGCAGAGGTCACAGGGAATCTCACAGCTGCAGAGTGACCATGGATGAACTCAGATCCTCTGTGTCAATGTGTGATGGACTCTGGCAGCAGAGGTGGAAGGATTAGGGCAGAGATGTGGTTGGTTTTAGGTTCTAGTTGGGAAAGTCATGTGGGTGGAATAGGAGGCTGGGAGTGGGAAGGATATTTAGATGGAATATAGCTTTTAGGAAAAGGAATTTTGCCCCGCTTCTTATACTAGGGCCAACTCCCCCAAAACAACGCTGATCCTTGGGAGTCACCACAGCCAGTTGATGGATAGATACCACAGGTCAGGCAGGAAACCTGATGTGAGTAATGCAAAAAGCAAGAAAACACTTCCCACAGTGGCACTGGGCTTCTTTCTTCCCCGAAGTCAACCCCTAGGGAGAGTGAGTCAAGTACACTTGCTAATACAGGATATTTCAGCTGCCTAGTTTGCTCTCATCTTTGCCTCTGTAGGTAGGAGAGGGAGAGAATACAAGAATACAGATAATAAACTTGAGGCTCCGCTAATAGTCCCTGGGAAACTTTGCACAGAAACCTTGGTGACAGCCTGGGGCCTGTCCTGGATGTCCAACCCTAACCTGGCTGACCAGAAAGCCATGTAACACATAGTTCAGTGCCACTTTTGCAAGACCTTCAGCAACCAGCTGCAATGTGATCACTGAACTCACAAAGTGAGGCACAGACAGAGGCTTCAAGGAGGCTTGTGGGGTTTTCGAGCCAAACAGCCCATGTCTTTTGGGCTGTTCTCAGCCTACCTTGGGAACAGATAGCTCAAGACCACCTTCTTTCAACCACTGGTAAGAAAGCCTTGGCTCTTGAACCTCACTGAGAATGGCCTTTGGTGTGTTGCCGTGAGGTTCACTGTATAGCCATCAGCTGTGGGTGGAAGCACAGCTGCTGGAACCACCCCTTCCAGCTCATCCCTGGGATCCCAGGGATCCCTGTCCAGAGTGACATGTTAGGAACCTTGGGGACCCATAATCACCGTCTGCCTAAAACTCACCTTTCCCATGGCCCTCATCAGTTTGAGAAACAGCCCTCACGGCTGTAGCACACAGTAAGATTTTGGCATGTGGCACATACGTGCAGGAATGCTGCTGCCCATCCCTTCTTTGCATTATAATATGTGAGAGCTTCTTCCTTTATGTTCTGCCTGATTGATATGTCCTCTGCAGGCTGCTTCCCGCTGTGGTTTGTCCCTGCTGGTGACAGCCAAGGCTAAATCCCAAGGCACATCAGGGATACAGGCATCAGTCAGCGTGTCAGCTGGGAGGAAGCCGCGAGGGCTCTCTGCTCCATGGAGGAAGGTGAGCAGAGGGTGACAGAAGGCAGGCATGGGGCAGTGATGACATTGGCAGAGGCACAGCCCCCCGATACCTAAGAAGAACAGAGCAGGTCTGGTGGTGGGAATCGGGTTCAGCCGACAGTCCAGGGATTGCCAGGCAAGTCCACGGTGACGAGACAGATCCAAGGTCAACTCAGGGACTGAAGTCCACAGGCCAGGGTCCATATAAACAGGGTACATGGCACAGGCATGGCTGCAACACAGCTGCAAGGTAGCCCAGCTGGGGTGCAAGAGCCTCAGCTAGTGAACAGCAGGACAGGCCCTCAACGGGGCTTTTTAGCAGAGCTTTTTTGAAGAGCTCTCTTCAACATCAGACACTCGTGTGATTATCTAAGTCAGCCCTGAGCCCAGGGAGCCAAACCTCCAGGGGATGTACTCAGAGTCCTGACACTAGACACCATGCTGTGTGAGCCTTCTGAAGGCAGGTGTAGACGCAAGAGATGACTATAATCTGCTGCCAATCTCCAGGCTGAAGCACCACAGCTCCTCAAATGCCTATGGTAACAGCAGTCGGCATTTTAAAGTAAAAGGTCCTTACCAGTCACCCCTATGGTCTCTGCAGCAGTGAATTTCTCTAGTTTTATAATTGATTTTGATCACATGGAAAGGAATGTGGGAAGTTGCTGTTAAAAAGGGGAGTGGATAGCGAAATTGTAAACTGCATAAAAATAACCGTTTTAGCAAAATTTTGAAACAGTGCTGGGGGCAGAAATCAGTGCAGTGCCAAGGAGGGAATCCTGCCTTGGGGGTAATATGTGCATGCACAGACCTTCTTAAGCTAAAGCAATATTCATGTTTTCACTCTGGAGAGGGAGAACTATCAGCCAAACTGAACTTTTGACGCCAGCAATCCTGGTAGTTTCTGTTTATTCACCGTGTTTTGAGTTGGACCTGAACCAGATCCTGTCTGCCTCTCTCTTGGACGTCCAGAACCCACCTCTGGGTGATGACAGGAAAGATCAGCTGCTCAGCATCGTGCCACATCACTGCTCCCTGAGGATTTGTGCTTCCTCATCAGCCCCTGAGGAGAAGAGGCAGCTAGCATCCCCCAGCACTCTTTCTGGACCAAGACTACAGTATATCAAGGTACAACAATGTGCTGGGTTCAAACATTTTAGTTTAAACTCTGCTTCCAGCTTTTCTCCAGCAAGGCCCTACTGCAATACAAGAAGTCAGGCTTTATAAAAGACATGGAGGGCTGTGACACAGCCAGGCCACAGCTTGTTGGAAGGGAGCACCTCCATCAGCATGAAGAAAGAAGATCCAACAACTGAATATTAGTCCGTGGGCATCTTAATGTCTCTGAAGCTGCTGGCCCACCTCCTCCTGCCGCTGTCTCAGCCCAGCGTGCCTCACCCACCACCACACGGATGTAAAGCTGTAATTGCCAGCGGGGATGGGGGCCCAGGGGAATTCTCTGAGGCAGTCGGGCTCTCCAGCAGCCTGTCAGCTCCCAGGTCCACAATGGAAATTAATCACTGAAGCTCAAGGAAGCACATCTTAAAAAAAACCCAACAAACACCGCTGACTGTGCTGAAGAGGCTGGGCATGTCCAGCCTGTTGAAATGACATGGTAATTAAAACTTAATGAAAAGTGTCATTTATCGATGAGATGTATTAACCTTGTCTGAAACCATTTGGACAAATTAAAACTCCTCTTGGTCTTTTCCTGCCGTGTTAAAAGCAGCAAGTCACGAAAAAAAATCAATGACAGAGAGCCACATTGGCTCTTTGTTTGGGGCAGAAGAAAGCTTTGCTTTTGGAAAGCTTCAGCTGGCATGGCTTCAGCCAGCAAGACACTGCCTCCTGGCCTCTGCCAGGGCCCCTGCTGGCGAGCCCCAAAAGAGATTGCCAGGGTACTTACATGGGCACATAAAGAATGCTCCCAAAAGCGCTGCCGGGGACCAGCTGTCCCACTCCGGGGGACACTTCCAGGTTATTTGCATGAGCAGATATAAATGTATGCCCCAGAGAGTGCTGCCAAGGCCCCTGCTGGCACGCAGCAGCGGCTGCTGCCAGGGTACTGGCCCCAGCACAAAGCAGCACGGACCTTGGGGTGAGGCTGTCACGGCCCCCATGCGTGCACATCTCACTCCTGCGAGAGTGTTTCACAGCACAGCCCCTCGCGGGTTCATGAGGGCCCTGCTTCCCAGCTGGATCGCTCTCTGCTGCCTCTGTGCCGGCCACAGACCTGTAAAGCAGAAAGACTGCCAGACCTTGAGCTCTTTCCTTCCCTCGCCCAGCTGCGTCCGTCTCTCTGCAGCCCCGCGACAGCTGAGCAGCTCAGCACTGTGCCACCTGCTCCCCACCTCCAACATATAGCCCTCCAAATCCCAAGCACAGCCACCCCAGGGACGCTCAGTGCTCTGCCTCTTCGGTTGCACCCTCCTTCCTCAGGGCTTCAGAGCACACAGAGGTCATGGGCCAGTCAAGCGGCGGGCAGTGTCCAGGAAACAACTGGACACCTTGGGAGTGTTAAACATACCCAGCTTAGGCAGGGAGGACAAGCCAGCCCCGTGAGTGCCTCCTCCTCACACAGCCAGGTAAGGTGAGCAACAATGGGCAGGAGAAAGCACAGGGGACAAACGGGGTGTCTCAGTCTTCCATCCGCTGTTGGGGATTCTCACACTTAGGCACAAACTGCTCACTGTAGCTTCTGCTAAGAGCTACCCCTAAACACACTCACGCGTGCTGTCAGGTTTTGCTTAGGCTGTGACCCTGATGCTTCCCCCTGCGGTCCTGGCCGTGGTCAGGGGGCTGCTCTTCTCCCCCTTCGCTCATCTGCTGTACTCAGCAGCCGCCGACTTGCCACAGGCCATCACATGCGTGAGCAGCACTCAGTGTGTGGATATGGCAGTTGAGCTCCAGTCGTTCTCATGCAATCAAGCAGACATACCAGGCTGGTCCCTTTTTGGGTGCTGTTAAATCCTCGGTCTCTGTTATAGCAGCCAGTGATACAGGGAATTGTGTCCCTGGGCCAGCAGCCCTTAAGTGACTGCAGTTGGTACATGCACATTGCTGGCAACCTGCAGGGATGTTTAAATAGCTAAAACACTTGTAGAGAGAAAACATTTAGGAACTTTCCCTTTGGAAATGCAAATGCTGCAGCACAGCCAGTGAAATCAACCTCTGGGAGAAATAAATCTAATAAGAGGAAAGTTTGCTTGTTTGCTTCCCACCTGAGCAGGTAGTTCAGCTGTGGAACTCACTCCTCCAAGACATTTGTATAAGGCAAAAGATTTTTTGCACTTTTCCATGAGTGCCTAACACAAGCCCTTCCTGGAGTGAGGACTCTGTGGACATCTTCCTTGAGCCATCCCTCTAACCTTGCGTTTCCCTCAGGACTGGTCAGCATTACAGCGGGCATATTCAGTGCTTGGCAGTTTAAGTAGAAGTAGGAAAACTGGTTTTGTGTTTGATCAAACTAACTCTTCCTCTCTTCTAACTCTTTGTTTTTATCAGGGATCAGCATCATGGGCGGGGAACACAAAAACCTACGGTAGATAGGAGCAGGAGAACATTCCTACTGATGAAACATTTCCCAAACTCCACAGGCAAAGGCTGACTTTAGCTTTGGTAAGCAGGACTTACATTACTAGAAGTTTTTGTTACTTTTATTGTAGCTTTTAAAATTGCCTGTGAAAATGTTGGAGACCAGCTGAACTCTTTTCTGAATCCTGCTAAGACCCTTGGGCTCCATCACATGTGGCAGAAGCAAGTTCCACAGGTAAGATGTGAAGAGTATGAAAAGACACTGCCTTCAATTGTGCTGATACAATTTCTAATGTAATAGAATATCTCTGGTTTTCACACAATGAAACACAAAGGTGAGTTCCCAGTGAATCTTTTTGAGCTGCTCATTCTTTTATGGAGTTATATCAAGCTGCAAACACAAAGAAGGGGAAAAAGAGACTTTGACTCAACCCTGTCTGGGGAGGAAAATGCCTTTGTTTTTCCTGTGAGGTTCTGCTTCCCATTTGCATTCAGAATTACAAGTACTCTGTCTAGTGTCAAAAGTAATTTCTTGATGCTCTTCCCTTTCCTGCACCTTGGGTTTATCCAGTCTTCTTGCAATAGCAGCGCCAGTGTAGGAGATTTAATATAAAGTGTTAACAAGCAAAATCTGCCATGTTGATAAGGGTATATGAAGAGAAAAACCCCGCTAAAGCCTCAGGCCTCCTGTTTAGTTTTCAGGGTTGCAAAACATTAAAAAAAAAAAAATCCCTTTTTATTAAATTGGGCAAACATGGTCCAGAGCAACTGAGAGACAGATGTGGAACCCCATGATGCCAGGGCTACAGACTCGCTTTTCAAGCTAAAACAATACTTTAAAATGAACAATTCATTATTCAGATCTGTGAAAACCAAATGAAGCTCGGCCTTTCCTAACCTTGACATTTTCCAGACTGCTGGCCAAATCCACGGGTAGCACACTTCATGTAGAATAGAGGAAATAAGGCAAGAACTGTTTATTCTGCTGGAAGTCATATTTTAAAATATAATAGGTTAAAAGCTTTATTTTATTTGAAGTGCTGAAGAGACCAAAGGAAACAAATTCACATCTTCATTTTATACTGAACTTACTCTGTAGACAGGCATTATCTTTGAAGGTAGTTGAACTTCCTGCTTTCTCCCATATTTGAGGTGGTTTTTTTAAAAGAGTAGTTTCAATGAATTTTTTTTTTCACTTATTCACTTACTATTTCATAACTGTTAAAGCCTTTCATTTACCTCTGAAATCCTTTGACAAAGTTGCCTGGCTGTGAAGACCACCAGAGTTTGCTTCTAAAAAAGGTGTGTGGTTGTCTTGTCTGTGTCATTGCAGAAAACAAGCCAAAGAATTGAACTGTGGCCTCAGTCAGTGCTGTGTCTTCTCTTGAGTGCAAGGCTTCTCCATTAAAGATCCTGTTTTTTTCTTCTAACAGGATTTGTCAGCTTTCGAAAAGGAGACCTCAGGATGTCACTCGACCTTGCAGAAGGAAGGAAACCTGAAGTGCGGGCTGTTCTCGCATTCTGAACTTACAGCAAACCTTTGCAGAGGGGTCAGTATTGTCGCTAAATAAATGTAGAACCACTGTACCTTGCATGGAAAATAGGGAAAGCATAGCTATGTGTGTGTGTTCCTAGCTTTATGAAAAAAACATTCACTTAATGACGTCTTGCATGTAAGTAGAACAAAATAGCAACCTACATAATTTAAATAATTTCAATTCAAAGGAGTATTAAATCCCATTCTTCCCTCCCCACCTTTCTTAGAATGTGGGGACAAAACGCTATGTGTCCTTTTTGGTATGGGATGGGATTTTAAGGTGGTGGATTCAGGTTTGTTGGTGTGCAAACAAGTCAGGAGTGGTTAGCAGACAATACTACTCCATTTTTACAGATATTTGAAAGAGTTTGTCACTTACAGGTCAGAATATCACGATTCCTATAATCTGTTGATAGAAAATGAATTTGTGATCAGTAAATAATTTAGAAGTCCAAGCAGCTACTGTCAGTATTAAACTTCTTGGTTTACGGTAGACTTTGGTGTCTAAAAATAGTGTGCTGGATAGGGAATAGAAGATGCAGCAGCCAAACAGTTTTGTTTTGATCTGCTGCACTGCTTGATAAATCTACAATTTTAAGTTGTACAGTAAGGGAAGAAGGGGAGACCTTCAGGAAAGCAGAGATGTGAGGAGAACAGGAGACAGAAGATGGACTTTGTTAAAGGTGCTGCCTTGTTCTCTGGATAGCTGATTGATGATCTGTTGAGGGGGCTGTGGTGCTGGGGATGCCTGAGGTGCCATAACTTCTGGGGGTGCAGGGGGTGCCAGCCCTGCTGGGTGTGCCCAGGCTGCAGGGAAGGGCTACTCCTCCCTGGACATCTGACACAAGTTCACTGTGCCTGAAAAGAGAGACAGGAGCTATTGCCAGGGGTCACCTCCATTCTTGCCCCCAGGGGCATCCCAGTCTGTGAGGCCAGGGTTGGTCCCTACCTTTGATGCAGGAGGCTTCAGGATGGACAAAAGACAGAAGCAGCCAGAGCATCAGGAAAGACTGAGAGTGATGCGGTGGGAGCTGCAGTTTTGGCTGTGCCATGTTCCTTATGGCAGATGGTTGCTAAGGACTCTGGGCGTGCTGGTGCTGACTGGGGTCTCCTGGGACGGAATATAGAGGATCCTGGTGTCCCACTCTGCCCCCAGCAGCCTGTCTGATACCTCATGGGATGGAAAAGGGTTCAGGGATCTAGGGTGTCCGCTGCCCCTCCAGGTGGCTGTGGGGTGCTGTGGTTGGCAATGCCGTGGGCTGGAAGATTTGGTCAGTTCCCAGAGCAGGGCTGTTGCTGGAGAGAGACTTGTTAGAATGAATCCCACACCCTGAGGGCTGTGCAAGATGATTAGAGGGCCAGAACACCTCTCCTATGAGGAATTGGGATTATTCAACCTAGATAAGAGAAAGTCTCTGAGGAGACCTTATCGTGGCCTTTTAGTACTTAAAGGGGACTTATAAGAAAGATGGGACATATTTTTTAGTAGGGCCAGTTGTGATAGGGCAAGTTATACTGGTTTTAAACTAAGAGAGGCTAGATTTGGATTAGATATAAGGAAGAAATCTTTTATAATGAGGGTGGTGTAATGCTAGCATAGGCTGCACACAGAAGATTGCCGTGGATGCCCCATCCCTGGAAACATTTAAGGTCAGGTTGGATGGGGCTCTGGGCAGTCTGATGTAGTTGAAGGCATATCTCCCTTCTCATTGCAGGGCAGTTTGAACTAGCTGACCTTTAAAGGTTCTTTCCAAACCAAAGCATTCTGTGATTCTGTGACACAGCCATGCACATCCACACCCCCCTTCAGAGTGCTAGCTGGTCTGACAGAGAACACCTTTCAGACATGACTTACCTTCTCTGAATGACAACACAGAGTCCCAGAGTACGAGGCACTGTGCATCTTTATTTCTAGTGACTAAAATTGGCGATGGTAAAGGCTTTATGGCTCTGAGCATTCCCAGTTCTGGTGTAGTCCCCAAAGACACAAACGCACAGAAAGAGCGAGTGAAAGTGAAGCGCAACAATTAGTAAGTTCATTCACCAGGAGGCCATTTGCATGTGCTATTGCCAGTTGCTGCTCCACTTAGCCATTACAAGCTATTTGGGCAACCAGGGTGTGCTCGCTGATGTGGCCTAACTCTGCCCTCCTTGCTGTGTGTTTTGTCCCCATCCTCCCCCAGCTCTGTGTATTAGGTGACAGTCTCTGCCAAACAGCGTTAGTGCATTAGCCACTTCTCAAGCGATTGCTTCCCCCCTGGGCAGGGTCTCTTCAGAGCGAAAGGACGGAGACCGCCAGCCTCTCAGCTCCAAAGAGATTTTTCCCCTCTCCAGTTAGTGGTATTCCCTGAGCCCTGCTGATGAAAGACACAGATGTGTCTGCAGAGGAGCAGCTCTCAGTGCCTGCCTCATTCCCCAGAGCCCTCTTCAGCCAGTTTGATGTCTAAGTGGAAGGGAAGAAAATAAGCTGACAGTGGGGTTACCACCCAGATGATTTTCTGAATTGATTAGCTGCTTTTTCATAGGTCTCACAGCCATACAAACAGCCACCTCGTTGGATCTCACAAGCTAAGTAATGACCTCGGCTAGGAGAGCTCCAGAGAAAGACCAGCCATAATGATGTGCTGCTTCCCTATGAAAGAAACAAAGGAAAAGCCGGGGGAAAACAACATGAAGGGAACTAAATAACAGCTAGATAGAGGCAAGGGAAATGCAGCTTGCAAGAGTGAGACAAAAAATAAGCACCTTTCAGCAGCAGCTGCAATTTGTGTTTAAAAGGCTGGGCAGGCAAGGAAAAGAGAGCTCAGACCACAAGTTTTCGAGGTCAGGCCTGTGAGCACAGGGCAGCAACTGAGGACCTTCTTTGGGTGCGTTATGGTAGAGGTGATATAATAAAATCCAGATCCCTTCGAGCTGTCATGTGCTGGCCAGCCCACTGCCACACATGTGATGTCAAGGAGCAGCGTTAGCAGCTCTGGCCATGACCTCCCTGACAAGCATTGCCCAGGCTTCTGCACCTCAAAACTTCCCGAACAGGCAGCTTTCAGCTCAAGTGGACACCATCCGTGCCACAGATCTGCCCACTGGTGACTGCCCCCACTCTCTGCCCTGCTGCCTTAGGGTGGGAGTGGCAGGCAGCAGCACTGGCTGTCCGTGCACCCCAGGCAGACAGACACTGTGGAGAAACCTCTGGAATGTGCGAATGGGAGAGTCCAGGGCAGGACTACCGAGCCCAGCAGCCATGTTAAGGCTTCCTCGGTTTCTCCCACCCTTCCAGAGAGGAAAAGCTCTCCTTCAGCAACTTTGGGCAGCCACATTCATGGGGAAATGGCATCACAGGGAGGGAGAGTGGGTCAAGCCCTCTCTGACTGCACTGCTGAGCGCTTTGGAGTCCACAAGTGTCCCACACAAAGCCTGAGCTCCACGTGCCTCTGAGCAGAGACTGCCACTGCGGCACGCTCTGCTGGACTCCAGAGAGATGGTGGGCAGCTTGAAAGGGGGGAGTTGTGGACGTGGGGAGGCCTAGGCTGGCCTTTGAAGGACTATACTCATTTAGATACTGAAAATCTATCTTTGAACAAGAACAAATGGTCCAGCCGTCCTTATCTTTTGCTCCCGCCTCCTTCTCATACCCCAGAATAATGCAGATTAGAAGAGGGCGGGTGAGAAGGGTGCCGTGGAGTCTCATCTCTTTGCTCTTTCCCATCTGTGCTGTGCTATCCTGCCAGAGGTTTTTATTTAAAAGAAAAAAAAAAAAAGCTGGAAATAAAATCTACACACTGTATATTCCCTCTGCAAGTGCCCCAGCCCACAACTGCAGCCTGCTGCTCTCAGTGCCTCTAATTAGCTAAGCAAGACAAGCACTCATTAGCCCCACCTGGGTCACTCTGCAATTGGGAAAGGGAGCATTAACCCCCACATGGCTCCAGAATAAATAGGTGAGAGGCAGACTTGTTCCCTGTGGCTGCCTGTCCTGGCAGCAGGGCCCTGGAGCAGCGTGCCTTTGGGTGGTGGTGCTGGGAGGGACGTCAGCGCAAGGAGGTTGGATGTGCTGACAGTGCTCCTCTACAGAGTCCAATCTCTCCCAGGGAGGTGCTATCAGCTGCAAATTTGGAGGGGAACTTTGGGAGGGCCAAATGTTTTTAAAAGCACCACAAAGCACAGCACTGCAATTTTAGGTGCTGTTGTGCTGTGAGTGTTTTGCAGGTAGTGTCTCCCAGAGTATATCTGTGTAGGGATAGAGGGAGACACTGGCATAATGGGTGTGACTGCAGTGACAGAGTTCGGTTTGACACTGATCTGCTGTTTAATAGCCATAACTTCAAAGACCTAAGCAAAGCCAGCTGCCACCTTAATTAAAAAGATTAAATGTGTTTTTTGCTGAAGTTACGGCATAAGGGATAAGTGAACACCAAAACTATTCCCTGTGCTATCATACAACTATTTCTCTCCTTCTAAGTCAAAGTTTTTCTGCAGATCAGGTGGGTTTTTTTTCAGCTGTGGTTGTGCATCTGGCCCTAGTCTAGAGCCCAGGGTGACAAGTACAACACATACACATAGGATGGATCAATCACTGTCTGAGGCTGTTTGTAGCCTTTAAGGAAAGACACTTGCAGGCTGGATTCACCCAGAGTGTGCAGCTGGAGTAAGTTTTAGAATAGAAATAAGTGTGTGGCTCCTTGTTCAGTGAGGTTCATTATTATTTTTAGGAAATTGGTGCTAAACCATAGAAGGCACCTCTCTGGGAAAGGACAAGAGAGGAATAGGAGCATCTGTTCTGCCTGCAGACAGGAGATGGTGAAGATCTCTGAGTGGCGGTAAGTGCTGAAAAGAAAATATGCCTCTGTCCTTCTCTCTCTGTTACAAAGAAACAGCATGGGGCACAGCAGCTGCAGCAGGAAACGGATGGGGAGTGCCTAAAATACTTCTTGACTCTGACTGAATCTTGGGGCTGCAGGAAACTCCTACCTTCCTGTGTGTCCCCCACCCCACAGGTGGGATGAAATTTGGGGCAGGGAAGGCCAGCAGTTGAGCCCAGCATGAAAGACGTCTTTTGGCATTGGGAATTATATTAGGTATACCAGAAATATGCCATTCTGCCTCTTTCTCGTCCTTTGCAATCAGGGCAGCAGTTAAGGAACCCCCCTGAGTTTCCAAAGGCAGGCCACACAAATGATAGTACAGCAATGAGCCACTAAACCATCGAGGGAGCAGTGACCACAAGTCACTGCCTGGCCACTGCTCACAGGCTTTTTTTTTTCTGAGAATCATTTCTCAGCAGGCATTGATCACAAGTAGGAGATACCAGGAATAGATTTAAGAGGCTGACAACCATCAACCTGAGGTACCTAGTGGCCAAAAGGAAAACCATTCTTCCCCAAGCCCTGCCCTCTCTCATACCGCTTAGGTGAAGGGCCAAACGGTTGGCCCAAGATGCTGGAAAGTTTCTCACTCAGCAGCTTTGAGGTTTCCATGCAGTTCCCTAAGCAGAAAGGTTTAAAAAGGGTTAGTCTGCACGGGCTTCGTGTGTGCATACCCAGGTACGTGCTCATGCACACGCAGAGGCCTCCTCACGTGAATAACACCGTAGGAATGTCTTGCCCACCCTGACCACACAGGCTGCCAAGGCAGCAATAAAGCCAGAGCATGGCTATGAGTGATACGGAGTCTGTAGCTCACAGTTAAGCAGATCTTGTAGTGAACAGGGACATATTTTGGCGGTTCATTACAGCACTTGCTGCCTCCCTCTATGGTCTTCCACCTATAGCATTAAGGGCATTTAACAGATTGCAGAAAATTGCATACAGGAACAACCAGATATCACATCTTCATTTCACAGACAAGGATCTTGAGGCATAGTGATCACTGCTGATCACTAACAGCAGTGAAGGAAAAAAATAAAGGGTTACTATTTATGCAAGCTCTTTCCCTCCTGTATCTTTTTCTCAGCTGGATCAAAGAAATTAGTTTGGCTGGTTTCTCTTTTATTTCAAGTTTTCTTTCTGTTTCTTAATCTTCCTCAGCATGGTCTTCAAAGTTGGGTTTAGAAAGACTGCAGGGGATTTTTGGTTGTCAGTTTGGTTTATATTTAATATCACTGTTGAAATGGTATCCAAATGTTTTGCAAAATGAATATTTGCTAGTTTTTGCTTTCAACTTGATTCCTGTGATGCTACTTCAGACAAATGGTAACCATATCTTATGGAAAAGAAAAATCAGTTGAGAAAAGCCATGCCTTGGTAAGATGAAGGTAGAGTTGTGATGGGTATTTAGAGGCTCTAATTTACATTAGAAAGAGAGGAAAGGAGAGAAGAAAAGCAAAAGTACTGAAGTTTTGCTCAAAGCAAAGAGATGCTCCAGGAAATGGTGGCCTTGTGGGGCCCCCTTTGGAGAGGACAGAACCAGAACCATTTAGGCCTCAGCCCAGAGGTCCTGGGCCACCTGGTACTTGTGTCCCCAGGGCTGGCAGTAAAGCACAAGCCACAGTCAGATGTTATCTGCCAGCGGACCTGGAGAGGTGGTGAGCTGGGAGGAGGGCTCACTCCTGCAGCATGCAGTCACTGCTTAGAAGCTAAAACAAGAGAACACCCAAAAACTTATGTATCATGATCCCAAACGAAAAAGCTTGTTGAATAGGTCCCACAAAAAATCTCAGGTGTTTGCTATGAGCAATGTTTTATCTTCCACTGGCTTTGTTCCCGTTTCCAGCAAAGGCAGCAAAGCAGAGTGTTGTTACTGCTTGTGCCCTTGGGCCGTCAAAGACTGGTGACTGGGACCCAGGTAGATGAGAGTCACTCTGGCAAGGACAAGCACACCCACACCAGCTTGCCTGCCAAGTGCTAACAGGAGTGTGGATACTTGTTGCTGACAAACCAAATTCATACTTGAGTGGGCTGGTCCAGCTTGTGCTGAAGCCTACTCTGCTGCCTCTTCTCTGCTGCTCTACATGTGCTGGCTTGGAGACATGCTCCCTATCCCGCTTCACTCTGAGTACACACAAATGTTTGGCAGGAGGTGCCTGAGTGGGGTATGGCTCAATATGTGCATTCAAAAAATGCCTGCCCAGCTCCTGCCTCTTCACAACCCCCAGATCACAGAGCAGGGGACTTAAACATGAAGTATGGCTGGCAGCTAGGCAGTGCTTCTTGACAGATGATACCCTGCAAAAAGAAGAGTGGCTTTTGTTTCTCTGCTTTTCATAGGGTCTCGTCCAGAGAAGCAGCAGGATGGCCCTGGTTTTGTGGTGTGTGAATTTTATGTCATAAACCGCTCATACAAGGTGGGTGGGACAGCACTTCTCTACCACATCTCCCTCATGCTGGTGAGATTTTCTTGTGTGCCAAGGCAGTGTGTTTGGAAAAGAGCAGGTGTTGGAAGGCAAGTGGGCCAGGACAAGGTGATCCATCTCATCTATTCATGTCAGAACATCAGAGCTGTGTGCTGCCACTTCGCTGTGGGGGCTTGCAGCATCCATCTTGTCTCTGGAGTCTTTCCCCTATCCTCTCTGACCACTGATCAAAAGTACAAAACATGTTCCATCCAGAAGCATCTCTGCAGTATGTACCAACAAGCCGTTTTTTCTCCTCCCAGCAGTCCAGCTGCCTTTAGCATAGACTGTCCACAGCAGGGCACATTTCACCAGGGAGGGGGAAGATTAATTTTTCTTCCAGCTGAAACTGTCTGGAATTGCTTTAAGACCAGCAAAATGCAACTGCTCAGCTTACAATGTACCCAGAGCACATGTCCCCAAACATACCAGGGGATTTTTAACCACCAGGACTGGCTAGAACCTATATGCAATATTACATCTTAAAAGATAGGATCTCTGGAAACTCCATCCCTTTCCCTCTCCAAACACACGCCTGTCCCTCCCTTTCCCCCACCCCACCTGCAGCACTGTGCTGCACTTGGTTCAGCAGTGACCCAGAGGGAATTTTACTGGCACTGGATGTGCTTTCTGTGCCCTCCTGGAGGCCTCCCATCCCTTACAGAGTCTGTCCACCTTAAAAGAGCTTGCACAAACTTTTCTTTGCCCCCACGGAGTCCACGTAAGGTATCACACTTCATGTCACTGGTGGGAACAGCCCTTGCGGGGTGTTCGTGGTGACAGGAGGTGGTAGGAGGATTTGCTATTTGCCTGATTTGCTGGCTCTCTGATTTAAGTTCCTTAATCCCCTCAGGCTCAGCTGTGACTCACTGCTGGTATTTGATCATATTTTCAGAGCAGGATTAATTATGCTTTATTACTTGTTCACGTAATGGACCAGTATCATTTAGGTTGGAAAATACCTTTAAGATCATCAATTGCCATTACCCAGCACTGCCAAGCCCACGACTGAATCATGTCCCTAGTCCACATCTCCATGTCTTTTAAATACCTCCACTGTTGGTGGCACAATCACTTCCCTGGGCGGTCTTTTCCAGTGCCTGATAACCCTTTGGGTGAAGAAATTTTTCCTAATATCAAATCTAAACCTCTCATGGCACAACTTGAGGCCATTTCCTCTTGTCCTATGACTTTTTACCTGGAAAAAGAGATGAACACTCACTTTCAGGTAGTTTTTGAGAGTGATTAGGTCCCCAGTGAGTGTCCTTATCTCCAGGCTAAGCAACCCGAGCTCCCTCAGCCATTCCTCCTAAGGCCCATTCTTTGGAGGAGGAGGAGGAAGGAGATGTGCCCCATAATTTAGTGACCATTCATTCTAAATGAGAAGGTTAATAGCTTGACCACTTCATATTTTAACCCCAAGCCTTTTCGCTCTCTAATTGTAAAGCATAATGGGGTTTATTTCCATACAGCAGTTCCCTGTGGGGCTTTGTCTAGATGTATAAATCAAAGCTTTCCTGCCACGTTTTGGAGCTTGGGGGCAGATTCTGCCCTCACCCAGAGCGTAAAGTGGGGTCATCCCCACATCTGCCAGCAAAGTTACCCCATTTTGTCTGTGTATTGCTGGGAGTGGTCCCTGGGAACAGGCAAGGCAAAGATGGCCACTCAGATAACTGGCAGGGTGGTTGAGTGCCGAGTACTTTTGCAAATGATACTGTTGATCTGGGTGATTAACTTCAAGTGGTTGAGTTTTTTGATGCCGTGGTGTAGCAGGGCAGAGAGCATCTTGGAGGCTGGGGCAGACAGGCAGAGCTGGTGGCATACATCCCTTGCTTCTCAGCAGGAAAATGAGCTGATAGGGGGATGAACCAGGAAGGCTGGTTGTGGGAATCCCAAAACTCAAAAGCTATTAAGTGCAGAAGAAAGAATAAATCAGCTGGCCCTCCTCCCTGCCAATGCAGGCCTTTCTCCATTACATACCTACTTGTATTTTCACCAAGTCACAGGTTTAAAACAACTCAGGTGCCTCCACAGGAGCCACCGTTCTACCACAGGCAGGTGATTTGCAGCAGGATCTCATCTTGAACTCGGGGGAAAGCAGAGGTACATTGGCAGAGCTGTTTGGGGAGCTGGGAACAGAAGCCTAGAGGTTCTTTTGGGCAAGACTGTGATCCATTTATCAAATCTCTGTTCAGGAGCCTACGGCATCCCTCCTGCCTAACTTTAAGGAGCGCTAGCAGGTTTTATTGACATCCTATCAGCATGGGAACCCCTGGAGCTGAGCCTCAAGTGTTTGCTGAGAAGTGGTATAAGAGAACCAGCTGAAAGAGTCAGTGGATGACAGTGCCACTAATGGCACAAGCAGGTCTTTTCTTTTTACTTCTACACTGCTGGCTTCAACTGGGCTAGTGAACAAGAGAGGGGATCATCTGCTGTCATTCCGTGGCCTGTTTTAAATACATCACATGGCCTAAGTCCTCTGAAAGCCTCTGAACGGTGGAGTTGCCATGGCTCTATCTGCCAGGCAGGGTTCCTTTCCAGCAGACAGTTATTTCAGGAGTAAGGAGACCACTGCCATGCAAATCATGTCCAGCAAGCAACCCTTTGGACAGCTTTAGAACATTGGTTTTCATGGTGATTGGAGACAGCACCTTGCATAAGCACCTGCAAAACCATATCAGCATCCCAAGCCTCCTCGTCCTGCTGCCAGGTCTGTTGTAATAGCCACAAGGTCGAGGCTGTGCTTCTGTGAAGCTTTCCCTTAACTGGTGTCAGGATAAGCTGAGTATCTCAAAACTTGCTAGTTACAAGCAGGACTGTTCTAGGAAAGGTTTGGAGATGACTTCACTCCGTGAATCTGACAGCCATTCCCCATTTTGATCGGCCTACAATCATTTTTCTCTGAGTGACTTCACAGGTTTTGAAAGTCTTTCATGGACCTTGTTCTCACTGAGACCTGCCTGGATTATTTAGGCCAGAGGAAGTGATCCTAGCTGTTTTCCTTGCACTGGAACAAACCTTGTGTCTGAACAGTTTAAATTGTGTTTGTCCTGAGTGAATTTAATTATACATACTAAATGTAAAAATTCAGTTTAACTGTTTCAAGAACAGCTACATAAGGAATCTGGAAATAAATCAGTTTTGTTACATGTCAGGGGGACTTTTCTACAAGTAAGGCAGACCTCATATCAAAGCCAATACCAGGAATGTCAACTCCCTGCCTTTGGTATTTACAGAGAAACTGGATTAAGTCACTCCACCTAATCTATAATAATAATGTTTAGCATGTAAGTAGCATTTTACAATTTCAAAGCAATAAACATGGAGATACCATGGTAATGAGAACTGACAAGGCACTAGCATTAACTAATTAAGCCTCACAACTTCCCTGAGGTATCTAAATACGACTGTTCTCATTTTATAGATGAGGAAAAAATACATGAATTGATTTACTCAAAGGCACAGAGCAATTCAGTGAAAGAGCTGGAATCACATCTCAGTCCTGCTAATGTTTGGATGGCTGCTCAGTCCTACATGAGTCTCTGCCTAATTTCTAGAGCTGTGCATCAGTGTGACCTGGTATCTCATTCTTAGCAAGATTTAGAAATAAATTACTTTTAATTTCTGCTGACTGCTATGGAAGGAGTGGGATTTGAATATCTCCCTAGCCAAATGTAGCAGCAATAAGTGGAGGTATTGGTGAGGTTGGAAATGGATGCTGGTGAGGTCACAACAAGTTGGCGCTGGGGAGTTGCACTCACCGCAGAAGTAGCATAGCAGGAAAAACAACTAACAGGTGGGTGTCAAATGAAGTGCTGGGAAGGTCTGCCTTAGCCTAAACCACCACAGGTTTTGCCTTTCCAACCCCCCCACAGCTGCGGGAATTGGTATGCACACAGCCATCCCATTTTTTAATTTGGATGGACTTAGTGGTTTACATCAACCCTGAATCTGGCCAAGAAACCTCCGTTGAGAGCACAGCTTTGGCACCAGTGCTGAACAGGAACCGTCTTGCTCCGTGCAATAGGTACTCAGCACTTCCCGGAGCGTGTGAGATCAGCGGCTTTAGAGGAGAAATCAAGCTTTCCCTCATGTCTTTACGTCCAGGCTGCAGAAGACTGCTTGCAACAAAGAAAATTTAGCTGCACTGCCAGCTCTGCTTTGATAATGCTAATCCCCACCTAAGAAAGTGTTGAACAGAGAACTGAATCATTACGGCTTGTAAGCAAAATGGTCTTTTAATTTCCCTCAAGGAATATAGTTTTTCTCTCCTGGAGTGACTGATGAGGAGCTCCTCTATGCATGGAGCATTGCCGGGCTGTGGAACATCCTCTGCATTTCATCTGGGGCTGCTCTCTTTGCCTGTGAGTGCCTTGCCTCCCCAGCATGCTGCACCTGAGCCAAATAAGCTTAGGCTGTGTTGCTGAATCCCATTAAGCCTCTCCCTCAGTGTTCGGAGGCAGCCTACAGGAACCAGTACCGGAGCACACGGTGCATGTATCAGCACCATTGCTAACCACTGGTCTGGAAACAAAGTATCTCTTTGTTTATGCGATAGCACTGCTGCCTGTGGAATAGCTGTGGGCAGCAGAAGTAGAGACAACAGACCTGGAGAGGCATAAAAGAGCCAGGGTTTGTGTGACGCTCTGCTCTTCTTCCCACTAAGGTTTCTAGGGCAGATCACCAGCTCCCCATCTTGTTTTGTGGCCATTCAAGCCAGTCCCTGTCTGACTTGTCTCTCTGCCAGATGTACAGGCCAGTGATCAGCACCAGCTGTGAGCACGGCTGATTACAAACAAACTCGTACGCGGTGGGCCCCTCTCAGTGCTACTCTTTGGGGAAGACTTGGAAAGATCCAGATTCCCTGGCTTCAAATCCGTTGCCACAAATTATTGTTCGCCTGTTGATTGCTCTCTAGGGGACAAAACATCAAGTTACAACCTGTGGTTTTCAGCCTCGATGGATTAGGGGCAGAAAATCTGTTGAGACCTAGGGCTTAGATCTGTTGGTTTGATATGTAGTTCAGTAAAGCACACAGGAGAGGAGATATGATGGAAGGTGCTTTGCCACATCAGTGCCAGCCAAATTCCCAGTAGGTAGATGCTTTCTGACTAAGAGAGTGAATGCAAGCTAAAAAGGCACAATGTTGCTGATTTTCTGCCTAAACCAATGGTGATGTGTGTAACTGCTGTTATGCTTCATGGAAAGTGTAATGTGAAATTGCTTCTACTTTCCAGCGGTTTGCTCAGCTGCAAATAGTGTTGTGAAGTAAATATCTGGGTTGTTACAAAGAGCATTGATCAGTTTTTCAGATGCCAGGCCAGGTTCTTGGGAGTGACTGCTTTCACATTATCTTGTACATTGAGCAAATTAAATGTGTACATCCAGGAGACAAATCAAATACTGTGTGGCACTTCTGCAATTGCACCCTCCAAGGCACAGCAGCTGGGTCTGCACATGAAGAGTTGGAGAATACATTCTGACCAAGCAACAGGCTCTTCAGCAGACGAGCCTCAAGCAGGCTGCAGAAATCATGGAAAACCTTCTGCTAACTCAAAGCTAAAGAGAAATGTTTGTGTCAGCTAAATCTGAAGCCCTGCTTGTGTTAGCTGAAGTTTAAATGTAGCTGTACTGATACCATATATCAAGCTTCAGCAACAGACCTGTGCAAGCTGGTTCACTGCATCACAGTGGCAAAAAAAGAGAAGAAGGTGGGAATGCCAGTTTTCTCTTGTTCTCCTTCTTTTTCCAATTTCTGTCTCCCGTGCTTTCTCACACTGCTCAGGAAGACCCTCTGCTCTCTCGTGGCCCCACTGAGCAGCTGCCTGTGCCCTGCATTCATTTTCTGCCTTAACAGTTGGCTCTCCTTTTCATTGACTCCCTCATCTTTCCTCTTGATAACTTAAATTTTCACCTTGTTAGGCTGCTTAGATCCCATATTTTCTACCTTCCTCACCTCACCTTCTTACTTAGCCCTGCATTGTCCCACTCACCAGCAGAGCCTCCTGTTTGACCTTGACTTCACTGGGCATTTCTTCATCTTTCTGCATTCAGCTTCTTCCTCCGTGACTTTACTATGTCTTTCAGCTGCTCACAGCTCTTTCTCTCTATTCCTCACAGCATTCCTGCTCCTTCTACTCCCCAAGTGTTTGTGACTACAAACTTTTCCTTGCTCCCTGTTAATTAGAAAGGAGATGTATTTACTTCCCACCTCTCACCGTATTTACCAGTTTCTCTCATCTCCTGCTTCCCTTGTGTCTCATCCTACACAGTCTCTTGACTACACCAATGTCCTCTATTTCAGATCTATTTTGTTGTCCTTCAACCACTCCTATTGGCTTTCATGCCTCTTATTTCAGCCACTTGTGTGCCACTACCTGTAAAATCACAACTAGTGGCTCAAAATAACTATCAAAATGCAACATGGCTTTCTTCTCTTGGCTCTCCTGGTTTAGTTACAGGAAGCAAAGTTTCTCACCTGCTGCCACACCTCTTCTGTGACCCCTCTGGCTGCCTCCATGACCCCAGTCCCACCACCCAGAAAAATCTGTGCCCTCATTTTCACTGTATGTGCCTCAGTTTCCTTGATTTGTTGTCTGAGTCAGAAAAGCAGATCAAGGGATTAAAGCCAGACCCCCAGAGCTAAGTACTCAACTCCAATCTTTGCTCTGCTCAGGAAGGCTTTTCAACTGTGATATGTAAGCCACAAAATCTCTTTGCTCAGGAGGCCTTGAACAGGGAATAAGGAACTTGAAGATGGATCAAAATACGAAGAGTCCTAGAAGGTAGAAGTGGACTGGCGTGAAAGCAGGAGGCCAAATCACACCTCTCTTATGCTTCATAACTCAGAGAGCAAAAAGAAGCAATGGCAGTGAGATTTGCTAGTGCTAGATTACTGAGAGAGGTCGACATAAAAAGGGGAGCAATAAAATTTAGACATGCTACAACAGGGAGACGAAGCAATTCACACAGAGAAATGCAAAGGTTCTGTTTTGAAGAAATGTCTGGTTTAATCTATTCTTAAATCATTTCCCCTGAATTAGGAAAACTCGAACCTCCCAAAGCCCTGTCCTTCTGAGAATGTGCTGCCAGTGAGAACAGAATCTAAGGCTTATTCAAGAGCACTTCTGCAAGTGCTTTTGCGTCCTTACGAGGGAAGATTGCAGGTCTCCTGTACGTAGTTTATAGAAACCTAGTCAGCCAGGCTTTAGCTTAAAGACATAATGTAGAAATACAAGGAAGTTAAGAAATTATTGAAAAAAGATCCTTATTAATGATAATATCAATTCAGCTGGTGAGGAACTGAGGAACTGACCTGTACCTGTCAGTAATCCATCCTCTTTCAGACATGGGCTACAAGAGATCTAATATTACATTTAAGCATTAAATCAGGCACAGGTGGCAGGTCTCTCTGGAGAAAGTTGAAAGCATTTCCCCTTTCCTTCTGTTCCTAGGTGAAATGATTTGTTATACAAGAAAGGAGACATGCAGTCCCTGCACCTCTAAAGGCTTTTTATTTGCATTTGGAATTTTGAATTTGGCTTTTTTTTTCTCAAGAAAATTCCCTGCAACAACAAAACCGAGAGGCTTTGATTTGGTCCATCAGCCTCAGAGTTCTTTCTCAGTGTGGCTCTATATGGTAGCAGGACTCAATCCTCAGCCAGTTTGGAAAGAAAGGAAGAGAAAAAGCCCAGAAAGTAAGGGAAGAGTGTAAGTATGGAGGGCAGTGAGCAGCCAGGTTTGGCAACTGAACTGACAAATCAGTTGTAGGAGAAGTGTTACCAACAGCCTAGAAAAAAAAGATGATCCAAATGAAGAATACAGCACACTGGGAATGGACACTGGTCAGAGCAGGCTTTGGTTTTATTAGCTATAAGCAGGAAACTCATAACCAAAGGTGGCTTGGAAGGAAAGAAGCACATGGATCAAAGAAGAGGAAATGCCATATTGTAGTCACCGAGTCTTTGCCTACTGTTGAACAGCAGTGGGAGAGCAGAGATTTTTGTGCTTGAGCAGTAAATCCACAGAAGAGATTTCAGAGCAGTGTAAGAATCTAAAGCAAAGTGAAGCAACCTTAAGTGATCGTGGGCAGCCCTCAGCATCCTCGCATAGAAAGAACAATATAAAACATACTCCAACAGAAATAATAGGGACGATAGAGGGAGCCAAATTAATTCAAAAAAACGTTAGGCAAAATTGGTACCATAGCTCCTCTGACAAAAAGGGAGATTAGGAGTCTTCATTAAAGTCCACAGAATTCTTAGTGGGATAGAGAGTGGGAATACTACAAAGCTATTTGACCCGGTGTCAAGAACAAACGAAGATGCATCAGTTAAGATAAGCCACAGCTGGACATTACAGGAATTCAGGGAGGAATGTCAGCATAGAGCAAGAGAGAAATGCAACATAAACTCCTCTTACATGGCCAGAGGACAAAGAGTTTGCTCCGTGGAAGAAGGGGGCATTAGGTAATACTGTAGAGTTCTGTAACTGGCCCAAAGGAAACTGTGTCTGAGGATTTGTCACCCTGATATTTCTCAGGCAGAACTGTTAGTATTCTATAGTGATCCTGTATGTTGACAAAGTGCTGTGAGTTAGCTTGCCCTCTCCTCTCAGCAGTCACCCTGCTGGAGCTGGTTCAATCCAGTGCCAGAAGACACAAAACACAAGAGCAGATACTTGCAGTCATTGTGCCTTGAAACACAGTCAGGGCTTCAGGATAACATACTGGTCTTCTGCAAGCAATAAATTAACTAAGTCAAAAGGTTTTGGGGAAAACAGAAGCAAAGACTGTGCTTAGAAAGTTAACTAATAAATGACTTAAAAAATAGTGAACATTTTGGCAAAAACCTTGGTGAGGTAGGCCTAGGAAATCCGTGCTATGTGTGTGAAATTTACAGCAAAGAAAAGCAAGGTCTGTGTCTGAAGAATGATACAGGGGGCCTGATGCTACCTCTTATATCTTATCCTTTTTGCCACTCCATTTCTCAAGCGACCCTCACAGCCCTCTGTAGAGCACAGCAGTTGCCATACCAGATCAGCCCAGTAGCCCTCCTAATCCAGCCTTCTCACTTCAACAGTTGCTACTCTCCGGTACTTCAAAGAAAGGTGCAAGAAACCCCGTAGTGGACAATTATAGAATAACCTGCCCACAAGGGAAGTTTCTCCCTAATCCCCCGCCATCAGTTAGTGGTTATGTTGTGCCTTGAAGCCTGACAGTTTATATCCCTTCTAAAATTTATTTATATCCTGTCTAATGGGACCATGAATGTTCTTGGTATCCATATAAATGTCTAATCCTTTTCTGAATCCTGCTAATCTCCTGGCCTCAATGAAACCTCATGGTAACAAATGCCATGTGTTAATTACACGCGGTACAAATATTTCCTTGCACCATTTTAAATTTGCTTCCTTCCAGTTTCACCGGGTATCCCTTGATCCCGCAAAATTAAAAAGGGCAGTGAAATTAGAGCTTGCTCATTCTTGCCGAGCCACACTGCTGTCTCTTGATTTGTTTCTCTAAACTAGCTGTTCCCACCTTCGGCCAGCTTTCCCTGGTCAGGCTGTTAGGCTGTGGCCTATGGGACAGCAAACAGTACAGCTGCACATTCACACGAGGGGCAGCCCTGCGCCCTTGGATAGTTGGGAGATGGCGCTGGAAGTGGTGTGGAAGCGCGTGGGGTGAAGGGGAGAGGCTAAAAATGAGCTGAGGCAGCCGTGAACAGCGGTCCTTTGTATCTGTTTTGAAGCTGGACTGTGGCAGCAAACCGAGAGGTTTTGAGGTGACGGAGCGACAGCCCGCAAGGTCAGCGCTGCTTGGTGTTTCCGCTCAAGCGCCATGAGGGACGTCCGACGCGAGGGTAATTAAAACCTATCTGCTGCTGAACACGTTTCCATAACACGGTTCGAGACAGGGCAGCGTAGCTCCCTTCACTGGACAAACGGAGGCCTGGGCGCAGGGCCGAGGCACCGAAGCGCCTCAGGGCGGAGGCGCGTGTCCGGCTCCGCGTGGCGGCCGCGTGCGGGGCGCGAGAAGCGCCGCTCGAGCGGCAGAACAACGTGAGAGCACAAACCCTCTTCTGCTGCCGCAGGAGCCAGCCCCAGCAGCTCCGCGGCATTCCCGGTGCCCAGCCAAGGGATCGGCATCGGGACACGGACCGGGATCGGGATCGGCGGAGGCGCCGCGTGCCGATTCACATCGACCGGCGCCCCCACCCCCCGAGGTGGCCCCGCCCCCGGTGGGCGTGGCCGGGCGGGCGCCGGGGGCCTGGTGTTTTGGTGGACGCGGGGCCACGCCCCCACCACCTGCAGGGCCCCGCCCCCCCCCGCGCGCCCCGCCCTCGCGCTTTTTGCCCCCTCCCCGCGCCCCGCCCCGCCGGGCCCGCCGGGCCCCGCCCACCGGCCAGGCCCGCCTTCCCATTGGCCCTCCCGACA
>JAWMRA010000041.1:67141404-67268877 GCA_035584735.1 Pseudotriccus pelzelni
CGGGGGGCGGGCGGAGCCGCAGCGCCGAGCGGCGGCAGCGGCACCACCACACGCAGCCGCCCGCGGAGTGAGGGGAGGCAGCGACCGAGCGGGCTGGACGGCGGCCGCGGGAGATGTGCCCGGAGGAGGACGGCGGCTGCGGCGGCGGCGGCGGCGTAGCCGGCACCGGCGGCCCCGAGGCGGCGGCGGTGGCGCTGGACGAGCTCCGCTCCTGGTGGGAAGTCCCGGCCATCGCGCACTTTTGCTCGCTCTTCCGCACCGCCTTCCGCCTGCCCGACTTCGAGATCGAGGTAAGAGCCCCCCGCAGGCGCCGCTCCCCGTCCCGCCGTGTCCGCGCCCCCCTCGCCGCCGCCGCCCGGCGGGTCCCGCACGCCGCTCCCCGCTCCCGGCCGTGCGGCGGAGGGCGCTCCCGTGGACCCGGCGAGCCGCTGGGTCCCGGCGCGGTGCAGCGCGGGGGTCTCCGCTCCTCTCACGGCGGACCCGGCAACTTCCCCGTCGCTCCCGGGAGCGCCCGCAAACTTTCGGCGCGGCCGTCCCGTGGCAGGAGCCCCCCAGGTCCGGGGCCCGCGGGGCGCACGGCGGGGGCGGCCGCGGGCGGAGCGGGGCCGGGCCGCATTGTTCGGCCGGGCCGGTGTCCGCACACAAAGGTGGCGGGGGGACGGAGCCGGCCACGGGTCCCCCGTGCCCAAAATGGTGGCGGCGAGGGGCGGGCCCGGCCCGGTGACCCCCCACCTCCCCCGGGGGTACCGGCGGCTGTTGTTGGGGGGATTCTCCAGCCCCGCTCCGCCCGTCCCCGAGTCGGCCCCTTTTGTTGGGGGGGGGGGGGTCGGTCCCCACCTGGCCGGTGCCGACGCGGGGTGGGAGGGCGCGGAGGGTCGCCCTGAGCCTTTCTCCCTCATCCCGGCGAGGCCGGAGGGTTCCGCGGGGCTCCGCGCATTGTGCGGCTCCGCGGAGCCTCCGGGGAAGCGGCGGTGGCTTCACCACCGCCCCTGTCCCCCACGGAGGGAACGCGCTCGGCTTTCGTACCCTTCTTACCCGTTTTCCTCCGTAACTTTCCTGTGTGGGTCGGGCTTGTTTTATTACTTATTTTGTTTTAATTCTTATTTTCGTATGCGCGCAGTTAGCGTCCCGTAAATATTTTGTGCGCTGGCTACAAATGTTACAAGCAAAGTGTGTCCTGGTAGGAAATCTTTTGTGCTTGCTGTGAAAAGCTATTCTTGCCAGCGCGTTGGCAATAAACCGGGTGAATAACGTGGTGGCGTGTGTTTTTTAAAGACAGTAATTGCCCCGTGAATGCGAATTCCAAGGATGCTTAAAAGTTCCATGGGATGCGCGAAGCCCTAAAGAGCAAAACTCCTCGAGCAGGATGTGAATTTCTGAAGAGGGGGAATCCCTTATGCGGTACGAAATCTTGAAAGGGGATAAGGTCTCTCAATGATGCAACTTCTTGCGAAAGGGAACTCCCCTCCCCCTCCTATTGATGCCAAACCATTAAAGGGGGAGGCTCTCCGGGCCCAGCAGCGCAAAGTCTTGAAGGAACCTGAATTTACAATGATAAAAGGGCCAAGGCACTAGCCTTTCACCTTTGGAGGCAATTAGCATCTGGCTTGCTTCACAAATGAAGTAAATGTGGGCTCCCCTTTGGTTCCCGGAGCACGCTTAGGCTGGGGGAGTTAACATCATCACTCGGAACAAATTAACTTGCTTTTTTTGGGGGGATGCCCGGGAGGAGGAGGAGGAGGAGTGCGGGCGTGTTGGTGCCGGGGGTGTTGCAGAGCAGAAGCAGCACACTGAAAACGTCGCCAAAAAAACTCCGTGCGCGTGGATGGCCTGCAGCGCTTGGCAGAAACGGGTTTTAAAGAATGGCGTTTGTCCGAGGGACGGTGGAAATTGCGGTTAAAATCGGGATGCTGCGAGAGGACGGATGCGGCTGTCAGAACTCTGCGTCTTCAGGCACGTGGAGTAAATCTCCTTCCCCAGTACAGTGTGAGCAGCCCAGCACGAAGAGTTTCAAAAGTTGCTGTTTCTTGAAGCTCACCATCTTGTTACGTCTTGCCTGGTGTAGTTGTTCGAGTCTCATCACTGGTTTCAGGGATATCTGGGAACGGATTTGCACAAAGAGCTTGCTCCGACAGTTCACGGTGTGAAACCAATGGCCAGCAATGGGACTTACCCTTTTTTTTCTGAGAGTATTGCTCTGTGTGATTTTTTTATTTTTTATTTTTTTATTTGGTTGCATAAAGAAGGCTTCTCCCACAGTTTTGGACCTAATAATGCCAGTGCCCCTTCGGGCTGTCTCACTGCTACATCTGAGATGTGCTTTGAGTTTCAGGAGTGTCTGAATAAAATGGAGATGGCTGTTTTTCTAGGGGCTTGGGGAGATTCGAGGCACATATTTTGGGGAAATAAAATACTAGTCAGCCATCAAAAATTGAAATTCTGCTCATCTGCAAATGATATTTTCTTGATACAGCTTTGGTTATTGTGGGGAGGTGTGCTTGTGGCTGAACACCAGCAGTTTGAGAAGTGAGTCCCTTTTACCTCAAAAGTTACTGCCCCTCATGGGTAGCCCAGGGGTAACTGCCCCAGTCCATCTGGATGCAGAGTAAAACACGTGCTTTGAGTGAATTCGTGTATTTGGAAGGAGAAATGGAAATCTTGGGCTCAGAGGGTTTCAGCTGGAGGATGGTCATGTTCAAACTCTTCAAGCTTCACAGCTGAAGTTTGTCCAACTCTGCCCAGTATCTTTGAGGGATGGCCTCACTCTGGATACAGCTGGCTCTTCTTGGAGGATATTCTTTTCTTCTTAGGAGGTCTGAGCTCCTCTGAACTTAAATCCTGATTGGTGGCTTTTTTTCCCATTTTTCTGATACCAGTGCATCTCCAGTGGGGAGTTTGGTGCTAAACTCTTACAACATCATTGTAAAAAGCAAAACTTTTAAAAAAAACCTTAATTCTTATTAAAAAAAAAATCCCCTGGTCTCACCCTCCCTCTGATTTCAGCAGGCAGGTGAGGTTAAGGTTATACTGCTACAATCTCTGCAGTCCCCAAACCAGACAAAACCTGGTCTTCCCATATGTTTGTGTTCTAATATAGTGTACCGTTGGTTTTGTTTTTTGTTTGTTTGTTTTTTGTTTGTTTGTTTTTGTTTTTAAAGGTGTAGCTATTTTTTTTTCTCCTTTCCCCACATCCTCCGTATTTTTTTCTTTTCTTCTGGTGGGTCTGTCCATAGCTAGCTGGAAGGCTCTGTAATGATAGGCCATCTGGACCCATCCCTCCCATGCTGAGCAGATTTGCTGATGGTATTTGAGAAGTTTGGGATCTTTAGTTGTACAAGGAGGGAGCATGGGGCTCTTTTTTTTTTTTTTTCCTCCCTCCCTTTCCAAATGCAAACTCTTCACCCTGTACTTATTGGCACAGAGGAAAGTGAAGCTTCCAGATGCCGGGCTGCTGTCCGCAGCTGGATGGCAGAAACCTGGGAAGCAGATGTTTTGTTTTTCTTTTCGCTGGATGGACCAGCGCGTAGCCAGAGACTACGGGGAAGGGGTGTCCAAAAAGAAAGCAGCGCATCCATCAGGCTGGACCCTGGGCATTGTTCGGGAGGGGGTGGGCACAGCTGGCCCTCGCGCTGGCTCTGGCAGATGCAGGCGCCTGAGGAGGCGCAGGGCTCCTCTTTTCAGATTTCTGCTGCAGCATCACCCGGCGATGGGCTCAGGAGGGGTTCAGCTACCACCAGCAGGTCAAAAGTTCAGTGGGACAGGAGCGGGTGCTTTGGGACGTGTTCGGCTTCATGCCGTGTTTTTACATGGATCTTAGGATGGCAGAGAACACTTCTGCCTTCTGGGGTGGGATTTTTTTTTTTTCCTCCTCCCCCTTTAAATGGCTGCCTTGTCAGCCATCTGCTGTACAGAACTTTCATGCCACTTCGAAAGTGGGGTTTTTGTTGTGTTGGCTTGATTGCTGTGGTGCATTTCTTGGTGGTTTGTAAAATCACATAATCACAGAATGGGTAAGGTTGCAAGGGACCACAGCAAGGTCATCTGATCCAACCTCCCTGCATCAAAAAAATTCTGTATCAAATGTATTTGTCCTTATCTACTCTAAGAGCACTCCAGTGGGAGAAGGTGAGGCTGTGTGGGCCATGTCATTTTTTTTGGTAGTCATTGCCTTGATGGACACAAAGGATGCTTTCCGCAGTCAAGTTAGTGCAGGCGATGATAGGGAATGATTTATTTACCTCTTCAAGACTGGACTGTAACCTGGGACACCTCTCATGACAAAGTATCTCCTGGCCATGTGCCCTCTCCTCTGAAACTGAAATATCCTCCTGACAGCTGTAGGGATTGTTTGTATCAAAAATATTAGGAGAATATTTAACGTTTTCAACTGTATTTCAGCGCAAGTTGAAAACACTGGACAGGAGCCAGTGTGGCATGGCCACCCAGCTCTTTGGCATGTGCTCTCAGGAGCTGTGGACTCAAACATTTAGGAACTTCTGTCTGGGTAGGTCGAGGGGAGGTGACTTACCAGAACGTGCTTGAAAATAGTCAAAACATTGTTGTTAACTTAGTTTATTTGGAAAAGGGGGAAAAGCCACATTACACAGGGAAAACATAAATCTTTTCCTGTGGTTTTTAAAAGCGCCTTTGGGCAAATTGCCTCTGCTGTTAACTTCACTATGGCTTTAAGATGCTTTTCCTTGCCTCTTGCCCCTTCCTAATACTCCGGGCTCTGGCTCTGCCTTTAGGTACATTCCTCCCACCCACAGGCAGGGCACTGCTGCTCTTGCCCACCTTTTTCCTCCTGTAGTGCGGTATCTGCCATGTCGGTTCTTAAAGAGGCTCTTTCTGTCAGGAATATTATGTGGCTGTTAGAAACTGCTCCCTCGGGTCCCCCAGGAGGAGGAAGAGTGTGGAAAGGGAGAGGTGGAGAAGGAGAGAGCAAAGAACAGTGTTTCTTCTATCTCTGCAAACCAGATACAGCTTTAAAAGAAAAAAATTAATGTGTTAAACGGAGCGTTGGAATTTTAATATTTTGAAAAAATGTTTCCTAGTGAGAACAGGATGGCCAAATATGCTCTGACCTGCACTGTCCCGTCATTTTAGGTCCTGGTGAAAAACCCCTTGCTCTGCCCTTCGGGTGTGTCCCATGTGATCCGTAACACCAAAATGGCACAACCTGCCTGTTCTGTCAGTGGTTTGTATGGGGTGAATTGCACAGACAGTGTAGTACAGTACCTAAGTGCCAAGCCTTTACCCCTCTATAGCTATTTGGGTCTTGTGCTGCATTATTATTTGCATTACAGTAGCACCTACAATGTCTATTGGTGCCTCATCATGTTCTGTGATAGTTGAGATGGCTAGGTAGTTTCTGATTAGAGGAATTTAGAATCTAATTAACATCAATGCGACAAGTAGGTGGTGCAACCTGATGAAAATGTTGGTGAATTCGTGTATGTCAGCTCTGCTCCTTGAGAGTAATTCTGAGTTGCTTAAATACTTTTTCAGTAGAATAGTTCAGCCATTGGGATGTCCAGCCCTCTTGCCATTTGCCTGTTCATGATAGTCAACGTTGAAATGGAAGGGTGTGGGCAGTGATTGTCTGAAACAACAGTGAACAATAGATCTGCTCGCTAAAACTTCACTCTCATGTGATGCACTTTGCTTTAGGAAAAACAAATTGTCTGAGGAAACTGTAATTGGCAGCGCAGGAAGAGGTTCTGTGCAGAGAGTAGACAGGGTTGGAAAAAATTAATGGAATTCAAATATACTGAAAATAAAGTGTTTGTCCCATTGTGTGAAGAGACCTGTTTATGAACCACTATGTGAATTTGGGTTATATGCCACAGTCACTCTGTAATGGCTCTGCTTACCCTGGGCAGCCTCAGCTTCATCAGAGTAGAGGCTGTGAGCTGGGTGTTTGTCGTTTGAAAATCAAGTTTAAAAAAGAATGAAATCAGGGGTTAACACTGTTTTTATTGTTCTTTCTACCTGTCCCATCCGCTGTTTGGTTTAATTGCTTCGGTGCCCCATCCCTCTCTCCTTGTCTGTTCCAAAGCCAGTTTTTACTTTCCTGGTGTTCACTTTTCCTGCCTTAGTTATTCTGTTCATAATAGAATCATTAACACTCTACGTGTCAGTGTTGGGCTCTAGAGTTCATTGAGATTAATGGAGGGGTGAAGCACAGATAATTCTCAGAGCTGTTGTTTCAAGTGGTCTGCAAATTGGGAAGCATTGTATCAGTTTCCATTTCAAATGCAAGTCACATCTTTCCCAACTGTAGTTTTTAAACTTTTAAACAAGTGTTTACATTTTATGTAATGATACTCTAGTGTAATTGGATACAAAAGAGGGAAAAAAGGAATAGGTAGTTGAGGAGGCTGATATGTCAGTTAAAATGTTATCTTAAGCCTATGAAAAGAAACAAGAAGTGACTGCACGAAGCCGAGGGATGTCTGAACAATGGATAAGGAAGGTTATTTTGACAGCAACATTTTGAATGGATCTGAGTTAGGTGACAGGGTAGTTGGGGAAAGACTATAGCGGTCCAAGGCAGAAGAGAAAGAGGAACACGATAAGAATTTCCGGGATTTGGATGGAGCAGATGGGGGTTGATGTTACAGATTTTGTGATGTTAGTATAGGCAATTCTTCTGCTAGCACAGCTGATACTGAAATTCATGCCTGGTGTTAGCTGAAGGGTTTGTGCACCCACAAGTTTAACCGTTTAAGCTGAATGTATTTAGAAACCGATTTAAGATAATCATGTGCAAGTCTTTCCCCACTAGAAAAAAAAAATGTTTTGTGTGGGAGCTTAAATGTGACTTCGCAGTTTGCTTTGTTTTAGAAGACCCGAGTACCACAAACCTGTGCCAATTCAGTCAGACGATTTAAACTTCTGCATAGCGCATCTTAATTAGGGCCCAGAAGTTTGTTACTTTTGGAATTTGCTGTAACCAAACTAGCTAGAAGTAACAACTTTAAAGTGTTGCAGCTTTATGTGTAGACCTGCTTAACTGCGGTCTTTCTCTCTCTCCCGCGCATAATGCCGGCAGAGCTGTGCCATTCTGCCCCTGGCATCTGTTAAGTGCCTGCATGAAGGGTGAAGAATTAACTTTTGTAATGGCAATCGATGCTTTCATAGACTTCTTTCAGGCAAAAATCTCCTCAAGAAAAGGGCTGTGGGTAGAAATGACAACAGCCAAGGAGTTAAAATTCCCAAATTAAAAGTTTATCTTGTAAACCTTATCGTAGGTAGATATGATTTTTTTTTTTAATTTTTCCCCCCTCCTCGTTACCAGAAGCAACAGCATCTGCTGTGGTGGTGGGAACAATGCAGCCTAGTGATTCCTCCTTCCTTACAGTAGAGAATCCTGTTAAACACACAAGGCTGTGCCTCAGAGTGTATCCTTTCAGCAGGCTTGTTCCTTTTAATGGGTGCCCATTCCTGGGGTCTCCATTGTTTCACCAACAATAGCACTAGGGGCAGCTGATTTGGTTGACAGAAAATGCGTTAATTTAACAGATCTATTCCCTTTAGCCGGTCTCCTTCCTATTGTGCCCCAGTTCTCCCCCAGTTCCTGGGGAGGAGGGCCTTGAGAGCAGGGTCTGTTAGGTGGAAGGCTCCTGCAATTAGGAGGGGTTTGCAGCCTTTTGTGTGAGGAACAGAAAACAGCTGATGGGGAAAAGTGGTGCTAGTGCAGTTCTCTTACTGCCAGAACACTCATTTTTCTGCTTTTGGGGGGAGCTTTATAGACTGCCTTTACAAGAGGTGGGGGAATAACTCGACACTATGTGCTGATGGCAGTCAAGGTCTTTGCTCAGAGGTGGTCTTGCAGCCCAGTGTGGCAACTGCTTTCAGAGCTGGCTCAACTTCTTGACAAACTCTTTATATCCTGTAAATGCTTAGCTAAAACATGAGCTTTCCACTAAAAAAGTAAAGCTGCTGGTCTTATCCAGGGTAGGACTGCTGAGGGCTGGCTGGAGAAGGCAGTATGTAAAGTTAATACCAAATTATTTGAAACATGAGGGGCATAATGGTCCTCAGGGACCTCTGCCCCAGGCCAGGCCACCAGTTTTGGGACTGGTGTGATTTAAACAGTGCAAACTCTTCGCCCTAGATGCACTTACACTGGTTCAGCTCCTCCCAATATTAACGTACCTTGATTCAGCAGCGGAGGGGGGTGTCTTTGTTGGTTTTTACATCAGTGTGGTCAAGCTGGCATGTTCAGCCTGGCGGGAAGGAGGACACATGCGCTGCTGAGGGGGCAGTGAAACCCAAAGCTTTGCTTTTTGGAGCTGCCGGCTGCCAGAAAGAATATCTCGCTCCCTTTCAAGCCCTTGCCTCAGCCACGCTTCTGACTCTGTGGTTTGCCCCTTCCCTGGCACCATCCCAGCTGCTCGCTGGGTCCTGGCCAGGCTTCTGTGGGGGTTGTAGTTCCGTGGTGGGAGTGGGACCTCCTGCTCGTGGTGGCTGCAAAGCTGCCGGGTCAATCCACTGGGGCTCTTGAAACTCTAGCCTTAGTTTAGTTCTGGTGGCTGGGGCAGGTGATGTAAAAGGAGCTCTGGAGGGTCTTTTTCCTCCTCATTGGTAAAGCCATTAATTCTCTGGCTCTTTCTCCCCAGCTACGCCTGCTGTAAAGGGGCTGGAGCTTTGTACGGCCAAAGGGTTGAAAGGCAGAGCTAGTGTTCTGCTTTCTGGTGAGCCCTGTGTGTAGGGAGTTGTGTGGCAGCAAAAATACTTATATATCCATAACACAAGGCAAAGAGGGTTGTGGTTGGAGGCTTTTTTTTGCTTTGCTTGGGTTTTTTTATTTGTTTTAGGAGGTAAAGGGTGAGAGTTCACTTAAAGAGCTTGACTCTTAATAGAGCTTGTCATTGTTGCTAATGTAAAACAAATGATGAGCATGGGAGAGGAGTCTAAGGCTCCCTCTTCTGGTGCACTGGGAAGGTTTAAATGCCGAAAAATTGGCAAGGAAAAAGACTCTTTCCATGCTTTCCATGTTATTTTGAGACCTCACTTAGGCCTAACCTTTAGCGACCCACCATGTAAGTTTGTTCATGCCCCCTGAATGAGTAGCATTAAGGGGTCTCTGTAAAAGTGAAATGCATTTTCAAATGCAAACTACATTGTACTTGCAAGTAGAAGTGGTTTCAGAAGGGTTCCCAGTCTGAACATGGAAGATGGCAGCATTGCCCATCCTCACATCTGGCATTTCTCAGTGCTTCTCTTTGCTTCTCCTCTTTTCTGCATCCTCCTCTCACAAAGATCATGTGGTGTCCGTGCAGCTCCCAGGGCCACATGTGTGCACTGGCATGTAAACATGTTTGGGATGATTGCAGGGGCCAAGTATGCTGAGCACACTCTCTAAGAAAACGTGTGCAAGGCTCCAGCTCTTCTATTGCTTTAGGTTGAGTCAGTCCAGAATTCCAAACTTATTAATGGTTGGTTGACGGAGAAATGCGCACAAGGAGCTTGTTGTTGGAATTTTTATATGGATTTTCTAAAAATCATTTTATAAAATGCAGTACCTCTGAAATTAATAGGATTTCAGGGCATTAGAGGAGGGGCTTTTTTTTCTTTCATATTTTCTTACTTTTCACTGGAGAGTTTTACATCACATGGCTGTTTTCTCTGTGTTATTAGTGTGGACTCATGAGCAGTGTCTGTTGGAAACCGAGGACATCAATTCTCAAGGCTCCTTCCCATGGCAGCTCCTGCCACCGTCACGGATGGCAGTAAAACTGCTCACCCGGATTAAAAACCGCAACACTTTTTTTCCTTTAAAGTGAGCTATGTCTAACCAGAAGCAGTTCCCCCAAGCCAACTCCCTCCACAGCCCCGCAGAAGGGTTGTGCCGGCATGACTGAAGCAGTGGCACAGGAATGGAAACAGGCAGCGGGGAGGGGAAGGGCTTTTTATAGCTGACACTTCTGGTGAAAGAAGCGCTTATCGCAGTGCAGCCCTGGGTAGCAGGTGGAGTGAGCCTGCACAGGTAACAAGAGGTCATGTAGCCATGAGGGCACCTGGACAAGGATCTCTCTAAAAGGGTTTTGGACTATATCAAGCCTTGCCATATTTCTTTTCTTTTTTCCTTCTTTTTTTTTTTTTTTTTTAAGTTAACATTCGGGTTAGAAAAGGTTTAAACTGAAGTTGGATGGTAAGCCTATAAATTATTCCTTTTAAACTCAGTCCTGAACATGCAGCTGTAATTAGTTAAACTTCACTGTAGCCGAAAGTTTTGCACAAAAGCAAAATAGCATGAAACTCTTTCTTAGAAATTCAGGCTTTTCTTTAAAAGCAAAACAAACCGAAGAGTGTCTTTTCCAGAGAGGTTTCCCTGAGGCTCTGGTCACCCAGCAATGCAGAGATCTATCCATCAGGATTTGTTTGCCTGTGCTGAAGAGGCTGGAGCAGCTTGCCTTGTTGGACAGGGCAGCCATGTAGAATAAACAGGGAATAGCAGTCTCGGTTTCCTTTCTTTCAGCCTGATACAAGGTGCCGAGGCACTGAAGACTGTTTTGCCCTTAAGATAATTGTGTGTTGGAGAGGATCAAAGGGCTTGAGGGGGTTTTTTTGGTTGAAAAGGGATTTTCTCCATGGACAGCTGCAGTAGTGCATTAGTAGTGCAATGGATTATCTTTCCATGATCTGTAGGATCTCAACCAGCTATTGAGGGGCCCCGCTGAAGGCTGCTGCTTGGGGGAGGCAGAGTGAAAGTCTCCTGTAACAGGGAGACCTGTAATGCTTGGGAGCTCGGACCACTCGACTCCCCCTGCCCCAGCAGGGAGGGTGGCGCTGGATATTCTTAGACTGCAGATAGTGCAGGGAGCATGGGGAAAGGGAGCCCAGCTCTTGGTTATGACTAACTGCAGCTGATGCCCTGCATCCACCCTGCTCTCTGATGGAAGTGCTTATTAAGGAATGTGAGAAGCGAGCTGATTCCAGCTGCTGTGGCATCCCGTAAAGGGCAGTGTGTAATTTGGGAGGGTGTTGCAAGTCCCTTGGTGGAACAAACTACTCTCTGTAGTAAACATCTGACCTGCCCAATGCCCAGACTTTCTCATTTTGGGAAGTTTTGGATGATGGCTGATCTGCAAATAGCCATGGCATTGAGAGGATGTCCCTTCAGATGCCTGGATATATATCTGTATCCTTGCTCTGTGCTTTTTGCTGGGGAGGAGGCGATGCATCTGGCCTGACTGTAGCAAGGGTGGCAAGAGGGGATGGGACAGGGCTTGGTGCTATCTAAGGTGGAGATCAGGTCATGCTGTGCCTCCCTGACATGGTTTCAGGGCCTGGGGTTGAGGGGGCTGGAATGTGCAGGGCGGCAGAGCTGTCAAGGAATGCAGGTCCCCAGGTGGCCACTTCAGTCGCTTGTGCTTAAGTTGGGCTCAAATTGCATCTGCGTGCTGGTTAATGAGTGCTGGGGCAGCTCTGCCCTGTCAGGTTCTCCTGTGTGCAGATCCTTGGGTAGCAGGATGCCAGAAAGAGAGGGATGACAATAGTATCTCGGGAGGCAATAAACTCAGCTCCTCAGTGTTTTTAGAATTTTTTTGCTAGCATTAATCATGGAAGCTTTATCACTTTTTGGCTGGTTTTATTTTTGTGACTAGTGAAGCACAGGCTGGGATGCACCCAGCTTTGGATTTCAGGGCTGAGTTTTTTCAGGACAGGCAGTTGGAAAGACTTATCTTTTTCTGTAAGCAGGACTGGTTTCAGAATTAAAGGATGAACATGGACCGCCATATGATGTTTTGTTGTTTTTCCTTGGAGTAGCAACTCCAGTTTATAATCATTGCCTAGTCCATAGCCAGTTGGCAGGAAGGCTGCTGTGAAGGGATTGATTATTAGTGGATGCTTCATTGTGCTGTCCAAGCCCGACTTTCTTGATCTAACCAGTTTCCTTCATTTGGAATGGCTGTAGTCAGCAGGGAGAAGAGAGAGACATGTGTCTTCCCTCTCAGCAGCGCTGTTTCTTGTTCGTGGGATATACTCGGGGAAAAAAGGGTCAACAGAAAGTGTCAGCACTTGAGTGTTCTCACAGAAAGCCAGCTGGCTGGCTGGGCACTGCTCGCAATTTTTCTGTTTCCTCTTGTGATTCTCTCAGTATTTGTTTTCAGAGTGGTGACTTAAACAGAACTTGTGCTGTTTGGTGTTGAGCATCCTGGAGGCTCTGCTCTGTTTCTGGGAAATGCACGGGCAGAGTGGAAACATCACCAGGAAGGAGATCTAGCACTCAGAAATGCGAAGACACACTGGCAGCTGTGGCAACTGGAGCTGAGTTAGCATTTAAACGGGCAGTGAGGGCACACAGAAGTACAGATGCAGCAGCACAGGCTGGAGCTTGGACAGCAACATCTGCCGGGCTCCTCGGGTAGATACTGGGATGGTTTGGTTGTGCTGAACCACATCCTGCTGCAGCTCCTCTGATAAACCTGGACTGGCTAATTAAAAGTTACCATGTGTGCAGCTATGCAAAAAGCAGCTGTGGTGTAGAGGAGTAGCTGGTGCTGCTGTTGGAGAAAGGGAGTTTGAGCTGGGTCTGAGCAGGAGCAGTTGTGCAAGTAAGGGGCCAATGTGGGTGGTGTTGTGTCAGGCTTAGGCTGGGCTGCACACCCCAGCTTCCCTGCCTTGCTGGGCTGAGGCTGAACAGTAGCAGTTGGAAGGGGACAGCTGAGCTAATACTTTAAAAGCGGAGGGGTGGGAGACTCCATACCAGGTCTTGGAAGTACGATCTTAACCCTCTGCTTGTCTCCTCCTTTCCTCCCCCACTCCCAAAGCCCCTCTTGGGCTGTGTGGAAGTGTCCCAGTTCTTGCAGCTGTGTTAATTGTAATGGGTCATTTAGTCCTGAAATCCCTGTTTAAAAGGGGCAAGTCCTTGCCTCGTGTGACAGCTGCCGCCTTGCACTTTTCCCCAGGCTGGAAATAACTGCATATGACACAGGAGCAGAGCGTGGCATGGGGGAGGGAGGAGGGTTTCTGGCTTCCTCTTAGTTCTATAATGGCTTTGCTGTGTGACTCTTCTCCCATGTGGACCATAGCAGAGCCATGCCCCACATATTTAGCAGATCTCTCAGTTGGCAGTGCCTAGACAATGCGCTAATGGCCTGGTGCTCTCCAGATTCTGGTCGACTGGAGTCTTGCTGTGCATCTGGGAGGGACCAGAGAAGGGACACAAGGTGGTGGTGATGCAGGACGCTTACCTGGAGCATCAGGGAGCCTCTCTGGAACCACTATGCCTGCCCATCTGGAAGGAGGAGCCTCACTGTTGTGTGCAGAGGCAGAGACAAGGAGAGGGAAGGTGGGAAGATTTCTGCTCCCATCCCCTCTTCAAAATCCAAAGGTTTGAGCCCATGGAAACCTGGCCAGCTTTTCCTTCTAGCTGAAGGGCTGTCTCCTGATTGGAATGACAGCTTTGAACTGGAAGACATTATTTCATTAGCGTGCTAATCAGATACAGAGATTACCTGATTGGCTACTTAATAATTAAATGAAGTTGCCTGTAATTCTTTGAGCACACACAGAACTAATTAAATTAACCCTTCACTGCCCTGCGTGCCTGGGATGCACTTGTGTGAAATGGAGAGGGCAACTTCCCCAGTGTGGGGACTGTGAGCAGAAGGGTGTGGTGGTCATGAAGTAGCCGGTGCTGGACTACCAGAGTGGTCTGATCACGAGCCTTATCAAGAGAAGAGATGACACACTGCTGTACCCTTTCAGTTTTAGTTGGCATTTGGCACACCTGGTATGTGTTCAGTGTGCCTGGCAGTGCTCTATCAACAAATCTTATCTCCAAAAGGCCTAGAGAATGACTGGCCTTATGGAAGTTGCTGCCAAGGCATGTGCTGTAAACCAGCCCGTGGTTTAGTATCACCTGGTGAAACGCTGAGTTTTAGTGAAGAAAGGTGTGCTTGACACTTCCTGAGGAGAAACAGTGAAGTGGCAAACAGAAGATGTTCTCCTGTCTTTTTGAAGCATTATTCTTCCCCACCCCACTGGCACACAGCCCCAGACAAGCCAGGTTGTTTCCATACATTTGGCAGCATTCCACTGCTTAAAACTTCTTGTTGACCACCTTTTTTTCTCTACTGCTGCAGTGTCTGCTCGAGGAGTTGCATTTTGCACATGCTTACAGGGGTGTATTTCCTATAGTTTGAGGAGGACACAGAAGTCATATCAGAGCCATAACTTTTATTATAGGTTGGAAAAAATGTGAAGAGTCATAAGCATGAAAGCTTCCTTGTGTTTTCCAGCCCCAGTGTTCTGTCCAAGCTTTCAGCTTCCGTAATGTGAGTGGTGTGGCACTTTGAAATTTATAGTGAAAGGCTAATTTTTATACTGTGTGAGAATATTGTTACCATGTTGAAGACATTCTGTGTTTGATCATTTCATTGCTAGGGTGAGGAGTCAGCATCTGTAATTTTTCTGTATCCATTTTTAGTACTAAGCACTGGGTTGAGGCAACAGGAAAGCTACCTTATAATAATCCAACTCTCTTCTCTTACTGCTGCCACCGTCTCCTTCTAGACTTTGCCCATACATGTTAAAATGGAACTGTCAAATTAAGCACATTTCACTGTCATCCAAAGCTAAACTTGGCAGAGAAGAGCCCTTGGACCTTCTGGCCTGAGTTAACCACGGTTGGCTTCAGCTACCCCAGTAAGGAATTGCTGTGTTGTGCAGAACAGCTTTCCCCTTACCCCTGGCCCGTGTTGCTGAATCTGTCCTCTTTTCCCCTGAAGATTGGCTGTAGCAGCAGTGCCCTTGGAGTCAGCAGAGGGATAAATATCTTGAGCCACTGCTTTGTCTTTAAAATCTGGTTTCCACATGACAGGCAGCCCGAAATGCCTTCAAAAACAGGTCAGGAGACTGAAGAAAACAGGGAGGATGGGAAACAAAAGGGCAGCTTTCAGGGTAATTAGATGGTTTCAGTGCTCCCTCTGGCAGGGAGCATTCGCTGGTGAGACATGACCCCCTGTGCTGACTCTACGGATATGGCTATGCTGACAGGGTTTGAAGGAAGAAGAGCAGAGACAAGAGCCAGTGAGCCTTGGGATTGCATGTCCCTATTGATCTCTCCAAGATTTAGCATCTCCACTTCCAAGGGGAGCCATCAGACCTGCTCTCCCCACAAGCTGATCTTTGTTGTCTTTCCTACACACCCCCAAGCCATCCTGCGGCAGACCCAGTGGGAGGTCTCTTGCTCCTATTTTGTGAAGGTGCTTGCTCCTGTTTTGTGAGCCAGTGGGCAGGCATAGGTCTTAAAAGCGTGGACTTGGGGAAGGCAGGGAAAGTGTGTACAGCATACGCAAGGTCAAGCTGGAGCCCAGCTGCAGAGGCCAGTTAGGTTTTAGTGTTATTAATATTTGATGGTGTCCTGTTGTAAAAGGACAATAAGTAAAGCTAGCAGGTCTGTGGCAGGCCTGTTGCTGCAGTAAAAATTCGGAGATTTCTGAAACAAAGGATATTCCAGTGTGTGGTGGAAGTGGCCATTTAAATGCATCTGACCGTAAAGATGCTGCCTGCCAGCAATTTTGATATCGGAGCTTCTGGGACTCACTCCTCCGGGTAAAATCAGGCTCTGTCAGACAGAACCTGAATGCTGGGTTTGGGGATGGATTTCAGGGAGGCTTTTTACCTCTTGTGTCTTCCTCTTTGTTTTTGTTTATGGGTTTACAAAGTCAGATTAGCATTTGAATGTTGGAGGTGAAAGCCCTTGGGCTGTGGTGGAAGGTGGCCTGGATTAGCCGGTTTGGGATTACTGCTCCTTTCCCAGCAGCCATCCTTCCTTCCCTTCCCTTCCCAGCTCTGGTGAGGAGCAAAGCCTTGGGCTTCTACCTGTTGGGAATGTGCCCAAGCTGCAGCTCTCTCTCCAGCAAGCCTGAAGGTAGATGGACAGTGTCACAGGGAAGGGTAATTAGCCTTCTTTTCAGGCAAGAGTAATTTTTTTATTGTTTTCGATGGTAGCACAAGTTCTGGGGCAATAAAAAAAAAGCAACCCCAAACACCTCTGAGTCCAGAAGCTGTCCACTTTTCCTGGTTGTAGCTGCTGATCTAATAGGTGTTGCCTGTCAACGGGCTTGGCTTTTCTTTAGTCGTGGGAATCTCACATCCACAGTTCTATTACTTTTAATAAAACAGTGTATTGAAGAAAAGAGAATCCCGTTCCCCTTTCCTCTCTCTGCCAGGCATAATGCTGAATTCAGTCGCAGCACTGTAAATTTATGGCAAGTCCAGTGGGTTCAAATCGATGTGTTCCAGACTTATGCTGCAATTGCACAAAGCAGTGTCTCATCTGAAACCAAAGTTTTCTCTTTGGGCTCTTCTGTGTTTGTTCACAGGACCTGCCTGCTGCTCCATGCAGTATCCAATCCATATTCTGAATATGGAGTGTTATAGGAACAGGCTTATGTGCTGCTACAATGCAAGACTCTTGTATGTGGTTGAGCTCACAAACTTACCTTCACACAAGAAGCTTAAAGAGGAGGTAACTTAAACATAAGAACTTATTTGTGTTTATTGCTTCTTTATTCTGAAGAAACGATGAAGATTTTCTTTTAGATATTCCCCCAGTTTGTTTAAATTGCTAAAAAATGGCTTTTCACCCCTTGTTCAAAGAGGGCACTGTATTCTTTGTTGGAAGACGCTAAAAAATCTTCCCAGCATGTAACTATTAACAAAAACTGTTTTGAGCCTGTGTAAAAAATATTTCTATACATCAGTTTCATCTTCACGGCTGTCTCAAGTAAAGTTCTGATTTTTTTTTTTATTCTAATATAATATTTTATTACTGCTAGCACTTTGTGCTGCCGCTCTCATGCTAGGACAGCGTGCACACCTTCATTCCTCCCTCCCCTCCACATTACTGTTTGTCTGCTGTCTGGGAGAGGAGTCGTTCAGGGTGCCAATATGTTAAGCTGTTGAGAGAATGGGAAGAGCTGAGATGAAGGTATTGTTATGCTGGAAGGTGTTAATTGGTGCTATCAACCACTTGTTTGATTTCTAGACAATTACAGCAGTCCTTGAAGTTGTGTCTGAGCCAAACAAATGGCAGGGGCTCTGCAGGTTCCCCATCTTCTCTTTTTTTGAGTGCCTGTTTCCCCACTGCCACTCACAAAAATTAGCAGGGCTATCTATACACACTTGAGCCGGGAGGATGTGCCTGGATCTTGAGGAGTTAGCTGGGTGTACTGCAAAACAAAAGTTATCACACTGCATGTGAGCTCTGGCCTAGCCTGGTTTGGCAGGGGCAGGGTATGGGTAGGAGATGCTGAACTGTGTGGGGATATTTCTGGGTTCCTTAGAAGCAGAGGAACTAATGTCCTTGAGTAACGTTTTCTTCTGTGATATTTCCTGTTTATGAGGTAGATGCTTGATATTATCTAGGGCAGAGTCCTCTTGTAGGACCAATACCCTGATGCCAAATAGAACCTCTTATTTGTAGCCTGGGATTTCTGCCCAGAGAGAGGGCATTCTTCCCTCTGTAGGAGGGACAAGTTTCTGACCTGTGGCACCAGCAGAGTGGCTCACTCCTCTGCAACCAAAGAGAAGGAATCCTCTCCACTGCTGTCCTTTCTCCTATAGATGGGAAGTAAGGAACCGTCCTCATTTCCCTGATTTATTTTTCTACCTTTTCTTTCCGGGTGCAGTAAGAATTGGGATGGGGAGTAGCACCTGCTGCAGCTTGGAGACAGGGTACATTAATGCCTCCTTCTTCCATCAAAAGGTCCAAGGTATATTGAACATTACTCAACCATACCTTTGTGTGGACCTCTTAGCATTCATATAGACATATGAATCCAGCCCCAAATGCTTGTTCTTCACATTCCTTGGGTTCGTGCTGGGTGGAGTATTGCCACACTGCTGTCCTACCCGGTGTCATGGGTTTGCTTGCTGCTTTTCCTCAATGTCCATGCTGTGCACCTGGTTTTGTGCTATGGCTTTCGTGGAAAACAGAGTGAGAGAAGGCACCTGAACAGAGAGAAGTGTTGCTAAGTGGAGGCTGAGACCTTGAAGGTATAAATGACCCGTGGAGACCATTTTGAGAGGAAAGTCAGTCAAGACTTTCAAGAAAAGACTGATAAGGAGACCCCAATATAGAATTACAAAAATATGTAGTCAGAATGAACCTCTGTTAAATCTCTTGGCTGGATTCAGGTTGTTACCAACAGTAGGTCAGGTTAACCATGGTCTGAAGAATGCATAATGTTTTTCTCTGTTCTTTTTCCTTTTCACATCCCCCCCCCCCGAATGGAGCAGAATTGTCAGAAGAGTTGTTTTAGGAAAACATTTAACAATGCATGGTCTAGAACTGTTTGCTGAAGTTAAGCTTGGGCAAAAGGAGAGCTGTTGTTTCTGAGGCAGGGATACACCTTTTGCTGGTGTTTTTTTTTAATCTCCCTTCTAACTGTGGCTTGTTCACAGTCAGGATTGGAAACTGTCAGGTCTTTTTTTCATTCTGTAAGGGAATAGCTTGAGGGATGATGGTTGCTTGTGCACTCAGACCTTCCTCCAAGAGTCGTTATGCAGGCACTCCAAATGGGACCTGTGTGTAAGCACCACACAAAATAGCAGCTGTTGCCTTGAGAGAAATGCCTTAGGCCAGACAGGAAGATTATTATTTGTTTTATTATTGAGAACAGATAACCAAGAGTTCTGGCCTTTAGTCTTTTAATACACTGCTTGTTTGAACCACTCCCATATGCCCAAAATCTGTGTGACTGTCTGGTCCCTGCATCTCTATCAGCACATTCTTAGGTGTGTCAGTACATCTCTTTCTGGGGGTAAACTGAAGCAGGTCAGGCAGCTGATCTGGACAGTGGTTTAAAAAAAAATACAAAACACCTCAACTCCCATTCTCTGCAGTTATTTTTTGCCTGGATTAGTTTTATAGGCTGGCTCACAGGGTGACCTGGCAAATAGTTGTGCCAACCATACTGTGGTATTGAGTTGGAATAAGTGGTGAGGATGAGCAAAGGGGAAAGAATAATCTAGTGTTCAAAGTGGACTGTCATGTCAGACTGATCGTGCAGGGGTTTATCACTGTCAGTGGAAAGAAATTGAACTTTGAGAGATGAGACGAGTCTATTTTAGAATGACATGAATCACTCTTCATCATTCTCCATGAATGATGAAGAGGAACTGAATGCACCAGCTCAGACAACATATCAGACTTAAACCTCACTTTGTTATTCTTACATGTTAATAATGAAAATATTGGCATGCCTGATTATTGTTCATAGCACTTCACCTTCAGTGCTGTTATAAATATAGAAAATGTGACCAGCTAGAAGCAGAATCCCAAATTTCCTAACAGGGCAGTTGTGAGCAATAGCAATACCATGAAAATCTAGATTCTCACCATCATGTACCTGGTTGAAGAGATAACTATTAACTGTGGGGTAAAAAAATCACTTTTAACTGCTGCCCATTACCTTACCTTCGGGTAAGGCTGCCCACAAAAGGGGGATGGTCCTGCATGCTTTTCAGAGTTTCTGCCTGCAGTGGTGGCTTCAAAGACCGATATTGTCTGCTTGCCTGCTAATGGAATTTGTACTTGAACTCAAGTGTTGGAGAAGGTGGCTGCTTGAAACCGCTGCTGTGTCATGATAGTGAGGGGTTTATTGTGCATTATTGTTGGGGGGGGTTGTGTTGAAACCGATGCTAAACGATTACAAATTCGATGACTCAACAGAAAACTACAGACTTACGGTCATCTCTGCAACCTTTAATTCAACACGTTGTACCTGTAGATTGGTTTTAATTACAGGGTCATTTGCTTTTTCCATGGGCTTGCTCTGTAGAACAGATGGTGCTGAGGGTATAAACCAAGGCCGTGCACTGAATGAAGCTGTTGGCTGTGTGGTTCTCACCTCATTTGCTAAAAAAGTTTGAAGGTGGGCAGGATATGAGAGGTGAAGACTGTCATGGGAAAAGAAAGGACGTCTGTTGGCTATGTGAGGGTGTACTGCTGTGTCTGTCTAGCCACTGGCAAGGCAGGTGTGAGGTCCGTGGCTCTCCCCTCTTCTGCCCTAAGAGATCACAGCTCCTTTTCATCCACCAGTTCAACTTTGTGGAGCTGTGCTTATGAAGGGAAGAGGTGGAATGATCCAGGCTTCAGAAGTTTTAGAGGGTTTGTGTTTGGGGCTGCTTTTTTGGTTGATTGGTTGGTTTTTTGTTTTGTTTGGGGTTTGTTTGTTTGTTTTTGTTTTGGGATTTTGTTTGGTTTTGGGGTTTGTTTGTTTTTTTTAGCTGAAATTGTTTTGGCTTACAAAGGAACCCTAAAATGAGTGGAAGAGGAGTAGGAAAAGAGAAATAACAATGGGTTTTGCCAACAGAAACATACTGATGTCAGGTTGCATGTTCAGTCTCAGCACTCATCTTTGTTGCAGAGACTTATGGCTTCCGGGTGAGTTGCTTATGCCTCATTTCTTACAAGAAACCTTCATTTACCTGGCTGGGTGGCAGTGCTCTCTGCCAAAGCAGCTCAGGACATGTGCTTCTCCTCAGCTGTGGCAACACAATGATTCACAAACTATTGGGAGCTGGGAAAGAGCATAGGCCAAGGGAGACTGGCATGAGGTCTTAGATGACATCACAGACAGGCCTCACAAATTACTGCATTGGCTGAAGCACAGAAAGCAAAGGCTCCTTCACCCATCATTTGTGCTCCAGAGCTCTAGCTTGGACCCTGGATCTTTCCATGTGTCTTCATTCCCAGCAGCTGGACATCCAGATGATCCAGATAAGGGTGTGTTTTTCATTTGCTGTATTAGCCAGCTGAGGAACAGCCGTAGGTGCTGGCCAGTACAGTGCCAAAACAGGGGTGTGTGTTAAAAATGGCAAGGTTGAGTTTATGCTCAGTGCTGCTTTGTGGCATTTCTTGTTCAGCCTGAAGCTGTCTTAACTGTACTGCTGAATTTCAGCCTTAGAAAGTGCTGAATGGAAGTTGGTAATGGTGCTGCAGGGAAGAGTCAGCCTCTGCCACAGGTGCCCTCGGGGGCTTTGTCAAGGCACCTTGCTCTCAGTTGCTTTCCTGCCTCTGGGGTGTGTTGCTACCTACCCACCTTCTTGCAGCCCTGGGAAAAATAACAATTAAATCTCTGTTGTGTTTTAAATGCTGCCATAAAAATGCCAAGGATGGTGCCTGTGGGATTGTTTTTGGGGGTGGGGGGAACAACCTCAAATAGAGGTGCAGCCACCAGATGCTTAAATGGAGTGGTGAGTTTTGCAAGTGTTGGTCAATTTTTTCCCCACCAATTTCTCATTTGTCAAGTCAGATTAAAAATCATTAACTTGTAAATAGATTGAGAAAAGAGTTAATGCTTATTGGATTGAGATGCTGTGTGGAAGCCACCACATAAAAAAGTCTGTGAAGCGATTAATAGCTTATTTAGTGGCCAGGCTTGGAAGCGATGTAGCAAATTAGACATAGAGATTCATAAAAAATAAGAAGGATAAAAATCAATATTGAACAGCTGTCTTTACTTCCTAGTCTCACACTCTTTTGTACTGAATGAAGTGTAATGGAGATGTATGTGATTACTCATTTCATAACTCTTATAAAGGGTTTAAATAATGGGACAGATCTTGGGTTTGTTTTGCAGTCCTAAATATGGAATTTCTCTCTTCACACGCTGTTACCTGAAGCATCATGGAGAGTCAGCCGTCTGCACAGATTATATGAAAGAAATAGCTACAAGTGAGGCTGTGCAGTGTTGTTAAATCTGAAATACGCCAGGTAACAATGACTGAAGAGTGAAGTAAAGGTTTGGGTGTCCTCCTTTGGGTGAGGACAGGAGGGAACAGGGGGAAAAATGAGCTTTAAGGCTACTGGGATTGAAGCAAATGAGGATGGAGGGAATTGCCTGGATCAGCAATATGCAAAGTGCCATACCGGTTGTTGGTTTGAAGTGTTCTGATATCAGATGGCTTTCTGACTGTGTGATTACTAGCAGACTCAAAACTGTAGGATATGCAGCTCGGACTCAGAAGACAGATGATTGTTCTGATAGACATCTGTAAGACCTAACTTTTTCATTTTTAATAATGTAACTATTGTAGTCCTAACAGATCCGTGGTTGCAAAAAATGCAAATTTCTATATGTCTGATGAGGTTGCCTGTAAGGAGTGGATGTTGTCAACAAGCTGGCTGGTGGCTGCTGCTGCTCCAGTCTCTTCGGGGATAATAGAATCTGGGAACAATTAAGAGGCAGTGTAATCAGTTCCTGGGGGCAGGACCGTACCCTCTTGCTTTTCAGCATTCCCTTGGCTGACTCATGAACTCTGTTGATTGACTTGGGAAGCAAATGAATCCAGCTCTCCTCCACAAGGAAGAGTTATGAAGGCAAGGTGGTGAGAGGAATACATCAGATCTCAGGCAGCTCCTGCCCTCTGTGCTGTGAAATGTGTGGAATTTACAATGGCTACTTAGCTGCTAAGCCAGTAGGATTTTTTTTTTTCCTTTAAGCTCTGTCCATCCTTTAAACTAAGAAATACAACCAGCTATAGCTGGGAAACGCTCACACATAAGCACAGAGGACAGTCTTGGCAGCTTGCTGGAAAACAAACTGTAACTAAGTGTAGTTGTCTAAAAATGCATCCAGCCTTGCAAGCACTTTGTATGGGCTTTGGTGAACGAAGGAAGTGGCGTGTTTGGACTCACATGTCCTTGGGCTGTCCTCTGTTATTCAGCTATTCCCAAGAAGGTAGCTAAGAACTTTGAGATGCAGGTAGACATCCCTACTTTAATGCACTCTGTATTTCCATTTTTCCTTCCACCCAGGAGTCCTAAGGGTGCTAGTGGCTGGTTAATGAGTGCAGGCAGGCAGGATCCCCAGAGCCAGGCAGCATCCTGGTCTCACAGGTGAGGTACAGTGTGGTGCAGAGGGATGAGGTGACGTGCCACAAGCTTGCTGCACAAGTGCGGGCAGTCTGCAATACAGACCAAATCATCTGTCCTCCAGTCCTACATGTGGGAAACACAAGAGCCCTTAAAGCACGAGACTGTTCAAGACATTTCTTTTTTTCTTTAGTGTTACTCAGTTCTTTTGCCAAACAACCTCTTTTTTTTTTTTTTCCTTTTATTTTAAATACTCTGTATTGATGGCAGTATGCTCAAGATAGTTACTCATCTCCCAGGCACATGCAGCAGGGATAAAAGCTTGCAGTACACCAAAGTACTTCCAAGGAAGAGATGGGCTGCACGAGCAGGACTTGTCCCTAACCAAATTTGGTTTATGGTATCTTACATTCAAGGATTAGAAAAAGGCCAGTGGTAAAAAAAACCAAAAACACAAAACCAACAAAACAAACCAAATCCCAGAGGCTGAGTGTGCTGGTGACAGGAGAAGCTGGTGAGGGAGGGAGAAGAGACCAGCACATGGAAAATAAGCTCTTGCTCTCTCAAAAACATGCATGCAGAATGATAGCGGGGTGGGTGTGGGGGCGTGTAAGCAAGTAACATCCCAGAAGCTGGAAGAATAAAATGAAAAGGCAGCAGGATCAGCCTGCAGATGAAAGGCAGCTCCTTTAACATTTGCTCCCGGACTCCGGCAACTCTCAGCAGTTGGCTGGAGACTAAGCTGGACGGTCCTGTGGAGCTCCAACAAAGGGACGAAACAAACCCCCGTCCCCCGGGGCCCCCCTCCCCGACAACGCGTGAAACAACTTGATAAATGATTGCTCTGTCAGGGGACGAGGGGATGGAGACGTCTGGGAGCACAGGGGGAATGTATCTAATTCAGGCATGAGGGGAGCTCGGGGTGGGAGAGGGGAGCAGGCCAAGGGGCGATGGGATGGGGCTATGAGGGTCCCCTGCCTTGGCAGCAAAATTAATAAGTGTGGGGAAGTGGGAAGGGTTGGGGTGAGTGGCTCTCTGGAGAGGTTTCTGGGGATCAGGCTGTCAGGGCTTGAGGGCCTCGGGTGAGCCCCCTCCCGGCTGTGCTCCAGCCCCATGCTCGCATTACCTCATTTACAGGGGATGGCAGGAAATACAAACCTCCCCCCCGCCACTCAGTCCAGTCCAGTCCAGGCTGCTGATAGTATTGAAAGCTGCAGAAACAGGAGCCCATGCCCTGGCTCTATTCAAGAGAACATTAATTACCCTAAAACAAAAACAAGAGGAGTTCACAGCTGGGGCCCAACACTTCAGATTCCCCCTCCCTTCATCCCTCCCTCCCTCCCTTCCTCCCTCCTTCCCTGCTGCTCCTCCAGCGTATGTGCACGCCAGCTATTTATATAGTCTCCCCTCCTAAATTGCTGATACTGGGCCCGGAGCACCCTTGGTGCCCAATGCTCTGCCAGCGGGGTTTGCAGGGACGGCGCAGGCATCTTGCAGGCAGAGACGATCCAAGGGCTGGATCCGTGCTGCAAGAGGAGCAGCATGCCACCACCAACAACCAGAAAAAGGCTGTGGAGTTTGTGAAAAGCCCTGGCAGCTGGAATAACGAGCGGTCCTGCACAGTCTGGAGGGCTGCTGACAGAAACCCGGACTTGGGCGGCTTATCTTGGCGAGGACAGGAGGGAGCACTGGGGAAACTTCAGCAATTCCTGCTGGAAGAAAATAGGAATTCAGTGGTGGTGTATTTTTCTTCCTCCCCCTCTGTGAGAATGGAGCAGAGAACTTAATTTAGAGCCCTCTCGAGCTGCTGGTTAATAGACGCTTGATCCAGGAGGCAGCTGCTGCCACTACTTACAAGGTGACCCAGAGCCCTGTTCCAGCGTGTCCCAGGCCACTATGTCATGAGCACCAGTTGCCAGGAATAGAGAGTGCAGCAACATGTATAAATAAATAAAATGGGGTTTGAGTGCTCTTCTGTGTTTGGCTGATGAAGAGGAAGGCCCTGGCTCCAGCAGAACTAAATGCTGAGTTTTGCTGTTGTACTGCTTGTTGTCACCCATCCAAAAAGAAGTTGGCCCCAAGCCTCACTCTTGGGGCACATCAGCAATAAATACTAACAAAAATGGGTAAAACGTGAGGAGGAGTGTTCTGAAACATGTGGAGGGCAGTGCTTGCCAGCTGTCAGCTTCCAGCATGTCTTCACAGGAGAATTTGATCTCCCCTGGGTATTGCCCTTCCCCTTCTCCTCTGTGCACCCGTCCCAAGGTCTGTGATGAGCTTAGCAAGTGCTTTGGCATGGGGTAGGGTGGCTCGCCTGTGGTAGAAGCATTGCATTCGTTTCGGCTGCTAACCCTCTGACTGTGCACTAAAGAGTAGAACACCTGAGTGCTCAAAGGGCTCTAGGACCTCCCTGAATTCATCTTGTGTCTCCAGAAAATTAACAAATTACCCCAGGGTTTGTTAGAAAGTAATTTTGGAACAGCTACAGTTATGGTGAGAGCTGTGAGAGATGCCTGCCTGGCAGTGCTGGTTGTGAGCGGTCCCTACAAGACCGCTTGCACTCATTTTGGGTTAAGTGAAACAATGTTCAGCTCCGTTAAGCAGACCTATTTATAATGTAGAGTGGCCTGGTTCAAGCACTGCTGGAGATTAGGAGGACAGGAGATAGGGAATTAGTCAACCCTGTTAATGCTTTACCTAGCAGTGAGGAGGAACTGCGGATGGCTGTGCCTGCTCTTCTCTTGGTCATGCAAAGGCCCTCAGTGTTTTGGTTTGTTACAGAGATAGCTGTCAGCCCTGGTAACTCCCTTGGACTTCTCTTTTAAAAAGCAGCAGGCACAGTTTGCCGAAGTTGCCCTCTCTTAGAAAAAAAACAACACAGACTCTTTGGGCTATTCTGTTTGGATTATCAAGAAAGAAGGTGAGACTAAAAAGAGGTTTCATAGAATATTATCTCTACATTCTTTCTGTACTTCAGTCAATTCCCTGTGGACCTGAAACAGTGGGAATAAATAGCCAGTAAGCCAATAAAAAATAATAATACAAGCAAGGCAAAGAATGATGTTCTTTGTGATCATTTGCTCAGGGTTGCAGCACTTAAAGTTATTGAAGTGTAACACAGGATACTTTTTAGAATGCAAAACCATTTCTCGCAGTCTAGCAACAAATCTTATCTTGCAACAGTGGATTTTTGCAAGTGCATACAATAGTCAGGAATGTAGACAACCCATTTGTTTTCAACTTACTGCAAGTTCCCAACTCATTTAGGACCATCATCCACCGTCATCATGTAGCACTCCACCTTTTTCACCAGCAGCCTTGTCTAGTAGTCTGGCAGTAACTTATGCAGAAGGCCAGGGAGGGCAAATGAATGCAGTGGTTTCTTTTAAAGTCCCTGCAAAACATGACCAGAGCTGGTAGTCTTACATAGTGATAGTTGGTTGGTGGTTTTGGGGAAGTTTTTTTTGTGTTTTCGTTTTTTTAAGGAAGTAATTTCCTTCACAAAAGGGAAGTATTTTTTCATGCAAGACATAATTAAACTGGAATTCATTGCCACAGGATGTTGTGGATGCCAGAAGTCGAGATAGGTTCAAAAAGCAATTAAACAAATTCATGGAAGCGAAGTTCATCCAGGGCAATTAAGCACAAAGATACAATCTCTGGCACAGGAAGTCTTAAGCCACAGCTTGCTGGAAGCTGGTAGGGGGGAACCTTATGCTATGCTTGCGCCATTCTTACGCTGGGGCAGGATATTGGGCTCCATGGGCCTTGGGCCCGACCCGGTCTGGCGGATATATTCATCTGCAGTGCTTTAGCCAAGATGTGAGGCATCTCAGTTTTGCTAAGGAAATGCTAACAGCATGTAGAGATGTGCGTGATTCTTTGGAGTCCCTTTTCTGTGTCTCCTTTTTTTTTTTTTTTCCCTTTGCAAGCAGAAAGCAGAATCAAGACCAGGTCTTCTGGTGGCACAGAGAATTGGGCTTACAAGGGAGGGGGGGGGGAGGGCAGTGGGCAAGGAAATGAAACCAGGCTGCTCAACCACTGTCCTGCTGGCACATGACGTGGTCTGCAGAACTCACGGTGTGGTGTTTGTGGATGAGCTCCAGACACTTCATGTGCTTCCAGAAAATTTGTCTGTGTGAGTCCTGTCTTCCAGTAACCTGCTCTCATCAGCCAACTGCTTTCTCTGGTATGCCCAAAACACAGTGCCTTTGAAAATGGACTTAAAATGAGACTGCATGCTGATTAATAGCATGTAAATACACAGAGAAATTTTTCAGATGGAAGATAACTTGACTTTTAGCCTTTTCTTCAGTTTTATGCTTCCTGAAGTTCCCTTTGCTTCAGAAATTTAAGTGAAGCACTGATAATATGATGTTGTATTAAGGGCTGTCATTCAAGGTGGTAACACGTGATTATAACTTAGTTATTAGAAAACACCTGATTTATCTCAATTGTGCCTCTTAATTTATACTGAGAAGGGTAAAAGCAATAATCAAAACCACTCAGGTCCTCCCTCCCTACCCTGGGCAAGCCTTTAACTAAACTGCTCTGTAAGAGGATATGTGTCAGGGTGTCCAGGAAGCAGAAATAGTTTCTGTCTTAAATTCACTGACAATTCAGAGAAAGAAATAGGCAGTGTATTAATTCATTGATGTACAAAATACTAACGGAGTACTGCTCAAAAGTACAAGAGCCTAGAGCGTGATTAAAAGTATGAATAAAGAAATTCACTTTGAAACTGTCACATCTGGACATAAATAGTCTAACCCAGAGCTAGTTGGTGGGAACACGCTGGATATGAGAACAAGTGTGCCGTGTCTTGTGACTTTTGGCCAAAATCAGTATTCATATTTTACTTGAACCTTCAGTTCTTGAAGATATTTTGAGAACATGATCCAAGTATATTCCCAGTTCAGAGAACCAAATTGCACCAAATTCATTATCCTTTTAAAAACACTGTGAATCCAATGGGTCCTGTTTGTTGTGGGCTGGACACCATGTTCTGCTGTTTTAGAGAGTAAAGCAGACCGCTAGATCAAGAGAGATTGCAAGAGCGTGATGTTTTCTTCTTAGATGTTGCCTCTGCCCTTCTGTGTAACCTTGTTTCTGAACGGCTTAATAGGAGAAAGATTTTTAAAATTGCAGGGAAGTCACAGAATATCAACCAGAATAACAGCATGAGAACAATACTACTGTAAAGAAAGACTGAAAGCCCCAAATATATTGGATGCTTACCTGTATCTATAGGACAGAGGCAGCACGAGACCAAGGAAATTGGATGATTGAAATAATAGGAGAAAGGAGAAGAGAATTGATTCTTAGCCCAAGGAAGGGTTCCTAGGCAGGAATAGCAAGCTCTGCTTTTGAAACACTTGCACTAGACAAATACATCGTGTCTGGCAGGGAATATCCTCCAAATGGTCGAGAGTTGGGAATAGAATTTCGTATGCCTTTTGTGTCTCTGAATTTTATCCTCCACGAAGTGCATTGAAAAGCAGGGGATGATTAGTGTCATGAATCAGTAGCAGGTTCATCTCGGTAACCAATATTGGGATTATATGACAAATTAAGAGAGTGTACTTCAGATGTGTGCTCTGGCACATTTGGGCTAAATATTGAATAAGTGGCTCAGGATTTGCTGGAAAGCATAAAAAGTAATTAGATGGCAAATATACAGTGATTTTGCTGTGCAAATCAGTGTCTCTGGAGATTAGCCAGCTGTGGTCCTTGGGCAGCTTTTGATGGAGATGTTTTCCCTCACCAATCGGGAGAAAAGGTTGACATCTCATTAAATACTGTTGTTTTTCTCTAGTGGTGGATGGCCATCGGGTTGGTAGTGTCACACACACCTTTCTCTTTGCCTGCAGTGTCATGACGTGGGCCATGTTATGTGACCTCCAGGGCAGATGTGCAGCCCTTCTCCCCTTTAGCATCACAACAACGCCCACTCCAGGTTTTGTCTGTGCATGTTGCAGTTCAGCAGCAGCTATTCTACTCTTAAATCCTCACTCTAATCTGAATGGATAGGAAGGTGTTGGCCAGACTTGCAAATAAAAGTCTAATTGGTTTGGATGGAAGAGTTGGTGATAGTAACTGTAGAGTTGATATTGCCTCCTGCTACTTTTCAGAGAAAATGGAATGGTATAAAGTTGAAAAGCTCTGTTTCTCAGCACTTTTTTTCGCCTATTCCTGTGGTGACTTAAAGCATCTTTTCCTTGAATGCAACTCACACAATAAGGTTAAAATCATGTTTCCTTCCTCTTTCATTTTGAGCTACTTTAACGTACAAACCATCCGTCTTTTCACACTTAACCCTCTGAACAGGTTCTGGATGAGGCCACTGGCCCAGCTTCTCATTTCTTGTCCCAAGTCATGCCTAATATTAGATGCCTTGAAAGAAAGAATAAAATCCTGCAAAGACAAATGGGAAGACTGCAGAATTCTCCTGACTCCAATTGCTGACACTGTTGATGTTTTGTGGTTTTTAATCTTATTAGGATTATTACTTCAGTAAATACCTTGCAGAAAAGAGTTCTGCGGGTTGGTTTTGTCAGTATGGGTGCAGCAGCATTTTCTTTCATCACTTCTAAATCTATTGTCTTTTATTTAGTTGGACAATTCCTTGCTTCTGTCTTATTGTGAGAAAAAGAGGGTGGGAATGGAGAATAAGTGCATCCAGATGGCTTTCTCTGCCTGTTTTATGTTATGATATGCTTGGATTGTTTCACCTCTTACTTACTGCCCCTTGAACATAGCCCAGAAATTTGAAAATCATTAGAGTTCCTATTCAGCAGACTTTTTAATGGACTGTAAGCCTTTCAAAGTCATGCTAACAAGGATTCAATGAGTCTGAGTTTTGTAATGTGTGTATTTTGTAACTGAGTTCTTACATGAGCATCTTGCTGGAGCTGTAAATTCATGTTAGTTCTTTCTGGACTTTTAAGTTTCTGATGTTTTGTTTTGTTACGAAGGCAAACGGGTTGAACACAATGTTCGAGGCAGAAATTGTGTTTTCCATGTTATTCTTTATCTCCCTCTAATACAAAGCTACACATCTGGTTTGTGGTTTTGACTATGACTGGAAACTAAGCAGATGTTTTCTGTGCGCTGTCCAGGAGAGCACTTAGATCTTTCTCTGAATGGTTACAATTAATATGGAACACATCCATGTCTACAATTAGTTCAAACTCTCCTCGCCAATTTGCATATCCTTGCACTTGTGTGCACTGAAATTTATTTGCTGTAACTTGAGCAGGTCCTTCCAATATAGTTCTTGCTGGTTTTAACTAACCTATAGAGCAATATCATCAACAATTTTTCCCCCTGTTTCACATTGTATATGCCCCTTTCCAGATCATTTAATATATTAAATGTTGATCATAGTATCCACCCCTGGGACTTCCCCCATTAACCTTCCTGAAAACTGGCCATTTATCCATGCTGTTCGTTTTTTCTAAATTAGCTTTAATCTATTGACAGATGTTTACCTCTCACCCCATGACTAGTTTCCCTAATAGGCTGCGGTGATTAATATTACCAAAGACTGTTTGAAAATTCAAATTAATTACAACCACCAATTTTTCTTTAACCACTGTCTTGACGCTCCTTATAGAAAATATGGAGGTGCTCGCTTTTCTTATGGAAATACCATGCTAATCTGTGCCTGCTGCATGGCATTAATCTAACTTTCATAACTACCCAGTTGAGCCATTTTACCAGGCACTAAACTAAGGTTTACAAGTGTCTGTAATCCCCAAGTTCACCGTTGCTTTTTATACGCGAACCCGCGGTATCACCTGCCCTGCAGCTTTGCCACTTCCTATTTAATTTTAATGATCAAGCTGCCAGCAGAACACGGAATACGCCGCTCAGTTCTTAACGTTGTTTGAAACTCGGGCGGGTGCTACCTGGGCCAGTTTGTTTCCAATTTAAATTAATTTTATGTGACTCCAGGCATCAGTGGCAGGCTGCCCTGGGTTTTTACGGCGCCTGCTCTTGAACTGCTCGTTACCAGCGCCCATCAAGGGCCCCGCAGGGTTTTGCTCTCTGCAGCTCCGATGCCCTCCTATGCTCCTGTTTGGTGTAGCCAGCACACAGCTTCTCCTTCTGGAGACAGGCTTTGAGAAGGTCCTCCAGCTGTCTTGACAACCCCTTACCCTCAAACTTCTGGGAAGCTTAACCAGGTTCGTTAAAATTGGAATTTTTAACTTTTCCATTCAAACAAGCGATAGAACGTCATTTAAATATGGTTTTAATGCTTTTTGGCTTTTGTGTTAGTTAAAGTTGGATTATCTCTGGATCTTGCTATGATCTGGAGATTTACAGCCAAATTCAGTCTTTACATTCAAGTCAGTCATTCTGTACATGTTGAGCAATTTATGGCTTTAACGTACATCTGCATGAATTTGTTTTAATGTTTTAAGATACAAAATCATAATTGTTTCTTCCTGTTTACAGACTAAACTATTTGCTTATGACCCATGTTAAAATGCTTTTGGTTAAAAAATTGAATTAAAAACTGCACTAAAACTTTTTTAATTGGTTTGATGATGAAGCTTAGTATTGAATTGTGTTAAATGCAGTTAGCCGATTGTCCCAGTTGGTTTCTGATCCCCTGGGTCCTCTGTGGCTCCGTGAAGCCAACATCTCAGCATCTCAGATAAAGGCTTTTATTCAGAAATTGACAGAAGAAAGTTAAGTTTTTGGCTGGCAGCTCAGTGCTCCCCTGAGCACTAAGGTTTGTGCTCAGGTTGTAGGTAGGTGCTTGGCGGCAGGTGAGTCCTCCCGTGTGCTGCATCGCCACGAGGGACTGCGAGAAGGACAGAGAAAGGCTGATCCACCTGCAAAATAACCAGGCAAAGGAAACTCAGCCGGATGGTCAGTTTTAGGATTAAAACGCCTAAAAACTCCCCGTAGCCTGGCCATTGGTCATGCCCAGGGTTGCAAGCGAGCGGAAAGGGGGATACAGGTAGGTGAGATGGGCACCGGCCTGGTAGTGTTGCTGTAAAGTTACCCGTGAAATTTCATCCGTAATGAAGGGAATAAACAGAAACGAAGCATTTACTCTTCGTCGCTCGCAGATGGGCTCCACACATGTCAAGGCTCAATTTATCCTATCAGTAAGGTCTATTCTGGGCTCTTCTGTGTTTTCTGCCAGTTCAGTCTGGGAGTCGTTTTACACCTCTTGGCAAATATTTGGTTTGAGTGTTTTTAAGTATCATTTAAGTGATCGATTAAAAGTCAGAGGAAGTTTCAGTGCTCTTACTGGTTATAGTCATTTCAAATTTACCATTAGATAAGTTTTAAAGGTATTTGTGTATCTGAAGTATTTAAGAGTATAGCTTCAGTCGATCCAAACAGCCTGTACTGCTGTTCATCTAGACGTTGTGCTCGTATTCCAAGTCAGAGCCTGTGTGTCTCCTGTAGTGATACAGTTAATACTGAAATGATTTAGGGTTTCTGTTCCTGATGGCAGAGAGGGAAAAAAATCAGGAGAAAGCATTGAAAATGTTAGGCTAAGCGTTTTTTCTTTATTTCTGAGTACTCAAGTGCATCTTGGATGTAGACTCAGATATTGCAGTACTTGGTGCATTATAGCAAATTCTCCCTGCCCTATAGTGTCATACTGATTCCTTCCTATAGTTTGCAGCATTTTTCTCCAGAGGCACTGCAAACTTTTCATCTCCTTAAGGTGCACTTTCTGTGCCTTAATATTTTGACTGGCTTTGAAACCTCTTCCCTTCACACCTTACTGGGTTTAATTTCCCTGAACTGACTTCCTGCGATGGAATTCCTTCCCCTGTCCCTGCCGCTGTGGTTACATCCCACGCTGCGTCTGGTCCCAGCAGCCCGTGAAACGTGGTCCTTGGCATGCGAGCGCTTGGTGTTTGCTATCCTAACCGTGCTTCTTCAGGCACCACACTGCATCTCAGATGTTTAAGGAATTCAGCCTCACAGCTTTCCTGTGCATTAAGAAAATATTTTCTCGGTGTTATGGAGCAACAAAGTGAAATGCCCAACATGATGAAGGAAGTCTGTGGCACAGCTGGGAAATGAACTCTGATCTCCCCGTTTCTGTCCAGTACCTTAATTACGTGATCATCTCCACTGCCTCATCTCAAATTCTTCTCTTGAAGTTGAACCGAGCGTGTCAAACTGCATTTTTCATCTCTTTTCTCTTGACTCTGTTTATAGCTTGAGGCATTGGAGGAGAGTGGAGTTTTTACATGTTGGGAGTTTTCTTCAAAACTGTTCTTTTATCCTCTCTCTTTTTGCTTCCCTTCTTACATCTCAAGTCGTGTGAAATCAAGTCTCTATCCCCTTCTACATCTGAAGTGCAGTTTTCTGTATTCATGCACATACTTGCCATCAAAACTTTCATCTCTCTTCTCCGTTTAAATGCTGTAACAAGATTTTATTATTTTTTTTAGGACCCTCTCACACTTTCGCTCCTCTGTGACATTGAGCTCTTGGCTACCAGTGTTTTCTGCATTTGTCACCTAAATCACGTTCTCCCCTGTTCAAATTTTACCATCCCCAGCCTGATTCATCATGGAATACATGGAATACTTTTCTGCCTTGTACACAAAAATGGACATACAGGGGTAGATCAAAGGTCCACTTAGCCCAGCATCCTGTCTCTTGTTGTAGAGTGGATACCCAGGGAAGAGCGTCAGTTCGGGGAACTCAAGCAATGATACTTCCCTACACTGTGCTGCCAGCCTCTGGCTTGTTTGCAACTCAGAAACTTCATTTTGTATTTAACAGCTGTTGATAATTTTTTTTTCTTCCCCCTTCTATTAATTTGCCTTTCTTCTGTGAAGCCATATACTCTTGTGGCACCCATAATATTCCAAGAGATGTGGCCAAGAGACAGACAGAATTATTTCTTCAGCAAGGAAGTGTCTCCTTTTTGGTTTTTTTATTCTGATAATTTCATTTGATGACTGTACATTCTATTTTTTTCAGACGGAACCACATGCACTCCTTCATTCTCCATGCCTTTTCTGGTTTTGTAGTCTTTTATTGCTTTGCATAATTGTTTTTCCTGCAGAAGCGGCTTCATGCATTTTATCACTGTTGTCCTACTCGGCTTTTCAGTTCTTCTGTGTCCTCTTTTTCTCCAAATATGGGGTCCAGAACACCATGTAGTGTTAAGGTGTAGGTTCACCCTACATTCATGTAGAGGTATAATGATGTTTTATGTTCCTTTTCTCAATATGCCTACTATTATTATTTCATTTTTGACAGCTTCCACCATGTTGCTTCTACCTTCAGTGTTCTGCACACTGCTGCCCAAGCTGCATCTCTGCTGAACATTTCCCCTGCACGTTTGCTTATGATCTGGACCCTGACAGTTACTCTTGCTTCACCCAAATTTTCTTTTTCTTCTTTCTTCTCCCTTTTTATGCTTCCACTATATCTGAAAGAGCTTTCCTCCCCCAGTGCTCCTACCTACCTTGATCTCTAAATTTCTGCTGAAGAGTCGTACTACAAAGCCCTTCAAAAGCTTCTGCTCTTTTTTTCCCTTATCTAGTGTACCAGTACTGTCAGGCAACTTTCTATTATGCTGGAAATAAAAAATGCCTCAAAGATGTGTGCCAAGCTTACAGAATGTAAATCCACATATGTATATCCAATCCACTCTTCTTTTTTTCTTTTTTTTCTTCTTTCCTCTTCACCATCTGTCTTCTAATCTGGTTTCTGTGGGCATTAAGGTATAATTTTACACCAGTCTGGTTAATTCCAAGTTTAGTTCTAGTTTGTACTGTTCAAAAGTGTCTCATGCTAATAGGGCTTAATCTGCTCGCATAGCATTGCAAGGAAAGCAGCTCTGGTTTTAACAAGCAGTCCAGGAAAGTCTGGAGCCTCCTCTGTTCCTGTCTGGGAGCTTTTGGATAGAAATCACTCAGATTATCTGTGTAACTTCTGCCTAATAAGCCTGATGTTCCTTCTCTGTGTTGGACCACTGATGTGCAGATGTGCAGCCTGTTTGTCTTCCAGACATGTTGGATTGTACACAGACGGGCTCTGTGATCATCGAGCACGCACGTGTGAGGTTGGAGACATACCAAGAGCATCATGACTGTTGCTTGTGCTGTACACTGGGTCAGCACGTAAGCATTTGTCCAGAGTTGTCCTGGGTTACTGGTCCTGGCTGAATCTGTAAGAGAGGGATCTGCCATCAGGTGCCTTCCTATGCTATTCCCAGTATTGCTGTGAGCTTTAACCGCGACCAAGTTATTATGGGGGCACCCTGTTTTTATAGCAGTATAACCCTTATTTGGTATATCACCATTACAGATTATTTAATTACCCTGATTACCTCTCTCTCCCCTCTCAGTGTAGAGCCTCTTGCAGAAAGGGGTTGTTACGAGCTCCGAGAAGTTGAAAAGTTGGACATTGTGTTCAGCTGCTTCCATATGGACTTTGGACCGTGATCTGAGATGGGATCTACATCATTCTGCGGATGCAGTGATGAAGGATCAGTGTCCTCCTTCCCCTGTCCTCCACAACTACAGAGTTTAGCTGCAAAGTGGTGTGGAAGGTCAGCAGTATTTCAGATCCCCCAGCTGTAGAGGTGCTGAGGATGACTGTCCTTAAGGTTGCACCATTACGTTTACCTGTAGAGATGGGATTCACAGAAAAGCCCAAATCTCTCTTCCTCTGATGTGTTGCTCCACACCATGTAACAGTAGGTTGGCATAAATCTGTTAGCTGAGCATTAAGTTCAATCAAACTAAATTAGAAATGGATTAATGCCGCAATGGTCAGAGGTCTAGCCTGAGAACTGTTGTGCTCAGTATTAGTGCTCTGCACTTTGCTTCCTGTGTGATCTCAGGCAGTGACTTAGCTTATCTGTGAGAAGCCCACATACATGGCTGTTGTGAGGTTAAATGACATAAAGACGCATCAAGTCCTCTTGTGCGTATGTTACTGGGCTTATACAGGGTTTGAAGATAAAGTTAGCAAAGCCAGCCCCTCTTTGTCCACCCTTTCTGTGTCCCAAATGATCCCTATGGTGGAAAAAGCCCGCACTTAAAAGTTACAGACTTTACAAATATACTTGTGCAGACTGTGCCTGAATAAATGTTGTCACACTTAAGTGATTAGCTGCTGCATCTAATGTTGATGATGATATTGGCAGTGTGATCTGCTTCTGTAGTGAGTGAGGCTCAGAGCCATTCTGATGTTAAGAAAAGCACAGAAACAATCAGTAACCCCCGCTGCCAGGCAAAGGAAGGATGAGGGCTGGGGCAGACAAAAGCTTAATCTTTCTCTTTCTCTCTGTTTTTCTAAGAGTTTGAGCTAATCGCTGATAACCAACACTAAAACATCTGAATCATAAATCTGTTCAGCTGCTGTGTGACTCACAACAAACAGCGTATGAACTGTTTGTGCCTTAGCTATTCCCTTCCCTGCTGAGCTGTGCCTTGAGTTATCTCACATGTAACCCCTTTGCAGGTTTAAAGCAAAATTCCCGTAACACTTTTTACATATAAGTCATTGTAGCACTCTTTCCGTGGTAGATCCCTTTCAAGATAACTTTAGGCAGAAGATGAAATCACGGCAAGCAAGGAAGTCAATGACCAGGGATGCAGCCTATGCACTCATCCTTTTCCCTTCTCCCCCACTCACTGCCCCAGGAGCCAGGACTCCTGCTTCCCACTATTGTGAGAATTAATCCTCTAGTGCTCCTTGCTGCTTTACCTTCCACATAGCCAATAAGCACAGAGAGACTGAAAGATTGGATCTGTGTCCGAAGGAATGAATAGCAATGGATCAAACTGCTCTAGCTCTTTTGCAAGTGCCATTAGGAAAATATAATCATTTGCTTTTAATTTGAAAAATAATTAAGATATCTCAGTTTATACGAAAGTGGGTCTGAACATTTTTAGATTTTTTTTCTTCCTTCTCAGATCAATGGACAACTAGGAAGGAGGGGGGGAAGGAAATTCTTAGTTTTGGACCCCAGCTGGAAATCAATACAGAGGTAGTCCTGAATGCTGTTCCCTGATTGCTGACTGTGGATGTGCTCCTGTGTTGGCTGGGACTGCCCACAGTAAAGGCATAGGTGAACTTTTTCAACACTATCATTTATTTTGGAGGAAAAGGAAGTGACATTACTTTGTTGTGGTTGGATAACTGTCTTCTGTGCAAGAAACCCTGGGATGACCAAATTTTGTAGGCTGCACAGAGAAGGATGTTATTTTTTTGTTTGCTTTTTCTTCTTCTGTTTTGACTGGGTAGAAATGGTGTGGAGGTTATTGAGTTCAAACGACTTCCTGAGATTTCTGCTTGCTGGAAGGGAAGTTTGGGAAACAGCCTTTGGAGTTCCTCTTGCTGAAGCTTTATTAGCAAGGCTGAGTTGCAGGAAATGTACCAGCCATCACCACAGTGGGACTGAGTTCTCTGGGAGTGACCAGGTCAGAGTCGTCCATGCTCATGGGCAAGTGGGCTTTTTGAACAGTAGCAGCACGTGGATGCATCTATTAATATGCAGGGGTCTGCAGAAAAGAGCTGTGCTGGGCCTTGAAAGATGTGAGTCTTTGAAATGTTGCAGTGCATAGCACTAGTAAGGCTCTCTGTGCTCTCTTTTAGGGAGGTTTGGAAACCACGGGGTTGTTCTATACTCAAACGTTTGGTACTCATTTTGTTCAAAAATTTGAAGGACGCTACTATATGGAAACAAACATATGAAGGGTATGTAGCTATGACAGTTTGGGAGGAATGGCAGGTACCTTTTGAGAGGAAACTGTAAGCCAGTATTGGTTTTCACAGTGGAGATGAGATGCTTGGGATAAATTTGTTCTTGGAAAGAAAGTAGTGATCCTCGTTCCCAGTGCTGAATTCTTTGTGTCATCTCACACTTTTGGTATTTTTCTGTATTTTACCTTTGAAATACTTGATTTTTCTTTTAATTGTTGTAATTTTGTTGGTTTTAGCCTTCGTGCAGTAAAATCAGATCCTGCAGAGGAAATCTGTTCATTGAGAGGGGTCCAGCCAGCAGCATGGCTTTTCCTAAACTTGAATTTTTCTTTATTCCTCAGTTTTGCTCCTTTTGGGCTCCTCCTTCAGACAGAAATGCCAGACAGGATGAGACATTTCCTTCGCTGCTGAAAAAAAATGTAGTCAGTAATTTTGCAATTCAGGATTCTTGCCTGTATGAAGTGCCCGGTGCAGGTGTCCTTGCCTGGTGTCTGTGCGACCTTCTGTTTGGAGAGGCTCGAGAAAGCCTTCATAGAGAATGGCCAGCCATCATCTTCTGCTTGGAGGGGTCTGTGAAGAGTAAAGCTGGTTCTTGGTGTCTTACAAATACTAAGCCTCATGGGAGATTTAGGTATTTGTCTCTATGTTGTGTATATTGAGAAAGAACAGAGAATAGTCAAGTGGGTTGCCTGAAGTCACCCAGCCTGTCAGAGCTGGGAATAGGTTTCCTGGCTCCCAGTACTGTACTTTAAACCACAAGATTAGTCTTTTTTGAAAAGGATAATCTCTATGTTCAAAGAAGGCTTTATAAAGCTCCCATTAACCCTGGTGCTGTACCTAGTGAGGAATCTAATTTATGTTCTGGCAAATGAAAGCAGTTTCGAAGACCTTAGTGCTGCAGGTCACTGTCAGACCTTCAAGGTTCGTTGCCACCAGTTTAATTTTTCTCCTGCTTGGATTTGACTCTGTTGTTTCTGAGGAAGGAGGAGGAAAACTGTGCTCCAGATGGAAGAGAACAAGGTCCATACAAGGTTTTTTGCTATGCTTAGTTAATGTACAGAATGTCTGATGTTCCCATTCCTTCCTTCAAAGAAAGAGATACCCTCACACAAAGCGCTTTTTTTTTTTTTTTTTTTTTTTTTGCATTTTATCACTTAGTCAAGATCTGAAGATCTGAATTCCAGTAGCCAGTGACTGGAGATGTCCTTTCAAACTGAAATGTTGAACTTTAGAGTTTACCCCTGAGTCCTCGAGCTACCTTATCTGAACGGCAAAGGAAATTTTTTTTCCAGTTTTCCTCTGTTATCAAGGTGGAACACAGCGTCTGAAAGTTAGACAAGTAGCAGTACATTAACCTCAGCCTTGCTTTTACTCAAAGATTGCAAGTGTTTTACAGAGTTGGCTAAAAATTATCTAACTTTTGGGTGGGGGAGGAGGGAGAGACGGACAGAGATTTAGCTCTCATCACTGAATGCATGAAGTGAGAATAAAGCCAGGGCTTTCCTGATCCCATGCTCTACTAATAACACTTTTACAAGCTGGTTATATAATTATCTGTTACCGTGAGCTTTTTTCCCCCACTTCAGGCAGATCAGCTATTTCATCCAACCAGAGCATTTTGTGCGGATCTTTGGATAATCCAGTGTCATCAGTTCTGCACTGAACTGCAGAAACAAAACTGACTATTACAGTTTACAAAATGTAACAGACTTTGGGGGAGGGGGTGTTGTTATTGCTGTTGTTTTTAAGTATAATGAGACAAGTCTGTGGGGTTTTTTCTTTTTTTGTTTTTTCTTTTTTTTCTTATTTTGGATGGCAGAAAAGAATTTAGGAAAAAAAGGTACTCCAACTATGTCTGTGGAATAAGTGTTACAGCAGTAGACCTGGTTTCCTCTGTGTCTGGGCAATAGTTTACTGCCCTTCTCTCAAATTACGATGCTCTTTATAATATGTGTTTTAAGAGTTCAGTTAGCATTAACATTTATAAACATAATAATAATAATTTGCAATTACTGGCAGATATAACTATTATTGTGTAAATAGCCAAGTGTTTGTAGCAATCTGCAAATTTATTGGCTATAAAGACAACATTAAATTAAGCTAGAGAAGAATTCCTGTATGGGCATGTGTTTTGAAGAAGATTTTCAGCCTGTGCTCTGAAGGAGAGCCACAAGCACTCCCATCACCTTTTTTATGGAGCAGCCTTGCCAGATGTGGAGTAAAACGCGGAGCGTCTGTCTCCTAAGCACGCAAGGGGCTCCGTGTCGTTTCCCTTGGCAAACACACATGCGAGCCAAGCTCCTTCCAGATGGGAGTGGAGGTGGTAGTTCATGGCCACCTTGGGCTGAGGGGTGAATGTTGAATTATTTGTAGTGTGTCACGAGAGGCAGCTCCTGAGATTTTACGCTTTACTCAGCCTCAGAAGCGTGGGACTGCCAGCTTTGGGCTTTGTTATTTTGAGCAGATTCTTCTCGCCTCTGCCTTTCACCAGCTGCAGGGAAGGGACTGGGAATCCCCATGGGGCTCCTGGCTTCTCCCAGCCTCAAGAGCAGTTGCCTGGGTCACCAGGCAACCCTGTTGGTTCCTGTTTGGGTTTTCACTATGGCAGGTCCACGTGTTCCATAGGACACCTGAACAAGTGCCAGAGGGGAAGGTGGGTTCGGCAGCAGTCGCTGGGGTAGAGGCTCTGAGCCCTGATCAGGCTTTGCAAGATGAGGCAGGGGCGGGAAGGGGGGTGCTTTCCCACATCCAGTGAAGTACAGATTTTTTTAGACAGGGCTGAAGATAGAGTGTGAGTAGCAAGAGATAACTTCTTGTATTTATTTTGACATAGGATCCCGCAGTGACATGCATTAGGAAGCCAGGTCTGTGTAAGGAGCTCTGACTTGCATTACAGCATTGGATTGGCTTGAAACACCATTTCCTATTTCAAGCCTATCCCTTATCTCATTAAGGTGGTAGCATCTGTGTTCCTTGTAATAATAAAAAAATTGTATAAAAGCCATTAATTTTTCTGTCAGAGTATGTCTGGACTGTATAAGCTTGGAATAAGTTCAGAAAGTCTGATAAACAAGGGGATTCTTTTGGCTATCCAGAGTAGTGCAGACACTTATTCCAAAGTACAAAAAAACCCTTTTAGCTGTACTTCTACAAACTCTTACATTGTGGAAGAGATATGTGTTTTTTAAACTTATTCTCAGGTTTGAGACTAAGCCTGTTGCAAACAGGCAGCTCACACATTAGAGTGGCTGGCTGGCTGCTTCATCAGGGTTGATACCAGTAAGCAGCTGTTTCATGCTTTTTCAAATCTTTCTTTGCTAAATGAGTACAAAAAAGGTGCTGGAACTTGGATTTCACCATGGCCCTGCAGTGGAACTCACCCACCATCCATATTGGCCATGCACAGTGGTAGAAACACGAGGGGTACCTGTGTGTGACTGCAGGCTCCCTTGGTGGCTTTTCTTTTGTCTGACCCAGAGTGAGGAGGAAGAGTTTTCAGTGCTGACAGCACTTCAAGGCCGATCTCCCCGCTGAGCCGCCAGCCAGGGCTTATTTGTGATGGGTACGCTGGGGGCTGCACTCCACGCCCTGTGCAGCATCCAAGGGGAGGCAGAAGAATAGCTAGCTGTGGAGATTAGATTAAAGGGAAAAATCAAGGTTTTGCAGCCTTTTTCTATCTTGATGTATTTTACTGTTTCATCCTGCTTTTTCAGGCAGGGGTGAGCAGGGATCTTTCTTCCCCCATTCAGAAGCCAGGTCGTTTATTTTTTTGTTTGAGGGGCAGAAGGGGTGTGAGGGAATCACTGGACTCCTTAAGAGATGATCTGGACTATCTGTTTATTTTGAGGTTCATGAAAATAAGTTATTTCATGGCTTGCTTATCAACTAGCAGCTAATAACATCCTGGAGCGACGGGGAGGGGGCGATGTAAATGCCAGAGGAGCACCAGTCGTTTCTGTTACAGGAGAAGTTTTGTGGGGAGAGTGCAAACCAGCTGCATAGCTTGAATGGCATGGTGCCTCAGGAGTGCATGATGGCAGGGGGTAAATCCTCCATGAGTTTTGGCCAATGCACGAACTAGAAAAGTGGAGGTTGGCTCAGATCAAAAGCGGTAAAAAGTCCCTTAAAAAAATTATTTCCCCAGTAAGTTTTGAAATGTTTGCAGAAACTTTAGCCAAGCAATCCATTCCAGATTTTGGCACTCATCCTTTCCCTCCCCTGTGCTCATGCTGAGCAGATGAGCGCAATGGCCAGACCTAAAATGAAGAGCATCTACAGTCTGATCTCATCCTCCCTCTCTGCCTTTGGCTGGAGAGGAGGAGGAGCTTTGAAATCGGATTATTACTTCGAGCCTCTTGGCTTTGGAGCTACAGACTGTTCCCCACGTTGCCAATGGGCTTAAAAGCTTAGCAGAACTCCCACTAGGTACCCAGGAAGCCTCTTACTGCAGGAGATGGTGACACGGCAGGATCAGCTGTTCTTTATTTATCGTGCAGCTGAATTGTCTGGGGAGGGACCATTGCGAGCCCGCTGGTGTTGTTTCCAGAAACAACATCAAAACCAGGTAGAGCTGAGCTGGTGCTGTTTCCCACCAACATGAATGTGTTCACCCAAGATGTTATGTAAAACAGTTGAAAAAAAAACCTGCTGGTAGTACTTAGCCTTAAACAGGAATGCTAAATCCAGCATATGTGGAGAGAGAGAGAGAGAGTTTGGGATTGTTTGGTTTGGTTTTACTAGCAAGGTACTGCTGGCGTGGGACTGTGAGAGCTTAATCATATGTAATCTATACGATGCTGTGGGTTAGATTCAGAATGGTGCCGACCTCTAGCTATCTGCTCACCCCTTTCCTCACCCTGTCTTCCCAGAAAAAAAAAAACCCAAGCCTAAACCAGCACAATCTCCAAGTACATTGATGATCTGAATCCATCTGATACTCCATACATGGTGCATGGGGGAGTGGGATTGGTTGGGTTTTTTTTTAAGGGCACGACCTCAGTACTTTTCCAGTAAAGGCACAGACCACTGATTAGAAATTTAAGCACACTGGTGTTAGGCTCGCTTTTCTTAATTGCCCTTCACAGGCCTCTTGGAAGTCTTCCACAGGGTTTGGAAGAGGTCTGCAAACCACAGGCTGGAGACCATCAGTTCTGCTGAGCCTGAAATTCCATGTGAAGCCATGTCAGTGCCCAGTGCAATGCTTGCCCCTCCGCCAGCGTAATGGGCTTACGGTAAATGGTGTAGATTATCTGCTCTGAAGGAAGAGGGGATTATATTGAAAGGGAGAAATGATGCTTTGGAGGGAAATAGCACGATCTCCAAGTGCTTTGGCTGCTAATAAAACTGCTGGAAAAGAAAGATGACTGCAGTGGCATCAAGTGTCAAGTCTTATGGCTTCTCTCTCAGCCTCACCACTGAGTGAAGCATACCCCTGGTGAGCATGCTGTGTTAGTTTCTGCATTTGTAAAGTTTCTCTGCACGTGGGTGTGTGCCTCCTCTTCCTTCACAGGTGCTACAGGGCTATACTGAATGTTCTTTAAATGCTTTGGTGATCTGGGATGAAAGCCACTCTAGTGGCATAAAGAACTAATATCTAACTATTAAACAGAAATTAATCACTTATTACTTCAGAGCTTCAGACACACCCCGTTCATCTGATCCTGTCCCCCATATTTGGAAGGGGGAAGAAGTGGAATGAGTAGCAGTTTTACATCTTTAAAATGCTGACAATGCATAAAAATCGTAATGTAGTTCTTGTCACAAATCGCTTGCACTGCAGGCAAGATGAGCTGGGAGGAGAGGAAAGCATTATTAGCACTGGTACATGGCTACGGGGCATGAGGGAACGGGATTGATCAGTCTGAAATCTCTTTTCAGTACAGTTTAGCCGCCCAGCGTGAGCTACTCGTATTTGTTTGTATTACACAGCAGTGAAAAATTCCGGTTGGAGAGCAGGCAGCTGCGTGCTGTGCAAATAGGAGAGGGTCCCTGTCCCCAGGGAGAGATCAGGCAGCAGGTTAACGTGGGTGGAAAACAAGAAACCACAACGTTCTGGCGAGTAGATAGAGAGCACAGTGGTCCCAGAGTTTTAGGCATCCTGATAGAGGCTAAAGGAGGACAAAATCTGAGTATGCCTATAAACCAAGCCTGGAAAATTCTATCCTGACCAAAACATCCATCGGCATTCCAAAGAGTTTGCATTTTCAAACCTGCTTAGACTGAACCAACGTTCCTTGCGTCCCCTTTGGTAGCTGAAGGGAGCTGCTGGAGGAGAGGATGGCTGATGTTACCCGTGGCGCTGCTGGCACCGGCAGGGAGCACGTGGGATTTGTTCTTTGCAAGCAGCCGTAATGTGGAGGCAATACGACAAATTCTCCTCGGCTTTCTCTTTATAACCAATCTGCCTCATACAAAGCTGCCATCTCACACCTCTGCTCAGCCCTGGGGTAACATTATGCTCCTGTTTACAACATGCTTGAAGTAGCCTTCAAAGTCTGCTTTCAGAAAGTTCAGGGAGGTGGAGATCTCAGAAGGCACTGACAGACATTAAGGGGGAGGGAACATGAAGAAATGGAAAAAGGCAATACCTTTGCTGCTCCTGCTTAGTCCCTCTCCCCAACTGGTAGTCCCCCCTTCTGACAGGATAGCTTTGCTCCCTCCTCATGTGTTAGCTCTTCATCCCTTGGCCTCACACACACCAGACTGGAGGCTCAATGAACAGCTGGGACCACTGCAGTGATGAGTGTCATTAAACCTCTTCGCCTCACACCCCAAAGCTATTGTAGAAGGCCAGCCTGGCTCCCCCTGAGCTCTTGGTCCCCAGAGGGTGAGGTGAAGATGGTGATGTTTCTTTAAAGACAGTTACTGACTTGCTTCCCCCTGCCAGGAGCACATTCAGCACCCACTTTCCTTGCAGTGGAAAGGCAGAGTGAAGAAGTTGCAAGTCCTTTTAGCTCAGGAAGCCATAAAGCTCTGGAGCATCATAAAGAAAGAAGGCAGTGTGCAGGCTCCTGCAGGACTGTGGGGAAAATGAGAGAGGTCCAGCCAGCTGCAGACTTGGATAACAGGTTGTCTTTCCATCTAGCTGCTTAAAATTAAGATGACATGGCTGGAAGACTCCATCAGGACCAGGAGTCATAACTTCTTTCTGATTTTATGGCAGCCAGCTAAACCCACTGCTGTTTGTGCTCGCAGGGTACCATAGCCCCAGGAACAGCTCTAGTGCCCTCCTGGCTTGTTGTGCAGAGCGCAGCACTCTCAGTAGGTTTCGTGTTTTGAAAACTATTTGTGTATGATGGCAGGAATCCCAATCAGGAAGAACGTGGCACTGGGCTGCAGGCAGCATGCTGCCTGCTGGGTGGGGGCTTGCTTTTCTCAGTCTTGCTGAGTAGGTCCTAGGGGCTGAGCATACCAACAGACCAACAAACTGAGTTGTGGGGATTGGCAGAGGAACTGTCTCGTGGTGTGTCTGGATCCCATCCCCTCAGCTCCAAGTCCATGTCCAGTGGTACATTGCTGTTCATTGCAGCAGCCTTCTGATGCTGCTTTGGTTGAATTGGTGGCTCTGTATGTTCTATGGCCAAAAGGAGGTTACTGTGCTTTCCTGTCTGGGATGTGTTGGGAGGAGCTGTGGTCCCTCCCAGAGTTTCTGCATCCCCCTGGGACAGCTGGTTCCTTGGTGGGGAGGGCAGCAGGAGCTCCTAGCCAGGGATGTGGAGCACACACATTGGCTTCACACTGACAGGGATAAATGGCACTTTTTGGAAGCATTTCAGGTCTGCAGTTGACTTCCAGTCCTCCTGCCCAATCCCAGTGCTCTTTGGCATAGGTTTGCCAAACTTTTGCCCAGGTCGTGGTTGTCACTAATTCTCTGTGAGGGGAAAAGAACCATCTGACTCGACTGAGCGACTGTGCTGAAATTTCAGCGCATGGGCTGGGTTTGGCTCAGCACGTCCCGCTGGTAGCTCTCCGTGATCTTCTAAAGCCTCTGCAAAAGCCCATTGAGTCACTTGGGAGCATTGCAATGGAAAGCTGATAACAGCAGCGGTATGGAAATAGAGCTGAAGGGATTGGGGTTTTTAAACTGATGGCTAACTTGGATGAGGCTTAGCTATGCTTAAACTGGTTATGTCCATCAGATTTGGTTATGGATGATTCAGCTCCAGCACAGAGGAAGCCTTTAAATTGCAGTCCAGTACCTCAGCACACAGACTGCTCACACTGGGGAGGAGCTTGTCTTCTGAAATGAAGGCCCCAAACTTTGTGGGGCTGCCCCCTGAGCAGACAGTTTGCCAGGAGCTGGAAGCTGGATGGCTGCTTTCCATAGTTCAAAAAGCCAGTGTGTGCAGCAGCCCCCCAACCCCCATCACCTCTGCACTGTATGGGTGACAGTGGTGTCACTGTTGCGGACTCATTTGTGGAATTTTATCCAGAAAGTTGACTGTCCTTCCTCTCAAAAATCTGGGCAGATACCAAAAAGGCATGTACATCGTGGGGTGTGGGGATTGGGTCACCGCACGTCCTGAAGCCACAGCACTTTTGTGCTGTCAAGGGCATGACTGAAGTAACGATTGCTACAAAATGCAGGTGATGTTGGAGTTGAATCCAAGCTCACAGCAGCCCTGGGGGAGCAGCATTTGTTTCAGACCCCCAGCCAGTGGGGTTAACCATACCTACTGGGATGCCTGGTGTGAGGCAGGCAGCAGGCATGGGGCAGCGGGCCCTTCTGCTCCAGCCCACCCCTGCCAGCTATTTTCCCAGGGAGTGGGGAGGGATGGGTTGGTGCCCTCTCACCCGCCTCGGCTAACCCTGCACTGGGCCAATGCTCCTCCTGGGAGAGGTGGTCACCCTTGCTCCCACCCTTGCTCTGGCGGCTGCCTCTTCCCGACAGTCCTTGCCTGACTCAGGGGGGATTTAGTACCAGGCTGGGGGGAGGGAAAGACGTTAAACAGGCTTTTCCCTAATGAGGTGTGACGCCAGCTGGAGAGGGGGAGAATCCTGCTTTTCTCCTGTCTGTTGCTCTCTCCAGCTAGAGGAGGAGGAGGAGATGTGTGTCCCCCCCCTTCCTCTGCTGATTTGCTGCCTCTTCTGTTTCCTTTCTGTGCTGTCCCCAAAGCGTTTTGGCAAGGTTCAGATTTCTGTGCTCACAGCTCAGTGCTCAAAGAGAAAAGGGGAAAAACAAAAGGATTGGAGGCGTGGGGAGGATGGTGGTGGGGAGGAAGCCCAGCCGCTCACCCTGGCCAGGCTGGAGGAGTGTGAGGATGGGACACAATTTGCCCTTAGGACTGGGAGTGGGGGTTTGGTGGCTCAGGCTTTCTCCTGAGAGTACCTGGCATCATTTTGGCCTGCTCAGATGTGCCACTCAAGGACCAGTCTGCTTTGCTGGCTGTCTCTCCTTGGAGGAGAGGGCTGGAAAAACAAAGTTCATTCCTCCCTTTGCGAAATGTGGGCTGAAGCATTAGTTGAAAACCTGAGGGGATCCTAACTCTTTGTTTGCAGTCCTGAGATTTTAAAATTTGCATCACATCTTCCTGGTGTCCCTGTCATTCCCACAGCACCCTGGGTGTGTGGGGGAAGCCCAGGATTAGGTGTTGGGGCCAGTGGGGTAGAAAATTGTGACATTCAGTTAAAACAGGGCCAATGGACCCAGCCTTGGGAAATTAAAGTTCCTCTCTCTGCTTTTACCCTATCTCAAGCAGTGATAGAAAAACTGTAGGCAGAAACACTACAGGACGATGTCGGTATTTTTTTTTCCAAGACCAATAATCATGATTGTACTTGGAGTCTGCCTTTACCATAAGCTGCTAGCACTGGGTGTTCCTGTTGGTAGGGACCAGAGGACCATGGCATTGGGAAGCGCAATGCAAGTGTCTTTCCACAGAGGTGCTGACCAGCCTCATGCCTGCTAAGGATGGATCCTCATTACCCGTTGTGCTCTGTGTGTGCTGATTAATCCTGGCTTATGCCAGAGCCCAGTAAGCCAGTGTGGCACCAGGACTGCACCCAGCCCCGTGTTGGTCTGTGTGCCCAGCACCCCTGTCAGTCAGCAGCTGTGTTGGGTCCCCAAATTGGTGCTGCACCTGCCATGAACATAAGGACCAAGAGCACCCATCTGGGAGAAAGGAGGCAGCAAGAGAGGGGTGAAACTACCCAGCCAGGTGTTTTAGTCCCTGCCCAGGAGACTGCACCTTGCCCACTGCCCTAGGAATGTTCCCTGGCTCCTGGGATGACCCGCCAACTCCAAAAATGTAAAGGTCACTCCTGGACCTGGAAAACAATGGCTGCAGATAGGGGCTATCTGAGCTAGTTGTGGCCACGGCTTAAGGAGTGTTAGTCAAACAGCAGGCTGAAAAGGCTCACGGGAAGCAGTTTAAATATTCCTTCATACAAAAGGCTGTCACATCCGAGCAGAGGCAGACTGCTGACTGACAGCTTTAATGCACAAGTGTAATGTGGATGAGGGAGAGGCTGAACCGGGCAGGGAGCACATCCTGGAGACTTACTTTTCTCTGCCCTTTATTCTGACTTCTAACATGTCATTTTTCCCAAGTTGCAGGTTTACTGTGGCACTGTGGTAACACACCTGGGATGTTTTAGCATATCACATACTTTAGGTCCTCCGTCCTCTCCCCTCCCCCTGGGTATATTTATAGCAGGCAGATGTCCACTGAAGTATTTTACAAATAAAGTAAGTCAACACCTCTAAAATACTAACCACTTACCAAGTGGTAAGTAGGGCCAGGGCCAGGAGCTGGACTCGATCCTTGTGTGTCCCTTCCAGCTGGGGGTATTCTCTGATTCTAAGTGAAATCACTCGGTAATTACTATTTATATAGTGTGATTACTATTTATGCAACAGTAATATCACTGTCTCCAAGGGGTGGCAACAGCAACTGCAGTTTTTGTATTAACTTGTCCTTAAGCATCTAGGGGCCAGAACAGACGTTCCTGGGACTTTCCCTGTCCCTGTGGCAGGGATGCTGCGTCAAGCTTTGGCTGCCCACTGCCCTTTCCTTGCCTCAGGTTTCCACATATAATAGCTGTATTTAGTACATTCTTCCCAAGGCAGGTGTCAGGTTTCCGCTCGTGAAGCACTTCGGGTCTTGCACAAGAGGTAAATAAGGGCAGTGTTGATAATGAAAATATGCCATTAATACATTTCCAATAAAAAACTACAAGCGGTGTTTAATCTGCAATCTGTTATCAATAATTTTATTACTGCAGTTACTGCGGTCTAATAAAAAAGCACTTTCTCTTCTTTATTGGGTAAGTGCCAAAACGTTTATACTTTATTCTCTGGCCATTAACCTTTATTCTATAGCCATTAGCTTAGCCATTTGTGTAACAGTCTGTTGAGTAACATTCAAGTAGAAATTTGTATTCAATCCATTATTTACTCTGAAACCCAAAAAGAATAGCTTCTTATGCCTATGTTGTTTATCCATATTAAATCTTGTTAAGTGCTGTATGCTACTGATGATAAGTCTTACAGAAAGTAGATTTTACTTACTGTGAATTATTTTCTGGCATACAAATAAAACTGTAATTAATCCAGTAATATTTTGAAAACAAAGCTTGAAATTGCTAGATGGAAAAAAAAGATATTTCTCACAACATGTGAAAAATTCGTAATAACTACATTGCAGAAGTTTATCCTTTTTGTGGATCAGTTTCTGCATTGCATCTGATGTGAACTCCATCGTTCTGAAATAAGCCATGATACTCTTCATCAAGAACTGAGGTTTTGGGTCATGAGGTCTGAGATCCCTCCGTCCTTTCTTTCTCTCTTACTATGAAAAAAAGTAACCCAAAGAGAAATAAGCTAAAGAATCAAAATGCTTGCTTTTATTTGAGCCATTTGCTTGCTCACTTTCAGCCATTTCTGGCAATCCATCTGTAACTGCTACATCTCTGTGTAAGTGGCTTTTAGGGCCGCACTTTCTGAGCACACCTTTTAAATGAACTCACCAGTGTCAGTGAGTGGAAGCAAACCAGGAGAATGAAACTGTTGATTCCTGCCCATCAGCTGAACATGGGAGAAATCATGGCTTTCTTATTAGGCTGTAGTATCTCAGCCTCACTGAACCCTATTTTTCTGCATCCAGACAAAAAGCATTAGTCTTCTGGCTGGAGAGTGACATTCAGTAAAAGCCTTTCAAGGTCTTCCCATAAACTCTTGCAATGAAGAGGTAGTAGAAGCAGTATTTTTAATGATGGGGAAGGTTGGCTTACTTAGTGTGTACTCTGCTGCTGTACAGGTATGTGAGGCTGCTCGGGTCTTTCTAGTCCTGGTGAGCTCGCGGTAAATTTTAAGGAATTAGTTTGATGGTTGGTTTGTTGTTTTTTTTCTCTCTCCTTTCTGCTTAATAGGAACTGGAAGCTGCTCTTCACAGGGATGATGTGGAGTTTATCAGCGACCTGATCGCCTGCCTTCTTCAAGGTTGTTACCAGCGCAGAGACATCACGTAAGTAACCCACTCTATGGCTTAAGCACTTTGCAAGGGGAGCTAATTAACACAGTCTCGGGGATGTTTCACGGCTTTAGAGTGATGACATGGCAGTGATAAGCAGCCACCAGCAATCAGGCCAGATGCTTCACCGAGTGGAAGGGAATTCCAGCTCTCTTGGGTTGAGTTGTAGGCTTTTAATTGTACAGATCTGTTAAGCGAACTTCTTCATTCCGATGCCATGCAAACTGTGTTTGATGCTCTGCGGTACCGTCAGTGCCTACAGTGAACACCCACATCTGCTGTTGTTACACTCTGCACTGTGCTTGGTCAAATCAGTGATATCACACTAAGTCTTTAAATCATCACATATATTTTCGACATTTATATGTATTGCATAGCATAAAACTCCTGCTCTGCAGCCTCTTCACTTGCATGGAAGATTCCATTGCTCTACATAGGGACAATTCTGATTATTTTCTTAGAAATAAGAGGCACATTGGAATCACTTCAGTTGCAGGATGCTGGAAAGTGATTTGACACATTCTCTTGGAGTTTTGACATCTAGAGACACTTTGTAAGCGTCCACTAAAATAGCCTCCCAAATTGAGACATCTGTTGAACGTCATTCTTTAGGGAATCGCCACTCACGCAGCAAAATGTGCACCCAGTGATAGCAAAGGCTTGTTCCAGTGTGTTTTATTTGTTCTTCTGTGCATTATGTAGTAGCAAGGCATAATCGTGGAGATGAAGACAGTTTGGCAACACATGCAGTTGCTTGGAAGCAATCCTGCTCCCTAAGATCCTGCTGTTGTGAGAGGTTTAGGGTGGTGCATAGGCACAACCATAGATGCTTGCACTGAAAGCTCTATTTCTAATTAACTGATAATGTTCAACAAGAATTATGTAGTTGAGTAAGTGGCAAGTGTTTATATATAAACCCAAAATTCTCTTGCATTGCTGTGTTGATATTCAGCATCAGTGAATACTAGGACCTGGACCGGGCATCTGTACTGTATTTATTGTCTCTGAATTAAACTGACGTGAAGATTGATTGTAAAGGGACTGCAGTCATGTATATCTTCTTCATCAAAATAGCCACAGAGTGATATAATCCAGCCTAGAAACATTTAGCAAGTTTATTTCTTCTTACCAAAACTGTCAGAAAGTAATGGCTTAAGTGTTTTTGCCCACCTTAACCAGCTCACCCTTGTGAGCAGCAGCAGATTTGTCCTTTATGAAATTCATACATTCCACATTGTGAGATTCCCTAAAACTCTCCAGGTCTAAGAGTGTCCACTTAGCAATTGCACTGTGTAATTGCCTCCCCTTTCACAATTGTTTTAACTCACAGAATTCAGGGATGAATCATGGGTGAGTCACTGTGCATTGACGAGTTGTCTGTCTGTCTGTCTGGGGAAGGTTGCACGTGTATGTGGCGGCTCAACAATGTTTACTCAGCATTTCGTCTAGGTCCCGGGTTGTGGCTGTGTAGGTGCAGCTTTGGTTTACTCTGAGATGCAAAATCTGCAAGGAGATGCAGAGATTGGTTTACTCTGAGATGCAAAATCTGCCTTTGCAGCAGGAAGAGCTATGGCTTTGTGCAGCCTGGTCAGGGTGCACAAGCAGCGTGGGCAGGTGCCTGTGTGGGTGTTGCTGTGTGTCTGTCCGTGTACCAGAGGTGCCCAAGGAAATGGAGGAGTGTGAAGCCACATAGTGAAGTTGTGAGAACTTACACCTCACCCAAACAGTCGTGTTAAGGAAAGCGTGAGGTACCCGAAGGAGAAACCAGGGGCACCCTTCCTGCAGCACCTCCTGGGCAGGGGCATAATGAGAAAAGAGCATGACAGGAGTAGTGCGGAGGAAACGGCTGAAGGAGTATACCAGGAAAACTGCCTGGAGCCACTGGGATGTTAGAAAGGTGAGCTGGGAAGCACTGCAGAGGATGCAATGGGGGAGGCTACCTGGAAACAGAGGGAAAGGTGCTGTATGCAGAGGCAAGTCATGAAGGAAGAAGCATTAAGATTTGGTCTAAATATTAAAATCTGTAAATAAATGAGAATAAAAATGATGGCTTGCATACGTTTCTCAGAAACAAAACTGACACACGGTTTCACAGCTACAAACTGACTGCAGGATACTTATCCAAAAGCCTGAAATTCTCCTTGTTCCTTTTCACATTTATTTCCAACACCTTTAACCCCAGTTCAAGAGGCCTTGTCTGATGCACGGCTTCCCTACTGTACCATGTTTATCACCAGTTAGTGGTAAGCAGTTTAGCCTCTAATTGATTTTTGAGTGCTCAGCGGACAAAGACATGCAAATGTGTAAGGCAGCAGAATTTGTGTGGAATTTAGAGTTGGCTTTTCACGGTGGGCCAGGACTCCATACTCTTCTGTTGCAGACAGGAGGTATCTGTCTTGTGTGGGAAAAATCAGCAGTTTCACAGATCATGAATGGCATTACTGCAGCATCCTGCCGAGGCTGTGAGCTGTTAATATCTAGGCTGTAAAATTCACTCCCTGTTGCACCTCAGAGAGAAAGGCAGGAGCTGGTTCTCATCCTTGTTCTTGGGCTGGAGCACTGGGGCTCAAGCACAGGATGCTTCATACGACCTCATATAAAACGTGGTTTGCTACCTCTCCAAGGGGTTTTGAGGTTTAATTAGTTTTGTATCGTGTCTTACATCTTTGATGGCCAAAATGTTATCTGCCTATGCTTTCTCACAGTCTGTCTGGGAGCAGCTTGTAGTTCTTGTCACATCTGTTTTGATGGCGTGCAGAACTTGTGGCAGAGCTGGGCTGCCTGGCTTTAATCATGCATCATAGAGGGGTATAAAACTGTCACATACCTTTGCTAATTATAATGTGCTCTCAAGTAATTTTGGAAGTGACTGAGAGCCCTTCTAATGCACAATATAACATGCTGTAGTTTGATTTGCTTTTCATTCTTTGAAAAAAAAAAGAGATTAATACTTTCATAGGGTTCTATGTTCCTTGGTTTTGAAGTAGAGCAGCTTTACCTTGATTCTGATATTCTTTATGACAGCCTTTTTTTAAAAAAAAAAAAAATCACATACAAGAGAGAGACGGTTTTTTACCTTGCTTGATGGCTAAGGGGTGTTGAATGTCTGGTAACGTAAGACTTTCTTTGAGTTATGGATATCTGTGTTTAACTACAGACACTACTTAATGGGATGCTATGTGATCTTCTCCAAACTCTTATTTATCATAACCTATCATGGCTGTTAGGAACACTCCATTGACCTGGTTCTTGCCATGTTAAGTACTGTAGAAATACAGCCTGCATTTCTGGCTTCTGGCATCTTTAGCAGTGACCCTGTAGCTGTCCTTGCCTGGCACTGGGTGCTTGGAGCACTTGGCCAAGACAGTTACCCCATTGCTCTCCTCTTTTCACTCTGAGCCAAAATACTTCTGTGTCATGATCTGCAGCTTTGGTTGTTTTATAAATTTATAAATGCCCTTCATCGTTTCCACATACCATCTGTACCATCTAACTACTAATGATGCAATAGGCATTGTTCTGTGCTGTAGGCATCGTTTGGTTTGATGCCTCTGAGATTGCCCTTACCTTTTTCCTGCCTCTAGCTTTTTCACATGGGTCTTAAAATCTCGGTGTTTTCTTTTAATTGTTTCAAAATGCAAATACCTGGAAAGAAGAGAGGCAGAAAACTCGTATTAGATTTTGGGGTTAATAAAAAAATAAATAAAAATTAAGCAGTTTGAAAAGTCCTGGTGCTTGCTTCAGATTCTCTCTGATATAAATTGGGTAGCTGCATACTCCCTAGGGGCTGCTACTTTAATTCCAGCAGGAAATGCGATTTGATGACTTGTGTGAAGACAGGAAGATCAGAGCTTCAGCTAACGGCAGCAGCCGCAGCAGGAGCCTTCTGCAGCTGTTTTTAAGTAAGAAGTGATGGTGTGACATGGATGTGTACACTCAACTAAAATATTCTAGAAAAGCTCCTGCTGTTCAGCATTTCTTTGGGTGAAGCTCATTCTTCACTCTTCTGTTATTGCACTTTTGCCATTTTTCTTATGTGATGGCATAAAAAGTTTCAAAGACTTTATTGTATTTCTCATTGGAATGCATTTTGTATGTTGCTATTGCGCCTGACAAAACAATCTTAGTTATTTTTTCTAATAACATTTTTTATTTTTTTCAACATGGACAAAGGCCAGAAAGTGAGGAGGAAGAAAAACAATATCTCTGGAGTTTTTTTCTATGCCCCTTGAGATTCTTTTCTTTTTTTTACACCTCAGGAGACTGGTCCATCACTGTAGCAGAAAACTCTGTATTTGACTTCTGTGGTAGAACAAACAGCATTTGCTTCCTTAGGAACTTCTATTATTGCTTTTCTTGTTATTTGTTTCCTAATGCATTGGAATTTTTTTCTTCCCAAGTAGATCATCAGTTTTGCAGCCCACCTTAAGCTCTTTTGGGATCTGTAAACTACCCCTGGAGTCTTTGGCTTGCAGTTTGCACCTGGTTTATTCTAATATGGATAATAGGATGATATTCCTTAACTCCTCTTTCCTTCCCTACAATTGTCTTAATTATTTCTTTCATATCCTTAGTGGTGGCATTGAGAAATACTCCCAGTATGGCATCTAAAGAGCTGTATTTCCTACTTGTTGAATTGCCAATCAAGAGTACTGCCTCTATTCTGCATATTTTCCAATGCTTGTTCTGTAATCACTTATTTGAGCTTTCATCAGAAAGAAATAGAAATGATCTGAAATCATCTAACCCATTGAGGCACAATGCCCTTTTCTGAGGACTGTGTTTAATAGCTCTGGGTATTTTGCTTCTTCCTTCTGCTTTGTCACTTTTACCCTTCCTTGTCCTTTATCCTGAGCGGACTCTGCCTTTATAGGCTTCTTTGGGGATTACCCCAGCGCTCTCTCATGTTTTGGTAAAAGGGACCTTAATAAAACACTTAAGATGTTGAAGTCACCCTCTGCATGTGACTACATGAGCTGTGTCCTTCAAGAACTGCGGTATGTAGGTCTGGTCTAGGGGGATAAAGTGGCAGGTCAACAGGAATAGCCGGCAAACCAGTGCCGGGTTTTCAGGCTCATGGATACTGTGGTGAACTAAGCTGTGGGAATAGCTAAGCCAAGGTACTAAGACAAACTGAATGAATTCAATACCTCAGTCCATGCCATAAGATGTGGGGCAGGCGGCCTGGACTCAGTCACAGCAGACCTGGTGCCCATCACGTTTGGAAGGGGTTTTAACAGCCGGCTCTCACAGTTGTGCCACTGACCTTGATTATAACAACTGCTCCAATGGCCCAGCCACAAAGCACCTCACTAACTCAGAATCATATTCATGAATGCCAAGTGAATATCAACGAGATCAACATTATTTACAGTCTGACTTTTAACAGGTGCTGCCTTGCATACATCACGGATATTGGTGGATGGCCTCTGGAATCAACTCAGTATCATTGGCACAGGAGACACCATTAGGGGGCAAGGGAGATGAAGTGGCTACATTGCTCATCTTAAATCTAATTTTAATATTTATTATAATAATAGCCAAGCCATGCAAGGTGAGCCTTTTAAAGGGTAAAAAGTGAAAATGAGGCAGCTGGCAGGTGTTGGGAAAGGAAGGATGAGATTACAGCAGTAAAATAACACGGTCATTCAGAGATTAATGAGAAGCACAGTGGAATAAAATTACAGAGTTCAAGTATAACTAAAGCTAAGTAAATGTCTTTGATTCTCAGATGGATAAAATGAATCTTTAAAGAAGAGTTTGGAGAAAAGTTGGTAGCATGTTCTGGAAGTGCTATTCCATAGATGTGGTGGATTATAAGGACTGAAAATGGTGGAAGAAAAAGAGGAAAAGCTGTTATTGTCAGGGCAGATGGATGAGAGACAAACAGATTGGATTGCTGGGGAGAGGGAGTTATGCAAAACATTGACAGGGAGAAATAGGTGGCTAAACTTCAAAGAACAGTCAGTGAAGGGTCTTGGAGAGACTGCAGTGATGTCATTGTGCCAATGTCAGAGCATGAAATATGAAAGGGACAGCTGTATTTATGAGTTCTTGATGTTGCAAAGCAAGTACTCTGGAGAGGAGGAAGAAAGCAATTATGAAAGAAGAAACTGAGAAGGCAAGTGAAAATATCTTCTACTTTCAAGGGAGAAGACAAAGGATTATGGAGAGAGGGGAATGGGATGTGGAAATTCTCCCGATGTGAAACCTTTGCCCTCACTTTTGAGACTTGCGTTTCAAGACAGTGATGCTCGAAAACATTGCAGGATTTTTGCTCTAGCACAGTTGGTTTTGCACACCACTTCCCTGCACCCCAGCCAAGTTCAGAAACCAATCTTTAGTCCAAGGGTTAATATAGGAGAAGTTCTGAAGTTTGGGTTTTTTGGAGCCTTTTAGTGGACTCAGTCAACAGCTGGGATGGCTGCTGGCCAGCTGCTAGGCCACTACAATAATTTGGTGTGTCACATCAGCCTCTGTTCTAAGTCACCTGTGCTTTTTTTACTTTTTCTCCCATTTCACTGTCCATCCTTCCTCAGTTTCTTTCTGACTCAGTGTAGTGGTTTGAAATTTAGAGAAAAGAAGATGAAAGACCTGTTCTGAAACAAATCCCAAAAGGGACTTCTTTTAAGACCTATTTATCTGTAAAAACTTGGTTTTATCCAAGGTCTCCAGAAACTTGTAATATGTGGGACGGTTTTAAGTAATGAATTTGCAAGGCTTATTTGCTTCAAGGCAACCCCACACCAGGTATTTTGTGCCTCACAAGGGACTTTTTCCTCTGACATTAAGTGTATTTTTCTATGAGCAGCAAGGCACATAAGGGCTTGTTTCATATGGATTTGTGCTATAGTACACCATGTGTCCTATTTCCCCATCATCATCAGGACAATAACTAGCTTCTTCCCCACAGTGCTCATCATCACTGTAATACCCTAAGGTCCTCTCAACAGCCCCTAAACAATCAGAAGTGCTTATGCCACAGCAATACTGTTGTCTTTCCTTGTGGCTATGAATTGGGAGCATGCTTTCTGTTGATGGGCACTAGGAATGAACAATGCAGCATTAAGCTGGCTTCGCTTGTTCTTCAAGGATTCAGGAATGAATAGTAAGTAATGATCCTCTTCCAGTCTGAATGCTGAGCACGGTAAGCCCCATTCCTATTTGCTCTTTCAGAATATGGGAGATGTATTTGGGTCTTTTGTAAGTTAATCAGCTCCAACTCCCAAGGGTTGATCTGCTTCTCTTCAGAAGGAGAGTCACCGTCAAATAACAGCAGTAGAAAAGAAAGAAGCATGTGGATTAAAACTGGCAAGCACATATCAAAGCCTGTTTAGATGCAGGTGAAGGTAATTGATGGATGAAATGAAACGAAATGCCATCACAGAAAAACCAAAACCCTTGCTGTTCAATCACAAGGTGAAAGTCGGGCTCTAGATACATTCCTTCGTTCATCCAGGAGACTATGTTCATCCCTCCTGAGGTAGAGACTGCTATGGCTTGATCTTCATTTCATCACGTCCAGAGTGGCTTCTTGTTGGGCATATACTGTGTGGTTGGTTATCAAGGTCACACAGAATAGGACACTAAACTATTAAGAGTCAAAGTGGGCACATGAAGCAACATGTGGCAAGAGCAGGGAGTGCAGCAGCCGTTCTCACACTTCATCTGTCTGTGTGATCGTCATCATCCCTCCCTGCATGTCCTTTCCAGGTCAGATCAGTAACCCAACATGCACGAACCGAAGACTCCCTTAGCAGAACCCTTCAAAGCAATACCCAGCTGTCTGCATCTTGCCAGGCCTTTCACCCCTCACCAGTGTCACCCAAATCCCCGCCCCCCCGGGAAATGGCAGAGTTGGCTTCCCCCAAGGAACTTGTTCTCTCCTGAGCACTCAGATCTTTCTCTCTCCCCTTTTATTGTATCAAACAACCTGTAACTCGTTCTCGGGTTAGTTAATAAATAGTTCTAAAACTGTTTCCTTTTGTTTTCTTTTTTGATCCTTCAAGAGATTGCCTTTTGTTATTCAAAGCCGAAGGTACTTGACACAGAAGCAATGCAGAAGCCCCCGGGCTTCAAACGCTGTCCTGGCTGTGGGATCGTTATGCCTATAAGCGGTTCCCATCCTCAGTGTGATAAGCCTCCGGGAAGAAATTGGCAGAGAAGAATGCAGCACTCTGAATTCCTGAGGGGTGCTGGGAGGCATCCATCCATGTGGGGACTAGAGGAGATTCACCTACTGATCAGGGATCAGACCCTCCTGCCTTTGTCTGACTTACTTTACAGGACTGACAAAAATCTGGCCTCCTATCTGTCTGTTGGGGGGAAAGGTACCTTCCTTTGTTAAGCTGTGCTCAGAAATGTCTGGGTCAGATGGTTTTGTTTTCAGGCCCAGGAATTGCCTCTTGAGCTCTAAAACTGACCCTAGGAACTGGTGTGCCTTGGATTTACTGCTCTGAGGAGAACCTAGGTTATTTGCTTTTCCGTTGTATCCAAAAAGTGACATAATTTACTGATACCATTAAATCTGTCGATGTCATCAAGCCTGATGATGTGCCTGTAAAATCTCCAGTTTGGCATCAGTGTTGCTTAATCTTCTCTCAGTGATCTTGTGCTTCACCAGAGGACCATCTGTGCCCTGCAGGTCAGTGCATGCTTCCCACAGCTGGCTGTCCTACTCTGCACCAGTACCACCAGCTTCAGTACTGATCATCAGGACATCTCATCACCATTATCTCCCCATCCTTTAGTACCACTGTATCTCCAGTGCCTTCAGTGCACAACCTGGTGCTGGCTCTGAGACTCAGGACCTCTCTTTTGGCTCCTGCCAGTCTGCCTTTGCCACTGGTTTCTGTTACTCGTTCTCTGATTTTGAACATGACAGAATATTCTGCACTTCAGGATCTTGGGGGTTTCTTGCCTCTTGATCTGAACATACTCTCAGTGAAAAATTCATGTTCCCAGTCTAGCTGCAGTGATAGATCTCCTTGGATGGGGAAGTGTTGGGCTCCAGCTCTCCTCAGCTCTCTGACCCTATTCACTAGCATGCCAGGGAATTCATTGCTTAATGAAAGCCATTTTCCCTGGCCCTTTCCCAGACAAGATCAATGTCATCACATGGCAAGATAGACCTACATTTAGAAATCTTCCTTTTATCTTCTTGCAGAATCACATGCCAGCTTGACAGCAAAAATTTTTAGGTGTGATGGTAGGCATTTTCAGTTTTATTATTAATTTTTCAAAGGTGATGGGGTGAGATAACTTCTTTCACTGGTCCTTTCCACCTCAGACATAATATGTGATGGCATCAGCACTGGTACCATTTGCTGTGCCTCCATTTCTGGGTAAAGCTTTAGTAACTGATATTGCCTCTCTCTTGGGCTCAACAGATTGATTCCTCAAGGCAGGAAAAGAGTGGCTGACCCTTTTGGGAACATGCAGCTTGTCCCTTCTGTGACTGATGGACTGCTCAGTGCAACCCCCAATAAGGAAGCAGAAACCTCTTACCGCCTGAGGGACACTCAAGTTTTCTTCCCATTTGGACAGGCAGGATATCTGACAGACTGTCTTACCAGGAGTTTTCTGGAGGTTCTGTATATTTCCAGATGCTCAGTATTCTACAATTTCAGCCATATCTCAATGAACCGAGGTCTCTATTTTTAAGCAAGAAGAGAAAAAGTAGCTGCAGTATCATCTGCTTTCCTCTGTGCTGGAGCTGTGGTACAAGTTTCAATGGGATGGAATGTAGGAAAATTCATGCTAGTGGCTGATTATAGAGACGGTTTCCTCTTGGAGTCTAAACCTACCCTTGCTGATCTCAGAGGCTGTGCATCGCACTGAATGCAACTGCTTTGTTATTGCACCCTTTGACTGATGGTTTCAAGGTAATATCTTAAAGGTAAAATTGCATAAACTGAAGTACAGAATGTCTGAGGGGGTAGCACCTTTGGCATGAACATGGTCACCCTGAATCAAAACCAACAATGCCCACAGAAAATAGCACAATTGCTCTCTAGTTTAGTGTATTTATGTGGATGTAAATAAGGGGAAAAACAATTTTTCAAACTGTCTCACTTTATCTCTTATTTGTATTCCTTCAAGGTGAATCATCCTTTCTGTTCATCTATGCCTATATTAATTCACATTTTCACAAATATACATAACAATACTGTTTGCTCAACATAGTGGTGTTTCAAGATCTTTCAGCAGAATGATTTTCCCCCCTTTTTAATCCAGTTATCCAACTCATTGATTTGTCATTACCAGTTTTCACTCAAATTGCAGCATCAGTAGTGGGGGAGGGAGTTCCTGCTTCTCTGTCCATACCACTGCCCTAAACCCCCCTGCATGCATTTAGAGCACAAGTCATCCTTCATGGAGATTGTGCAGAGGCTCACTGAGTTTGAAGGAAGGGTTGAGCCAGCACTGAAAGACAAATAGGCAGTCATTATGTTTTAAGTTTTATTTTAATCCCATTAATATTCTCTGAATCTTTCTGGGCAGTGTGTGCACTCTCCTGCTTATCCCCTTTGCCCCCAGGACTTTCTCTTCCTTTGGTACCATATGCCTTCAGCTGTTGTTCAGGATATTTCTGGCTGCTCTGGTTTCATAGCTGCTCATATTCATATTTCTTCCTTCCATAATCAAACGAAAAAAACACACAAGCAGCCTTTGCTCCTACCTACAAATCAAATGCAGGCCCCTGCACCCAGCATTCATCTGGTTAACCATATGTGTCTTCCTCATCCTCCAAGAACTGCATAATCCACCAGGCTTGGCAAATCCAAACCCTCTGTTCTCCAGCGCTTTACATCCTCACACCAATTGCTTTCTTTCCCTGGCTTACTTGGCCAAATAGGCTGCTGGTCTCTTGGGATGGGGAGATGGATGCCGGGCATCTGCTCACTTCTTCCTGCTATTGTGGTGGGGAGAGCAAGGGGGAGCAACAGTGAGGCAGACAAGGGCAGTGAGGAGCAGTTGGGCATAGGTAAAAGAAGGGACATCAGTGCCTCTGGGCTGTGTTTCCTTTACCCAAAATTAATTTCACCTTCTCACACGGAAGGAAAAGCAACAACGTGCCTCTTTGTTGCCTCCCTATACTTTGAGGTATTAGAGGCAGGACCACAACATGGAACACTTGTGGCCACTCCTGCTGATCCCGGGGATGGTGATGAGAATAGAGCAGCCCTGGCTCACAGAAGGGTACTTGGAGCTTCCTACAAGCAGGAATATGACAGGACAGTTCAAAGTAACAGGTATGTGTGATTTCTCCTGCCAGTGCTGCCTTTCTCTTGCACAGCCCAATTAACAAGGGTCACAGAGCACTGATTAGTTGCCTTGGCGTTTTGTGAACATAAAGCAGTGAAAAATCCAGGGTAAATGGGGGAAAGGAGATCAAATAGACACTTATCTCAGCTCTCCTGCCTGTCGCCAGCATTTGCCAGCCCAAGAAAAGACCTTCCAGAAAAGACCAAGGCGGGACGATGCTATATCTGTGCCGGTATCTCTGCTGCTTTTCTGCCTTTTCTCAGCAAAATAACAAACAAGTCACCCCCAGCAGCTGTGTCATTTGTAGGGCTGTTGCTAGATAAGAGCCAAACTACTGGAGATGTGTGGACGAAAGGCAGCTGGGGAAGATCAGAGTGTGCCCTTTTGCCACGCTGGTGTCTGAGATGAGTTCAGTTCCTACAGCTGGCGTCTCCCCTAGGAGGGGTGGACTTGCTGCCTCCTGTCCTTTGTGAGGGAAAAGCGGTGAAAGGCAGCACATATCAGCCAAGGAGAGATAAAAGGACATCTCCATCTAGTTCAAGAGTTGCTGAGTGTGGCCTAGTAGTGCTAAGGAGCCCAAACTGGAAAGTTCCTTGGTTGCTCAGTTTTATGACTGTGGCTGGGGTGAGAAGTCTGAACAAGCAGATCTGGAACCTTCCTGAAGGGTGGGCAGCTGCAGTGACCTCATGCCTTCCTCTTCTTCCTTCATTCTCCCCTTTTTTTGGGGTAGCAAAGCAACGCTCCTACTTCAGCTGTCATAGCCAGGTTAAGTGGCTGCACTTGCTTCTGTCAAGCCAGCACATGCTCCTGTGGTGTGATCCCTTATTAGACTAGACAGCCCACATCAGCTCTCCATTCTCTCTGCCTCCCCAGAGACACTGCCTCACTCCATAGCTGTTCCTATTCTGCTTCTCTGTGGGATACAGCATATCCACCAGCTCCCCTTCCAGCTTCCCCAGTTTTTGTTGTGTGGGAGATCGCTCAAGGTAAGATGGAAGAAGACAAGGAGTAGGAATGTTCTTAGCTGCTGACAGCCATGGGTTTTCTTCGCTGATTTTTTTCTCTCTCCTAAACACAAACACTGCAGGAGTTCAGCTGGGAAGGCAGTGGATTCCACAGCATCCAACCGTGTAAATGAGATTTCCTTAGCAAGGTTGAGCAGCCCTACTGCTGGAGAACCTCCTGTCCTAACTTTATGTTTTCATATTGGAGGAAACATCCGTAATCCTGTTATCTTCTCTAAGCATCTCTTCAGCATATTCTTGCGGGTGGTCAGGACCACATTTGAGTTCTGGAAGCAAGTTATGGGATGGACAAGAGAGAGGCAGAGAAGATGAATTGCTGGGGTGCTGAAATTACTCTGCTGGCCTTTACTTTTGTGGAAGCCTTTGGGTGTCTCTTTCATGGAAACCTCCGATCACTCATGTTTCAGACTGCCAAATCCAGAAGTTAGACTGGACTATTTTAGGAAAGAGCTGCCTCTACTTAACGTTTGCTAACCAGCTAATATTTTGTCCTTATGTTTTGGAATAAAACCGTGGTTCTAATGTAGAAAGGTTCCACATTCAGCAATGGTGAAGACAAATGTCCTTGTGTGTAGAGCTCAGTTCAGTCGACCCGGTCAATTCTGCAGGTGTCTTTCTCTTTCCCTTCACTGCCAGTGCTCCTGATGGCCACACAGGTAAATCCACAGAATTACTGAGGCTTCAGCAAGATCAAAAAACTAGTTCAAGCTTGCAGTGGAGGACAAAGACAGGCCTGTACATGCCTTGTGATGGCCTTGTACTCCAGCAATCTCTTCTGTCTTTACGACTCTGGGAGGAGAAACTTCGCTCTGGAGCTTTGACCAATGTAATTTGAATTTTATTTTTTCCCCCCACACTTTGTAGTCTCATTCAGGGTCCATTAATGTCAACTGTCCTGCTTTTGTTCACAGACACTAGTAGGCCAGCAGGTTGTCTCTGGGCATGTTTCAAAAAAGGCACTGGAAGGCGGGATGTGCCCAGGTGTTTGTTTCCTCCATCACAGGGGCTCTACCACGGTTGGACCTTGCTGAGGTCTGTCACAAGGGTGGTGCACGGAGTTACTGCCTCCTTCTAGGCTGTTCCTGGCTGGAATTTTTGAAGTCTGTCCCTATCAGTGGTACAACTAGTGGCACTGCAAGTCAAATTGGAAACGGAATGTGGCTGTTAAAGCTTAAGGTTTATTTTGAATTCTTGGATCTCAAACTTCTCCATCATTTTGCTCTGCCGCAGTGTAGTGTTTTGTGCGGAGACCCTTCAGGGTGCTTGTTGCCTTGAGCCTCTGCCAGTTTGGCTCCCTGATGACAAGTTGGCCCATGGTCTGAGGAGGACATAGTTTCTGCTGGCTTGCACGCCTTCTGAGCAGGCTGCACACAGAGGGCTTGGAAGAATACCTTCCCAACCCTTCCCCATCCCCAGGAAGGATGGGGTAGCATTTTTTTCCCCCTGCATCATACTTGACTTAGTTTCTCAGTAGGGTAAATTGTTTGAAGGTGAAGTACCAGCTGGTCCATAAAGCTTCCTCCCCCACCTTAGATAAGAAAGCTCATTAATACAGTAGAAAAAAAAGTCTCCATTGTTACATGAGAGCTCAAGGTCAGGCTGGTAGTAGTAACTCATATTGCTTCTAAGGTCAGCTTAAGCTTTCTCTTTCTGACAAGCCACGATAGATTGATCATGAGGGTCCTTACATTATTTTTTTCTTCTGAAATAGGCTTTGCTTCTTCTGACCCTGTTAATGATGTTTGACTGAGGTCATCCCAGCAAACCCTGAATCCTTCCCATTACCTTCCAGAGGGCTTGCCTTTGTGCCAAGGCATTGTATGCTTGTTAAGAATTAAGCTTTCCTGATCTCTGCTGTAGCAAAGGAGCTGTCTTCATTGGAGAGGCGAGAAATATCTTGAATGCCATCTGTCAGTTAATGCTCTCATTAACACCTGAGTGACTCTCAACACCAAGCTGATGTCTTTTTGCCAATTCAGAACTTAAAAGGTGCCAGCCCATAAGGTGAAATATCTTCAGTCCATAAAATTAATTCCATGATAAAACGTCTGTTCTGATAAGACCTTGATTTTTGAGGTTGTTCTTTCTTTTAACTAGAGAGATCAGAGAGGCAAAGCCAGTTCTCTTGTGTGCTGTGAATTAGATGCCCAAGAAGTCCTTTCTCATTTAGTACTAAGAACTCCTAAAAGCAATGCTTGTGATGGGTGGCTGGGGGCATCTGAGCCTTTTTCAGCTTTTAAAGCATTTACCAGACACAAGTATCACCTCTATTATTTTTCTTCCTGGCTAACTGTCTAACAAGAACCGCAAGAGTAATTATATTCCTGTTTAAACGGTCCTTGAGGGAAAGGCTGAGTTCTCCCAGTCTTGTTTTCCATGTTCCTCCCACATACAACTCTGGGGTAGAAGGTGGAAGAGATCTATTTTTCCTGCTCTCTGTCATCCCTGGGTTTTGTCAGGGTTCTTGGTTTTAATCTGAAGAACAATATTCTGTCTGAGATTAGATGCAGGTCAGGCTTGCCATTTCCCCAGCAGTTTTAGCTCAGGAGTGTTCCAGTATTTACTCTTCCGTTGCATTTTGTAAATTAAATGAAACAAGAGACATAAAACACTGTCAACATGATAGATATTCTAGCTAGTGGTCCAGGCAATTATTTGGCATCTGAACTTTCAGGAGGCTTATTTTTGTGTGCCAGCAGTAGCTGAACATCACTGGGAGATTTTTGTCTCCAATATTTCCAACTCCTTACCCTAATGTTTCTCTTAATCCAATATTTACTCCTGCGGAATTGGGGAGTTAGGGGTGGGGGCTTGTGTTTAGGGTGTTTTTTAAGGGATGTGTGTAGGGGGAGGGCTTGTAACAAGATTGGCAGCAATAGACCAGATAGGGCAGCGTGCTGTAGCAGTGGTTCCACGCTCAGGCTATGGCATCCTGCCTGCGGGAAGTGCAGATTGACACGGGGACTCTCTTACTGAATCAGTGTTTGCTTTTGCTTTTGTTTGTTTGGCTTGATTTTGTTTACAGTTTTCCAGCCAAGACTTGATTTACTTTGGAGTGTTTAAAACTAAGAGCACAAGTGGCTCTGCTTCCTTTGGGCATGAGGATAAAAAAAATAAGCGTGTGTGTGTGTATGTGTACACATAATTCCAGCCCCGAGGGTGCTGGGTTTGCTCAGAAGGAATTTCACGTTGGGCTTGCCCTACAGGGTGCCTGGGGGGGCTGGGGTCTGGGTGCAGCTGTTCTCTCCCAAGCGTGCACACCAGAAGCTCCAACCAAATTTTAACATACATCCCATCAACTCTGTGAAATTTTCACCCTCTCTTCCAGAGGTCTCCAAAGGAGCCCCTCTGGGAAGCCGGGCACGCTGGCCAAGCCTGGTTTTGTGACAGCAGAGCATGACCCCACGCGTTAAAAGCCGAGGCAGTGGGAAGGGTGCCTCTCCTGCGAGCAGGGGAAGCCACTGGGATCGCCAGGCGGGGGGAGGAGTCCTCAGCTCGCCTCTCCTGGAGCACAGAGAAACCTCCCTCTTTGGGAGGCAGCCGGGCAGCAGATGGCCGGGCTGCGGCGCTGAGCTGTCAGGGGGTGGTGTATCATTTCTGGCTGTTCTGGACGCTGATACCCATGTTGGAGAGCAGCCCCTCCTTCAACTTGCTCCATCTTCTTTATGCCCTGATTTTTTTGCAGCTGCTGCTAAAGATCACAGGCAACTTGAGCTGCAGCCTTGCTGGTGCTCCTGTGGATTGTCTGACTCTGTTCCTCCCCTTTGACATGGATGTGCTCGGTTGTGTCCTTCCCTGTGCCCCAGATTTCATTTTGTATATGCAGAGGTCTGCAACATACGATTAAAACTTTCAACCGTAGTTGCAATTCTGCTTTGACCTCCTTTCTAATCTTTGCAAAGAAAGGTGGGGACCTCTGGCAACAACCCTTTGGTTTTCAGAACACAGCCAGGGATGAGGCTAAGAATTGCATTGGGCTCAGGAAAAATCATCTGTGTCTGTGTGGGACGTATCATACAGATATGCAGGTATTATTCCAGCACTGCCCCACTACAGCTATCCAAATTGCTTTGCACACTGGGGGGCAACTGCACAGCAAGAGATGTTTTGACAAGGGAGGGAAATTTTTTCTCCATTTTCTGGAATACTAATGACGCTTGTGAAGTTGGGATGGAAGAAAGGGGTTGGAAGGATGAAGTTTTACAATTGCAGAGTAATCTGATGTACCTCTTCTGATCTCTTACAGTTGATTTCTGTAATACTTTTCCTTGGTTTAATGAGATGTATGGAAGATGGTTATGCTGTATGTGAGGAAGTGGTTGACATGTGGTGACAGTCGTGCCTGTGGTTTCACACTTTTTTTGTAAATTGTTTCTAGAACTCCCAGTTTGCTTTCAGAAGAGAGTTAGTTTTCCTTTGAATATGTGCCCTGAGACAGAATGTGTCCATGTACCAGTTCAGCCTCCTTGGGAATGCTTCAATTTATAGAGAAAGGACATTGCTCACCTAACACTGCCTCCATTGGTTGAGTGTGTACAAGTCTCAGTGATGCTGAGAACCTCTGAAGAGAAACATCTGTCTCAGTTATCTCCTTCCAGCCCTCTTCCCACCTACAAAAGGGTTTTCAGAGGTTCTCAGTTGCAGCAGAGACTCTGTAGGACTTGGCATACCTGCAAGTGTATCACTGTCTATTAGTGAGCTTGAAAAAAGGGTATTTAACAGACTGTATCCAGGTCATTCCCTTCCTGGACCCTGTCTCTCTGGTTCCTGGTTTTGAATTTTAGTTCTGAACAGTTAGCTCTGAGCATTTCTGCTCAGAAAACCCAAGGGCAGGGTTCTCACAGACTGCTGTGCTCCCTGCAGGTTTTCTTCTCCAAACCGAGGGGGCTGTTTGAGAAACTTTTTCAAAGGGAAATATAACAGAGACGGGCTGAGTGAGACTAACTGAAGGTGTGGCAGACAGGCTGAAGACGAGCACCCTACACTTGTCTGGAGAAGAGAGGTCGATTCCCATTAAGAGGGAAAATATAAATTGGGCAAGACTGAGAGTGATTGGGAATGCCTTGAGACATCTGTTTCCCATCTCTGGTTCTCATTTCTATCCTTATTCAAAGCGACAAATGCACAGTAGCTGTCTTTGAAAATTGATGGGGCTAGGAACTCGAAAGTACTCTTAAGAACAGAGCTTGTAATGCATTGAATACTGGGTGGATGGCGGAAATTTCTAGTGTTAGCCACTTATGTGAAAGTCAAACTCAAACCAAATTGGTTAAGTCAACAGAGCCACTCCCCAGAGGGAAAGAGAGCTACATAGGCAAAGATTTCAGATGATCTTCTGGAACTGAGGGGCTTCCTGGATCAGTTTTCTTTGAGAGCAGCCAAAAGGATAGAGCAAGATGAGTGAACTCAGCAGTATCTGTCTGATCCCCTTTTTTCCATGCCTTTCCTCCTTTTTTCTAGGGAGAAAAAAAATTTAGCCAGAAGAAAATTGGAGCAGATAAAAACTGTGTTACTTTTGTGGCTTCTTCCTGGCCAGTCCTTGTCACTCATTAGTCATTCAGGATCTGAGGGAAACTGTTTTTTCAGACAATTTTGTTGGAAATAGCCAGAAACTCTGTATCAGACTTGATGAAATAATCTTCTGCCTTGAGCTCTGACAGGGTGGAAGAACTGAACTTGGGGGGCTGAAAATTGAACGTTCTCTGAGAGCTTACAGTCATTTCCCTTCTGCAGCTGACTAAGCATCCAAATAGTTGTTGCTTTCCTGCTTCCAAGAAAAGATATTCTCATCACTCTATTCTGAAAGCTAGTCAAAGCTGTCTTTTTTTTTTTTTTTAATCTAATGGCTTTGGTAAATATCTAACATTCAAATGTGTGATCAAATAGCACTCTTAAAAAGTCTACAAAGGGAATCTGTTATTGCACTCTTTGCCAAGCTGAAGTCCTTGCTGGAAGTTGGGTCTTGAGTTAAATGAGGAAGACACTGGGGATGCACAGCTACTCCCAGTAGGTGTATTCTGCATTAAATATTTCATTTTTAAAAAGGATATTTGCTGTCATTTTTACCCTAAAATTACTACTTGAGGCAGCACATACATCATTTCAAAAAATGTCAGATGTCAGTTCTCCCTTTTTGACTGAACTTTGTCAGCACAGGGGGCTGTTTCAAGTTGCATTTGTTTGACTGCTGATATTAGTGGGAGTGAAACAGCGGTACTTAGAAATACTGATGCTTTGCTTGTGTCATGCAGAAAAGAGCAAACTCCAGGTTGCAGAAGGCACTGGATCCGTGTACATTCAATCTGCCGTTAAATACAGCCAGAGGGCTGGTGACAGTCATCGGGTGAGAGGACATATCCCGGGAAAGTCAGCTTGCATTTGACGTCAGAAGGAAGCAGGCTGGCGAGGAGTGATCTGCAGGGTGGTAGCACCAACTTCTCTCTACTCAAGGAGGAAGGGAAATGCTGCCAGGTGGACACGGCTTGAGGCATCTGTTCCTTCGTTCTTGCAGTCACTGTCCGGTCATGGTCCTTGCAAAGCAGTCCAGTCTTTACCAAATGTGTGAAGACCTCTGTCTAATAGCTGACTTCTTGTTGACTTTTAACTATCTTTCTTCAGTTGAATCACACTCCTCTATCTCTTTGTTTAAAAATAATAGCTTTTGTAGAAGTTAGTGGTTTCTCAGGGAAATGCAATTCTGTGGCGCTGGCGCAGTTCCATTAATCATATAGAGTAATCTACTTGTGCCAAAAACCTATCAAGTTGAGCTGCCTTTTTGAGAGCTGGTGGGAATGTGTACCCAGTGGTGTTCTTGCTGGCATATGGACTTCCCGTGTGTGCAAGAATGACTGGGGCATGGGGGGGGTCCCCCTTTGCTGTGCTTAGGGTACACAGCTCGAGCGAGCCTGGGTACACAGGTTGAGCGAGCCTGGAAAGTCTCAGGACTCAAAGTGATATAGAAAGTCTTCAGAAAGTTTTATATTTAGGGACACATGGCCTCACCATGTTTTTCGTTCCCTGCCCTGAAATATTCAGCTTTCAGAATAAAGGCTTACATCTGATTAAAATATGGACAGGAGTTGTTTTAGCCTTAAGCTCCATCAACAGTCAGATGGGGACATTTACCCTCGATGACAGACAAGGATAAGGGCTTCTTAATATCTGCGTCCTTGAGTTGTATGATGACCTGCTGGGAATGAAAGTGGGACTTCATGTGGCCCAGCTGGAAGATGACAAAGATCGGTTTAGTAGCAATGTTTATGAAGAGCTTAAATGTTCAGCTTGATCATCTGGAGGGCTACAGAGGACAGAGCCCTCTGGGCTGAGCCCTGTTTGGGAGGTACACTCATGCTGGGGATGATCCTCGTTGTGTGTCAGGGTACAAGTCATATGTGTTAACTGTGCTGTGCTCCAGAGGCACTGATGGAGGGAGGAACAGGCAGAAAGTGGCAGCACCTTTGGGAATGGAGGGAGAGACGAGTAGGGGACACAACAGGAGTATGGGAAGCATAAATCAGCAAAGTGGGGAGGAGGTAGTGGGCTATGGAAAGTTTCAGGGCATTGAATCAGGGTGTGGAAAACTACTGTAGAGGCAGAGGGGACTGGAGCAGGGCTTGGCAGTGAAAGATGTGAGGGGCAAATGAAAAACTGAAGAAGAGGGTTTAGGCATCAAATGGGGAGAGGTGGAAGGGGATCAGACCAATAAGCTTTGTTGCATCCTGTTTTAGCAAAGGGTGAATGTTGGTGCTAGCACTAGGCACTGCCCATTGGGATAGAAAGGGGATGAGGCCTAATTGCCATAATGTTTAGCTCGTTCTTTCAGCATAGAAGGAAACAACAGTAATGCAGAGTCCTGTAAGCTGTCTGTGTATAATGTGAAATCCTGTGGTGTTGCTGTGAGGTCGCTGTGGTTTGGGAATATGGGTTACAGAGCTGCACCCAGCCATAGCTGCTGAGGCATCGTTTTCCTTCAGGTGCTGTCTCTGTATTGTGTTTGAGTTGCTTGGTGCACCAGACGTTTCTAGCACGGCAAACTACAGTAAGTGTGTGGGACTTTTTCCCTTGGTTAGATCCCAGACGTTTCACAGCTACCTGGAGGACATCATCAACTACCGCTGGGAGCTGGAAGAGGGGAAACCCAACCCCTTGCGGGAGGCCACCTTCCAGGAGCTGCCCCTGCGCACCCGGGTGGAGATCCTGCACCGCCTCTGCGACTACCGCCTCGATGCAGACGATGTCTTCGACCTCCTCAAGGTGCCTTGGGCAGCAGGGATGGGGGAAACAGTGTGGCCATAAGAGCTGGGCCAGATCCATGAATTTCCCGTAGAAGAGAGGAGTAGATGCTTTTCAGTGTATTTTAAGCCAGCTAACTGGTGGCGACACAGAGGGTTTGGCAGTTCTCCATCTCGTCCTCTGCCTTGCAGAGGACCGAAGGTGAGTGCCCCAAGGATAGGGCCCTTGTCCTCTGCGGATGTATTCGTAACATGGGAGTCACTAGGCAAATTGGCTTCATTTGCTACTCTTCCTGAGAAGAGTGATTTTGGAGATGCTCCAATGGCAGGGCTGTGAGAGCCGAGACTGCCTTGCTAAGGGATGGTATGAGATGAAAGGCTGGGGTTGAAGTATACTGGGGGAGCTGGGGGAGGGTAGAGGCAGAGAGGGGGGGAGGGAGCTTCTCAGGGCTGTGCGTGACTGTCGCCAGCACTAATTAGACCTTCCCTGTCAGGAGCACCAGAGATGAAATGTTAAAACGAGAGAGGCCATTCAAATTAGAGATGCCAATCTAAATCCTTCCCTGGACAGAGAGCGAACAGTCGCCTTCCCCCTGGAGTAACATTTTCCCAGCTCGGCCGGGAGGAGCAGCTGTACTGCTGCTGTGGCATGGTGGGAGGGAAGGACGGAGGGAGGGAGGTGTTTGCGGAGGAGTGTCATCATGTTTTGTGTGACAATGTGGCCGCTTTTCAACTTGTCACCGTCTGGCGGGGGGCTCCCGGTGGGCGCAGGGCCTGGACGCCGACAGCCTCCGCGTGGAGCCGCTGGGCGAGGACAGCAGCGGGGCCCTGTACTGGTACTTCTATGGCACGCGGATGTACAAGGAGGACCCGGTGCAGGGGAAAACCAACGGAGAGCTGGCTCCAGACAGGTAACAACCCACACACATGCCCCCCCACCATGTCTGGGTGCAGGGGGCGAGGGGGGCACAGCCAGCCCGGCTGGAGGGGGCTCCGCCTGACTGCTGTTGTGCCGGGGGGGGGAGCCTGGGAGAGGCCGGGGCAGTGCGGGGCGAGACTGGAGTTGCCAAGCAGACAGCGGAGCTGCCCCGCGCCGTGCATTGTGTCAGAGCCAGCCTGCAGCCTTTGTGGCACCAGGAGAGCCTGCTGTGGGAACGATGCTGCCTGCCCCACTGCATTCCTGCCTGTCTGCCCCGCACCGTACCGTGCCGTGCCGGCGGCTCCCAGAGCAGGCTCCCAGCCAGTGGGAATCCCTCCTCTCCCCTCCCCGTCCTGTTGCTGCTCTGATTTAATCCCTCCTTTGGTTGGGTCCCTAGCAGCTGTTCTGGTTTCTGTGCCCTTCTCCCATCCTGCCAGCCTCAGTTCCCTTGCTCAGCAGATATTTCATGGTGGTTTTGCCATTTTTCAGGGAATGTGGGGGGCAGACAAACACCCCAAATGCTCCTGGGAAAACAGGCAAGAGACGAGGGCGACCTCCAAAGCGGAAAAAACTACTGGAGGAAAATATGCTGAGGTATGGAAGGGTTCTTCCTGCAACAGAACTAAAATACATACATTCCCAGAGGGAAATATAATGTAGTTCTGGGGTTCCCCCAATAAGTATGTATATACCATGCAGCCATAATTTCAATGCATCTCTGAAGCAAAGCAAGCTCAGACTTGGTGGATGCTTTGATCACTCTCCAAAGCAAATTCTGACCGAGCTGGAAGTTCGGTGAAACACGGGGCATCACTCTTCCAACCACTTCACTTCAAACGCAGTTCCACCGTGCAGTGCAAGAGGATTTGCTCCTGATAAAGGACACTTTCACTGTGTAGCACTTGAAGCCAAAAATCATGGCCACTTCAGTCAGTACAGATTTTGGGATGCTTACACAAGAACTGAAATACTGTACTTGCCAAACTTCAGCCTGCACCCTTCAGTTTGAAAAACTTTATGAAGCTATGATAAATATATGTGTGAAAACATATATTTAAAAAACAGGGTGTTTTTGTCATGGTTTTGCTGTGAATTGAATAATTACTGTGTCCCCCATTCTTCTTCTCAGAAGCAGATGCGTTTCCGTGTTGTGAAGTAATTTATTGTATCACTTCTTTTTCTTTTTTTGGTAGAGAGAAGGCAGAAGAGAACTTGCTAATCCATGAGACTCAGATAAGAAATGGTAAAGAGATTTTGTGTCATCAGGGTTGATAACATCAGCTGACATGGTTCTTAAATTATCAATGCCCAGAGAGATGTCTGTAACAACCCAGCCTTTCTCAGGAAGGGGAGAGTCTTTCTGCTGGTGGCTGGGGCCAGGTTGGGAAGGAGGGGTTTGCAGGGATTGCAGGCTGCCTTGCAGCTGGGAGCCTGGGCACCTGTAGGCTTCCCACCTAATCATGGATGATTTAGGGAGGAAGAAACCTAACCTATTGGGATATACTAGACCTTGAGGACTCACCTACAAAAATGGATTGTGAATGGTCCTCACTGTTCCGGGGATGAGGTAAACACATGGCCCTGTTGGTAGCGGGTGTGTTTTTTAGGGCTGGGAAGAGAGTGGGTCAGTGATGCCAAGACAGAGAAGGAAGAACCTTTTTGATCCTCCTCACTTCTCCTTCCTGGTAGCCACTGGGTGACTGAGCACAGTAAATGACATCTTGGGGGTACCCACCTAAGGGTTAATAAGGTAAGCAGAAAGAATGAGTTGGCAACATGAATGTGAGTTTGAGGGAGCTGGGACTCATTTGTCATACATGTGTATCCACTGGCTTCCACAAAACCCAGGGACTCGGCCTGCCTGTTCCCTCACAATAAAAGGCAAGGGTGGCATTGTCTTTCCCATGCCTCCTTCCCTTTGCCCTTTGTCTTCAGATTTCCTGGCGGCTGTTCCAGAGCTGGGAGGCAGAGCCAGAGCAGCGCGCGTGAGGCTGAGGCGCTGGGGGTTTTATCAGATCATTGTCTTCCAGCAAATTGTGTCACTTCAGCTGCAGAGTAATCTTCTGGTGGCACAAAGCAGTGCCTTAGTCCTGTTTGCTATTGAAATGAGTTGTCTGTAGGCAGCTGGCAAGGGAATAGGAAACGAGGGTACAGGGTCTGGGGGCAGCGTGCAGGTAAGCTCCCCCCTGCAGGTGGGCAGATGGCTGGTCCTTTGCCATCTCTGTTACTAGTCCCCAGTGCATTCACTGGAGCTGAAGCTGAGGGTGGGCTCAAGTCCAGGCTGGCCTGTGACCCGGAGCATGTGCTCACTCTGTGCCACTGCCACAGCACCCAGGCTTCTGACAGAGGGCAGGTGGCTGGGGGGAGGCTGCAGCCTTCTGGTCTTCCAAGGGCAACCTGACAGCTTGCACGCCAGAGACATTTGCAGCTCAGATCCATAAAGGGTCCAGAGTCAGGTTCAGAGAAAAAGGGGCTCTGCTTTTTTACTTCTTTACATTTTTTGTTGTTAGTTTGTCTGAAAATGTGGTGAGAAGGTGCATGACATCTGCCAGTGGCAGTGGTGCCATTGCTTTCTTTCCAGGAGCCAGTGGTTAGCTCTGGAAAAGTCTAGAGGGAGCTGAGAACTCCCCAGCCTGAAGGTGTTTGATTCAAGACTTATCACCCCCCTTCTCCCAAGTGGAAAAAAAAGAAAAAAAAAAGGCCACAACCTTTTTTGCTTAGAGAGCATCCTCGGGCAAAAGCATACAAGTTGCAACCCATGAGGCTTCCCTGCTCTGTGTAAACATTTGCGGAGCAGGAACCACATTCCCCCTCTCCAGGTGGGTGTTCCAACCACCATGCAAGAGAGCCCTTCCTTCACAATTAATATTCAAATGTTTCACACAAGGTGGAACAGCTCAGAGTGTCTTGATAGTTGGGACACGCTCAGAGCAGTGGGTGATCTGCTTCAATCCCACTCTGGATCAAGCAGGGATGGGATGTGAACTTTTGTAACTTCCCCTTCATCTGGCAGCCTGATGAACGCTGTCCTTTGCTTCCTCTTCTGTTCTTTCAAGTGCCTGCAAACAAAATGTTTCATTTGGGGAGAATGGGAGGATTTTTTCACTGCAGAAAAGGTTTGCAATGTTTAAAAAATAAAAAAATAAAAAGGCTTCTTTCAAATTACAGTATTTTTTGATGGTTTTATTCTGCTGCCTCCCAGACTAAATCAGACATTTGTATTTCCCCATGTCCTGCTCTGGTGGACAGGCTCCATTACAAGAAACAAATTAAATCCTTTTCCCTGGTCCATCATAACTGGAATGTAGGCTTGCTAGAGGGATGTTGTACTACCCGTGTGTTGCCAGGTGCCACCATTATTTCTTCACCTGTGTGTTTCCTCTGTGTCTTGGCATCACTTTCAGTGTCACTAAGGGAGGTATCAGTGCTTCTGGTGGATGAGGAGAGCTTTGGGTCTATAGCAAAGAGCACGTTTTCCTTAACAGTGGCCATTAACAGTGTCTTTTGCTCTTCCTGAGCGCTGAAGAGAGAAGAGGAGGGATCAAGAAGAGCTGTTAGTCATAACTGCTGTGGAGATAACATCCTTTCATGTTTTCGAAGGGTCCCAAGGGCCTGGCCGTGGAACATGGTGGCTGCTGTGCCAGACGGAAGAGGAGTGGAGACAGGTCACAGAGAGCTTCAGAGAGAGGACTTCCCTCAGAGAGCGGCAGCTCTACAAACTCTTGAGTGAAGACTTCCTGCCGGAGATCTGCAACATGATTGCACAGAAGGTGAGGAGACATGACATCCTGTTTACCTCTCTTTGACTGCTTCCAAGAGCATGGACGTTTGCTGAGTGAAGGCGAGCTGAATCCAAGCAGCCCGTCACCCCGTTGTGCTTCCCCCCGCCTCCAGCCTCCAAGTGTCATGGATGTGGGGGCTGTTCAGCTTGTGGGGGGGGAAAGGCTCTCCCCCATGCTGTGGCAGGGCTAGAGTTGATGCTCGAGGATCTGGTTCATGGTTGCACAGCAGCGTTGGTAGGATGGCTGAAGGGGTTACTGTCTTCAGCCATGGTCTGTGTCCCTTTTCTCCTAGCAGGGAATTCTGTGTGCTTTTGAACTGCTGCGATTTACAGCCTAGCTTTTCTATGCAAACTGCCTGTGGTTCCACTTTTACTGCCCTTTCTCAGCTGGCTCTACTGGAGGGGCACTGGCTGCTTTAGCTGTCCTAGCTAAGTCTGCTTGAGCTGGTTATGTCAGAGCCCAGAAACTCCAAAGGGTGTTGTCTGTCAACTGAATGTTTTCAGGTGGGACAGATTTGGAAAGGGATCCTTCGGCTAGATGGCTTTGTAAAATGGGCTCTGCAGCCAGCGTGATGTTCTTGGATTGAGTTCAGTTTGCTTGTTTGCTACCCTTGTAAAGCTAATAGGGATTTCATGGTCACTTCTAGCCCCCAGAGTTTCTCCTGCCAGTGTCACCAATGTGCCCTAATTTCCTCCACTCTCTTTTTCCTTCCCTCAATTCTCAACCCTGTTTCAGGAGAAGCGTCTGCAGCGGACAGAGTTTTCTCCCAGGTGGATGTCTGACCATCAGCCCATCAAACCAATCAAGCAGGAGGTGAGGGGGGGTGCGAGGGGGAGGACGACGGAGGGAGGCGAGAGCAGATGCCTCCTGGGGGAAAAAATAAACCGCAGCATCGCTATTCAGTGGGAAGTAGTCGCTTGAAAGTGCTTGTGCTGAAAGAGAGATGGGTGGTAATGCCTGTCAAAGGCAGGCTGACACCCGGGGTTTCTATGGCGAGCAGGGAGGTGCTGCCCTCTGGATCGCAGAGGTAACCGGCCTCACTGCAGACTCCGGTGCAGCTGCATATGGAAATCTGCGCTCAGTCTGGGGAATTCCACTTCAATGAAAGTGCTGGCACATTCGAGGCAGTTCAAAGAAAAGTTGAAGAAGGATGAGAGGGCTAGAAGAACCGGCTTACAAAGGGAAATGACAGAAATTCAGCCAAGGGGAAAACGTGAGGCTGCAAACACATGAGGGTGTAGACAGTACTGAGGGAGAGAAGAATGACTGATGCAGCGTGCTAGGAGGGGGTCAGCTGGAAATGGAAGTCACAATTTAGGCAGCTTAAAGAAATGCTTATCAAACTGCAGCTATGTTGGCTGAAATGGCTCTTTCTGTGCTTCTTCACCCTCATCTCCTCCACCCCATCAGTGTAACAGCACTGCTGCTGCCGCTCCTTGCGGGTCTGTGCAGTGAACCAGACCCAGGAAAATGACTGGAGTTAAATATAACCTTTTTCTTTGGTCGGGGTTATTTTTAACATAGATCAGTTTTCCAATCCAGTTCACCACACAGCCCGTAACAGTCATTCTGGCACAAGCCAGGGGTGTGGTGCTGTGGAAATGGGGGGTCTTTGAACTGGCAACTGCTACCCAAAGCAATCGGTCAGACACCTCGGGATTAGCTCTGGAGGAAAAGATTGTCTTGATTCTATCAGGTTGTGGCATAATCTCTCGCTGTAGATGTAATCAAAACGTAGTTACCTGGTGTTTTGTCAGAGCCTGGGAAATTAAGCTGCAGGGAATATTCCACATGAGCCGTAGTCAGGGGCTCCTACAAAACAAAGGAGAAAGTACAGTTCCCTGCAATAAATATACTTACTTGGAACAGATAAATGAAAGGAAGGAAGAACTTCTCATCCTGCTGCAGATAAAAGCCTGCTGGGAGGATAATAAGACCCCAGTGATGGTCAGTTTGGGGCCAGAATTGCTCTCTGCAAAGCCCACCGTGCAGGAAGCACAGGGACACGTGTTTGTTCACAGGCAGCAGAAATCCCAGAGGAGGAGGGGAGTGGGAAACACATGGAGCCTGAATGATGCTAATCAGTACCGCAGGTGCTCCAGGTCTGCTGCGGCAGAGGGCTGTTAATTGCTGCCTGTGGGCCAGTGAAACGTTTCCAGCGAGCCGGGGGCCCTCCTGGCTCCTGGGGCGCGGGGATCCAGCCAGTGTGAGGGTGGTGATGCTCACAGTGCTCCCCAGCAGGCTGTGGCAGTCATCCCTGCCACTGGGGAGCCAAGGAAGGTGCAAGCATGTCTGATGTCTTGTTTGTCAAGTGAGGGTGGGCAGCAGGCGAGCCTGGGGGAGAAAACCTTGGCCGAGTGCAGGTTACCCCTTCCTCCTGCTGCTTCAGTCCGAGATGTAACTGCTCCATGGGCTCCTGATCCTGCAGGGGATTTCTCAACAGGTGGTTCAGATTAGCTCCTCATTAAGAGCCGCCTGAGCAGCACCCTCATTAGGATCACGCTGCGGAAACCTGAGCGGGAAAGGTTTGGCGGATGAGGGGCCAGGGTGTCCAGGGCACCCGCACCTCCTGGCCTTCTGCCCCTGAAGTCTGATACCAACTGCCTGGAGAGCAAAGCAAAAGCCAGGAGTTTGGCCCTTTCAGGTCGCAGGGCCAGGGGAAGGCAGCGATGTTGTGTCCTGGAGTGCTCTCTGCCGGAGGGAAAGAGGCAGTGGATGCCGTGGTTTGTATCCTCCCAGTGGGGAGGAAGCTGGAGAAATGTCCTTTTACCACCTCTGTGGTCAGGAAGGAAGTTTAACTTGAGATTGGTTCTTGTTTTTATCATTCCAATAAGCGTCGGCTTCCACCACATCTCGCAGGAGTTTACTGGTTTGTGTTTGCATATTTTTTTTAACCCTGAGTTGAGCACACTCATCCCCAATGGGCTTAAGGGGGACACCAGGCAGAGAGTCTCTCTGAAAATCAGGTTGTTCCTGTGTCTGAAGTGTCTCAAAGAGCACGTGCCAGCATTGCTGCTGCCCTGCAAGTGCTGCAGGGAGCAAGTGCCATTGTGGGTGTCTGCTACAGCCCTTGGGGCTCACTACACTGCGTCTGTGGTTTCTGCTTTTCCCTTTTCTTCTTCTGCTTACTAGATCTGGTAGGACGACACCCTTCCTTTGCTTTAAATTGTCCCCTTGCTTTGTTGATGCCGTATTCGTGGTGTGTTTACCTGGAACATGCTATGGATTCAATGCCATTACAGTGTAGGGTGCTGAATGCACCCTGCAGGCTTGGAAAGGTCCTGGTGGTGAGCACTGCAGCTTGGATGTTGTGTTCACGTTTCCATAGGATGCGAATGGTGGAAGTCGTACGAATCCAGGGAAAGGGAAGTGCTCACCTGTGTACCGACAATCAAAGAAATTAGCATGTCGTGCCAGGCTGGCTTAGATCTACTGGTTGGAGAGTTTAAAGGCTGATGGTCACATCCTCAATAAAACATCTTGGTGCACCAACTTCTGATGGCTGATTCCTGCTCGCCTCTTCTAATTGCTACAGAGTCTGACTTTTTTGGTTCTTACTGCTGCTTGGAGATTGATCAAGAAAGTTAAGGGTAAACTGTTTGATGATGGTCAGGATGAGACCTGAAGGGAAATTGTTTGCAGCTCATGAGTAGAAAATCGAATGGTAGAGCATTTGAGAAAGGAATATGAAAAGAATCGATAGCAGAACTGTAGAACTCAGTTCTGTAGGTTCTTGACCCCTTCTGCTTGGCATAGCACTTTCAGTCCTGAGCATCCTGGTGTTTGGATATTGATCAGGGAGGAAAGGCCTGAGAGACAGCTGGAGCTGTAAGGATTGCTTTATAAGGAAACATTTAACCTAACTGCAGAAATGTGGGAGTTTTGCCTAAGTATCTGAGGAAGCCCATAAAGGCTGGAATGTGGCTGAAGAAGAGAAGGATTTGTGTTCATCCAGAAGAGCCTAACTGGGAATAACTGGATGGAATGAGGGATTGAGAAATGAACTTTAGGCTGAATGTGAGCAGAATCTGGCTTGTCTAAGGCACATGGGCTCACAGAATGATTTTCCTAGGAAAGGGATATAAGAGTGAACTACTAACATTTGGCAAATATCTAAAGGAAAAGAAGATAGTCAGAGTTTCTTCATGGGGAGATGATGCTATAGGATTCACCTAAAAAGATCAGGTGTTTTTGCTGTCCAGTCTGTCTTTAAATGCAGAATGTGGTCCTAATTTTCTTAAGAGTCCCATCACCCTCTCTTGGACGCCTCCCTCTGACTGTTGGTGGTTGAAGTATAACTCTCTTAAAATATTTTTGCTGCTGGAAACAGGCAGATAATTCACGATGCTCATCCACAGGGAGTTGGAGTGGGACTTTGTAGGGCAACACAGGGCTGTGTAGGGGAAGGGGAGGCAGAGGGGAAATGAATGTACAGTGAAACCAGACAGCATTTCTAGATGTTTATCAAATCAGCCCCAGGTTCCACTCCTAGGCAATGAAACAAGGACAAAACAGTAATCATGGGGCCAGAATTTTTTTTTTTTCTGGGGATTAATAATGGGCCTGGAGAAGTTGATGGTCTGAGCAGCAGCCAATGGACCCCAGCTGATTGCTAATCCTCAGGAAATGCCTTCTGCCTAAGTGGTGGTTGCTGGTTATTCCTTGAAAATGAAGTTGGAGCAAACTGTGTGTACACTGTTCTTTTCTGGCTGATATTCCCTGCTGACAAGGCACATGTATCTTGGTCTTGCAGAAGTCAAAGGGGTGGGAGTGGCTGGTGGATGACTGATTCGTTTGTCTTACCATTAAATTAAGCTAATACAGATAATTCCACACTTCCATATACATACCTTGCACTTCATCGGAGAAATAGGAGCAGGCGATCCCTGGTCGGGAAGCCTGCAGTCTTAAGTAGGATCAAACACAGCCTTGGGGCCTGCTGGCAGTGGGGAGCGGAGGAAGTGGGGCAATAAAGAGCCAGGCATCCTGGAGTGCGAAAACTGGTTTTGGGACCCAGCAGGAAAACTGTCCAAATAAACAAACAAGAGCTAGTTCAGGGGAGATTAGTGCACAGAAATTTTGAACAGGAAAGGAAAACATTCCAAACGATACCTCAATGCAAGGCTGTACTGGTCTCTTTTCCTATTGAAGTACTCTGTGTTTTATAGCAGAGCCAGGTTTGGCAACATAGTTCTTTCTACTCACACTTCCCACTTGGAGCTCTGCTAGCTGGAAGAGGTAGAGGTGTTCTGTGAGGCTGTCAACAGCCTGAATCCCTTGCCCAGAAGGGAAGGGAAATATACACGGTGCGTCCCTGACAGAATGGCAGCTTGTCTAACCCATCGCTTCTCCTTCCATTGTCCTTGTATCAGTAGGATTTCATTGCTTGACAAATAACTTTCCTTTACATGTTGCTTTTCATCTAGGAATTCATGCATACAAATCCATTTTCTCCCTTTTTTTTTTCCCCTCCCAGCCATTCATTGTAGGTTTGCTTTAATATTTGCTCAAAGTAATCCTTCCTCCACTCAGACTTGAATAAGCCAGTGCATTACAGTTTTTGGTGCCCTGTTCTGTCACAGGTAAACCCAAATGTGCTGAGTTCCATGGAGAAGCAGAGGCGCAGGGAGGAAGAGGAGGAACGCCAGATCCTTATAGCAGTGCAGAAGAGGGAGCAGGAACAGCTGCTAAAGGAGGAGAGGAAGAGAGAGATGGAGGAGAAGGTCAAAGCAGTGGAAGGTAACGTGCAGCCAGTGTGAAGCAGAAGTTTTCAAAGCCAAGATGGAAATCGTGAATTAAGATCTGCCATTTGCATCCCTCTCCTGCCAGACCTGCTAATGGGAATACCTTTTCTTCCACTTACCTCTGATAAATTGGTCTGACTGTAGCTTATTTTCCTTTGCTTATCTCCCTTGGTGTTGGTGGCTGTTCTCTAGTACACCCTCTGACTGTGTTGTCTTCCTCAAATCATGCTTTTTTTTCCCCCTTGCCTCAGCTATGCTTTTTTTCCTGCTATTGATGTTGTTTCTCAATTCTCTTCCATCTTCCCACTTGCTCCCTTATGGATTTCCCTGTGTGCTGGATTAGCTGGATTTGCTCTCACTGAATAACATTTGGTTCTTTTGGCCCAGTCCATGATGAAAGAAGAATTCTCTTAGAGGGAGAAAGGGAAGGGGACAACATGGGAGTAGCAACAGTAACCTTTTGCTCCTGGCCTTACCAATTGGAGAACTAAAGATGAAGGGACCAGGCTACCAGAGCACCAGAGGTGGTTATGAATTAAATGATGAGTTAAACTGTTCTGCAAGATGTATTTAATGTATTGAATACATCAGCTCAAGGCACAGACAGCAGGCATTCAGCTGTGCCATGTAGGCATGGGTGTAAGAGCAGGCTCATTTCTGACCACCTTCTCTCTGTCGGCCTCCCTTACGGGGATTCCTTGAGCTGCTGCTTCTGCCACAGTGACTGGCTGGGCTGTTGCAGCTCTAGGGAAAGGCTGAGCATCCTCAGAAAGCTGTGGTGGTAATGTATGGCAGTATCAGTACCCTGAGTCCTTAAGAGAATCAGAAAAGGAAAAAAAGATTAGGTTCATGCAAACCTTGTAAATTTTCCAAGATGAAACAGTCTGCTACCAGATGTTTGGTAGCAGGCCAGATGTCATCTAAGAATAGGGTTTTTTACCTGCTTACCTTTCTAACCATTAGAAAATCCAATTACTTCCTTAGCCTTCATGTATTCCTGGTTGCCCGTCCTAGGTAATCCAGTGCTTTAAACTGAGACTCATCCACCTTCCATATCTGCTGTAGGTATCTGTTTCACCTTGGCAAATTGCATATTCTCTGTGGTTTAATCCTTCATCTGTATAGGCAAAATTAATCTTGAGGTTCCAGAAGAGCTGCAAAGATAAATGTTCCTGTAAAATGGTTTTGTTTGGGGATAAGTCACTTCCTTTTCTGGGTAAATGCAATCACTACATCATCTGATTCAAAGACACTGGAGCCACTAAAAGAAATTGGCATGGGATTGGGCAGTAAAATGTTTTAAGCCAATTTTAGCATGCTTTTGTAGCTTTTCTTGGCAGAGATGCTTTTATTTTGGTTTAAACTCATCCCTAGTCCTAGGTCTTCTGTAGAGGAAGGATGTGAAATACAAAGTGAAATATCTACTTTCTGGTGAACTTTATCAGCACTTCACCTTCTTCTCAGTTTTGGACTCTGTGCCTGTTTTTTTGATCACATTCCTGTTTCCAATCTGAGAGTTCACTTCCCTCCACTCCAATGAACACCCCAGGTAGCAAGTTTCCTGCTGGGCCCATCTGTACTCTCCCGAATTTATGAGTTAAGGCAGCTTTCTAGATTTCTACCACAACAGCAGGTTAGAGTTTCCCAGTTCTCTTTCCAGATGCTTCTTCATCATAATCTCTCACACACATGACTTTCTAGCTGGTTTGAGGTACTTTTTAGGGCACTGTTTAGATTTTAAAGCTGCTGGGTAGGACTCGACCCAGGCCAAGAGTGTGAGAATGAGCTCTGCCTGTGATGTGTAACGTGCTGTGCTAATCACTAGCTGTGGTACAGGTTCCTGCCATTAGTCCTGACTGAGACCCAGTTTGGTACCAGGGTAGCGCTCCTCAGTTCCTGTCAGTTTACTTGAGTCACATCTTCGGCAGGCCTTGGTGGATTTCTCAAATCAACAAATCTACGTCACCTTACCTCTTGGCTGCTGTGGCCATGAGATTTTCCATTTGCTGCCCAAATCATCGCTTCGTGTTTTCCTCAGCTCTGTCACTTAGGTATCCATTGCAATGCCATCTGAGTGATGCTAATTTTAGGAAAGAAGCATGAAGTACTGAACTGTGCTTGGACAGACTCAGATAATCTCTGTTACCTGCAACTGGATGCTGGACTTCTCATCATGAAATGTTATAATAGATGGTGTTGTGTTCTGTAGGACACCTTAGAACCAAGTCCTATGCTCCCATCTTCAGTGCTGCCCAGAGTCTTCTAACAGGAAATTCAGGCTTTCTTTTCCCAATGTTTGACATATCTGACCGTGGATGTCCCTATAAATAACGACCTTGTAGCTATTCCTACATTTTTTTGTGCCCTCAGCACCCATGCCAAGTTTGGTTTTGACTGACAAAGTAAGACATTAAATTAATATTTTTCCACCAGAGCTGGTACCTCTTGAGTCTTTGACATTTTCCAAAGATGAAGCCTCTGACAGAGGGTGTTAGCCAAGTCTCTCCCATCTTTCTTTCTCTCTGGGTGTTCCCTGATGTGGCCTGTTTTCAGGAGTCCTACTCCTCTGACATCTCTCCTTGAACACTACTTTCATAGAATTCTGCTCCTACACGAGGTTGGTCCAGCCACAGGTGTTTTGCAAGTCAAATGAATTCAGATTTTCTATAAGAGAAAGGAAATGAGGTTCATAAGAGCCCATAAACTTTCTATTATGAAGCAATCTGTTAGCCAGCTGTCTGGTTGCAAACCACAGGTTATATTACTAGAATTGCTTCTTCCTGTCTCTCACCTCTTTAAATGAAAGCTGTCCCAGTGGCCCTCCTGTGTGGCAGCTTGCTTGCTCTGGCTGCTGGCCAGGAAGACCTACCTGAGCAACCTTCCCAAAGCTAGCCTTCTTGGTTATGGAGGATATTAATGTCCCCAGTTACTCATTGCCACTCAGCTGGTAGAACTTCACCCTTCCCTCTGCACTGCTCTTATCCCATCCAGTGCAAAACCAGCTGCCTCGAGTTTACCTGCCTGAGCTGAAGCACCTGAAGAAAGGTAACAACAAGCCAGCTCTTTCCATAGTGCTGATCTATGCCTAGGTCTGGTTGAACTTCTCTCTCTGTACCACACCACTTCTGGAAGCTGCCTAGGGGAGCATTTGTGTCACAGCAGTGCTTCAAAATTGGTGATGGTAAACCAAGGGAGGGTGAAGAGGTGTGTTGATGGTGCACTATATTCTCACCTCACCTGCTCCTGTGCTGTTGCTGGTTTTGCCAAAGAGACAAGACCATCTCACTGGAGTTCTTTAGAGCTGCAGGACCTGCCTTCTTTTTCCCTGAAAGAAGTTGACAAGTGGTGCTGAATGTTTTTTTCACCTCTTCCTACTGCAGAACGGGCCAGGAGGAGGAAACTTCGTGAAGAGCGGGCCTGGCTGCTGGCGCAGGGAAAAGAGCTCCCTCCTGAGCTGTCCCACCTGGATCCCAGTTCCCCTTCCAGGGAAGAGCGAAGGACCAAGGATATGTGAGTACACAACTGGGCACTGCAGCATGTGAGTCCATTGAAGTAGTGAGCATGGCTAGGAGAGGAGTGTGATCATTCACAGGAGTGAGGAGGGAGAAGTGAGGTTAGAGAACAGTGAGGAGTAAGGTGGGAAACATCTGAATTTGGTCCTCATGTGATGGGGCCTATTTGCCAAGCTTATGACACTGTGCATGGGTGGAAGGGAAGGAGAAGTACAAGAGCATGTCCTCAGTCTGCATATTCACTGTGGTGCTTCCCATTGCAGCTTTGAACTGGACGATGAGTTCACAGCCATGTACAAAGGTTAGTCTTACCCCAGCTTTCCCCTTTGCTCAAAGTGAAATCCTCCCCTGTGTGTGTGCAACCATTCACCTTTCTCTTGCTAATGCCAGTTCTAGATGTGGTGAAGGCTCACAAGGACTCTTGGCCCTTCTTGGAGCCCGTTGATGAATCCTATGCTCCCAACTATTACCAGATCATTAAGGTATGGAAAGTGGTCCAGCCATCTTGACTGATGAGCTTTGTTGAGCAGGAAGCAGTTTTTTTGCAGTTTTTGGAGTTTTTTGATGTTTTGTGGGCTGTATTACTCTCACCTCTCAAACTGTATGTCTCCAGTAATTCCTTCTAGCTTTACAAGTAATTGAAACCAAAGATGAGAGGCTTTATCTCTGGAGGGCATCCTCCGCTGCCCCATCCCCTCTCTGAGGAAGCTATAGCTCCAACTTTGTAAGCCCCACGACGCTTGCTGTCACTGAAGGGAGGTTTGGTTATATTTCAGGCCCCTATGGATATCTCTAGCATGGAGAAGAAGTTGAATGGAGGTCAATACTGCACCAAGGAAGAATTTGTGGGTGATATGAAGACCATGTTCAGAAACTGTCTTAAGTACAACGGTGAAGGCAGTGGTAAGAGCAGTAAGATAATAAATCTGCCTATTTGCAGTGCTCAGTCAAAGCAAGCAATGACCTCTTCCTTCTCACCAGTACTTGATTTGTGCTTCTTCTCTTTCAGGATATTTTTTGGAGACCAGATCAAAGAGTAGAAGCTCCTGAGTAAAAGGCCTGGGGTTTTAGTGAGGCTTTTAGCACAATTTGGCCATGCTAAAATGGGCATGGGACACTAAGGACTGCCATGTTGGTAGATGGTGACAGCAGAACATACAAAGAGAAGACAGTTTGTTTCTTTGAGAGCTCGTTCCTTCGTGTGCTTGTGTGTGCCTGTGTGCCCCTTTTTCTCGTAATAACTAACACAGACTCTGAAAAGCACTGGAGTCTGGTTAGCTCCCAGTGTTTGAGTACTACAGCAGAGTGAGGAGTGAACCAGGTTTGTAGTCCTTTGGATGGAAAATGTCGGGTTTAGGTTCCTGGTCTATTAAATGAACAACATGAGTCTGCAAATGGGAAATCCTGGGTTTAATTGCCATGCCAATTAAAAATTAAAACTTTACATGTTACTTAGGTAAGAAATCAGTTCCCATGTGGTGAGTCATCACTGCAGACTGTGTCTCACCAGCAACACCTTGAAAGGGATAACAGTTAGGAACTAATCAGCTTGTTGCTGTTGGCTGCAAGTAAAAGCATACCTGCACTGCCACTGGGAGAGCTCTGTCCTCCAAGGAACTTTGAGGTTAGTTTAGTGGAAACAACTGGAAAGTCATTTGCTTCAAGGCCTTGTCATTAACACCTCTCACATCTTTTCCTTCCTACCCACTCAACGAAAAGTAGAAGCCCATCTCAGCAGGACTGTCCTGTGGAAATGATGCACTGGAGACGCTGGTGTTGGCAGTAGCTCTCATGTCAGGGCCAGCAAGTGCTTTAGAAACTGCACATGAATGAATGTGTTTGCTGATTTTCCTCTGTCTTGTAGCCTACAGCAGAGATTCAAATGAGTCCAAGAAAAGCCTCTGAATGTAATCAAATAGCCTTGCTGAAAGTTCACATTTCTTCTCCCGGCACTCTGCTGGCTAACTGTGCAGCTCACACATCTCTGAGAGCAGAGGTGGTGCTCCTCTAATGTAATTCTTGGCACTGCTCTGGAACAGAGTTAATGCTGACTCCACAGGCCCTGCCGCCAGTGGTACTTTGTCACACCTGTGTGCCTGTCTTCTGGTGGGGTTACTGAACAGATCTGATGCTGTGTTGCTTATGGATTTTAGGAACCAAAGCCAACTAGTTAGAAACAAGTCTTCAAAGAAACTTGGAGGAGGAGAGATGATTCATCTGATGGGGAAGGTCTGATGTTGCATAGTTGTTTCTCTCTATAAGGCTCCATCCCTGATGTTGTTGGGGTTTTTTGACTGCAGAATATACCAAGATGGCTTACAACTTAGAGAGGTGTTTCCACCGAGCAATGATGAAGCACTTCCCTGGGGAAGATGGAGACACAGATGAAGAGTTTTGGATCAGAGAAGATGGGAGACGAGAGAAAAGAAGCCGGCGGACTGGCCGCTCCAGCACGGGCAGTGTTTGGACTCGATCGCGAGACCCAGATGGGCCAGGCAAGAGACAGCAACGCCTGGAAAACGGAGGAAAACCTCCACCATATCGAGCTACTTCCAGGGCTCCTGCTTCTTCCTCCTCTTCCTCTTCCTCCTCCTTCTCCTCATCGTCTGCAGAGGACCCAAGTGGCAACCCGATGCAGACTACTCGGGAGGTGGGCCCTTCCAACGGGCGAGGCTTCTCCCGCTCCCTGCAGTACGGCGGCATGCCCAGCCCTGTGCCACACCCCGGCCAGATGGTAAGGACCAGCTTCCACTGTTCTGTGCCCATCAGACCTGTGGAGGGAGGGAGGTAAAGGGGAATGAAACTTTCTACTGTGAAATCCCTACTGCCTGGCAAGAACCTTTTCCCAGAGATAAAGGGTCAGGGCTATGGTTTCTCCAAGTGGAACTTTCCAGCACTTAGGTTTAAACTGGTACAATTTCAATCTTTGCCACATTAGCTGGGAACAATCTCCTAAGGTTTCCTGTGGCCAGCATGTCCCTGTGTAATCTTGCACTGGCCCTGGTTCCCCCATTTCTCCTCTTTCCTGGGAAAGTTACCCCATTGTGCATGGAAAGCTGTCACATTTCCTCTGTTAATCTCCAGTTTATGAAGCTGAAACAAGCTGATCTTCTTTTGTCTCAATTGTTTACAGATGCCTGCTAACTTTGTGCCATCTGTGTACTACTGCATTTCGTGCCTTGAGTATTTATAAAAGCAGTAAACTAAATCAAACAAAGGCCCCTCTGGACTGCAGCAGTGACCTATCTTTAGCCCAACATTTCTTCTCTGAATGCCACCTGTTCTGCCTCCTGTCTGGGCTGTTCCTCACCCATTCTTCACTGCCTTTTTTGTTGTAACCACTGATGTCTTGTGGTGTGGTGTATCAGCTCCTCCTCTGAGATCCAGGCTATCCCTTGTCCTTTTAGCTAGAGATCAAACAAAATTTTTAGAGCAATTCTTATAATGCAGATAGTGGGAGGCAGTAGGAGAGCTGGAGGCATCAAGTATTTTGAAAGAAATCCAGCACATTCTGCCATTATCTTCCTGCTTCCACAGTCTTGTGGTTCGCTCCTCTTCTTGGAGCAAACTGCTACTCTCTCCAGCCTTCTTGCTTGCTCCCAAACAGAGGTGAGTGACTGGGATGTGAGAGAGTGGCTTTGGCAAGGGAGCTGTGTCACCTCCTGGAAGAGAGTCTACAGGTTTTCCATGGTATCTCCAAAAAAGTCCATGTGATCATCTGTGTGGTCATCCGTGTGGTACCTCCAGCCTTGGCTTCCCAACCTGTAGTACTTCTGCTGCTTGTCCGCGCTTCTCACGTTGTTTTGTTTCTCCTCTCTGCACCCCTGCCCGTCCCCCAGAGACCAGCCGTGCCGGGAACGTTTGGTCCCTTGCGCGGGTCGGATCCCACAAAGCTGTACGGCTCTCCGCGAGTGCCTGAGCCCCATCCCGGAGACCCGGTCCAGCAGCACCAGCACTTTGCCATGCAGGTAAGGAATGCTGCAGCACCCCAGGACCCACAGGTGTGATGGCTCTCACTGAGACCCACCTCGTGTCTCTCTCTCTCTCCCTCCGTCCTCTGCAGCCGGCCGTGGGACTGAGTGAGCACCGCGGGCACCGGCTGGCCACTCCGGAGAAGCAGGCGTGCGTGGGACCCACCCACGTCTCCGGCCTCGGCCCCCGGCCGGGCGCGCTGCAGCTGGGAAGGGTCAGCGGCCCCCCGCCCGACGCCGTCTACCCGCCAGCCCAGTTCCAGCAGGGCTTCCTCCCGCCCAGGCACAACGGGCCCCCGGTGAGGCCTCCGGAGGGCTCAGAGGTCCCCCCGGGGCACATGTACCGGCCCTACAAGTACCTGAACCGCGCACACCCAGCCCTGTGGAACGGCAGCCACGGCCCCGCCGGCCAGGCTGCCATGGGGCCGGAGGAGAAGGCACCCATGGGGCCGGGGCCCTCGCTCCAGCCCCGTGCCCTGGGTCATATGATGGACCCGCGGGCCATGAGGCCGCCGCTGCCTCCCAGCCAGTGGACAGAGCAGTCAAATTTCCTACCTCATGGGGTGCCTCCCTCAGGATATATCCGACCTCCTGGGAAAGCCGCCGGCCAGAGGATGCCGCAGCCTCCAGCCGCTCTGTTTGGGGCACCGCCTCATGTCCAGAGAGGGTGCCAGGGCGGGGACTCCATGATGGACAGCCCGGAGATGATCGCCATGCAGCAGCTCTCCTCCCGCGTGTGCCCACCGGGAGTGCCTTACCACCCTCGCCAGCCACCCCCACCGCACCTCCCCGGACCCTTCCCCCAGCTGGCACACTCTGCCTCCGCCGCCGGCGTGCAGCCCCCAAAACCTGCCGTGGGAAACGGGAGCTCACAAGATCCGACCGGGCAGACCATGGAGATGGAGAGCAACCAAGGTAACCCCTTCGGTGCCCACCGGTATTGTTGACCTTCCCTGCCTGCACCTCCCAGAAAATAATTCAAATTTCAATTAAATACTTGAGAGAGACACAGCTTTTACATGTCTTTTTTTGGGGTTTTTTAATCTTAATGGGAATATATTTTCTAATCCAGCCATCACTTAGAGTTTTCTAGGCTGTTTTGTTTCACTGTAGCCTGCCAGAAGTCCCCTCTATCCCAGCTGTACCTACAAGTTACCAGTTTGCCATGGGGTGCAAATGCAGAGCATAGGCTGTGATGCTTCTAGAGCTCACTTGGAGCTAATATAAAAATGGAATCTGCAGAGAGTTAGGTAAGGAAAGGAGATGTTATGTGAAATAGCTTAAATATATAAGGAGTATATATTAAATATACTCCTTTGAGTGTATACCAGTATGGCTTCCCATCTAAAATGCATATCTGCCATGTGAGCTCTGAAATCTTCACACAACAGGACTGCCCAAAAGCCCCTGAGCAGCTGTATCAGTTCAGGTGGGATGGCAGTGTGTCATGTGTGCCCTCACAAGTTTCTTTCTAGTTGAATTTCATCTGTTCTATCTGGTAAACTGCAGATTAAAAAAGAAAAAAAACCACCCAACCTTAAAAATAAAACCTAAAGTAGAGATAAAAAAAACCCAGAGATCAAAAAAAATTTTTTTTCATTACCTCTTGCTGGTAAACTAGAGATCAAAACCCTTGTATCTTTTATCAATCCCTTGTGTGCCTTGCACTAAGAGGAAACTCTTTCCTTGTGTGGCATTGCTTAAAAGTTATCATCATAATTTAACTTGCTGGATATAGAACAGAGACCGGGGGGGGATGTTGAGTGATTGCAGGACAGAGTACTCTCATCTTCAAACCACAGTTGGTTAAAATATGGCTGCGGTCAGCTCTGCAGCATCTCGGTGTGTGGTAGTGCTTCTGCCCACGCTCTGGGCAAATGGGGTTTGTGGAGGGTAGGTTTAAATCTGATATTAGGAAGAAATTCTTTACTGTGAGGGTGGTGAGGTACTAGCACAAGTTGCACAGAGAAGTTGTGGATGCCCCATCCCTGAAAGTGTTCAAGGCCAGGCTGGATGGGACTCTGAGCAACCCAGTCTATTGGGAGATGTCCCTGCCCATGGCAAAGCTGTTAGAACTAAATGGTCTTTAAGGTCCCTTCCAACCCAAGCCATTTTATGATTCTGTGACCAGAAGGGGCCAGGCATCATGAAATCAAAGTGCTGCTACTCTGGCTTCTTGTCTTGCTGTCATGTGGACCCCACTCTGCCTCTCCTTTAGGCAGCCTCTGCACCCCTGTGTGTCAGAGCAAACACGTGTGCCATGTTACTCCAGTGGAGGTGACTTAGCAGTGGCTTGCAAACTGCAGTGTCCGTGTCATGAGGGTTTAGCCCATGTGTGCCATCTTTCCAAGAGTGGTGCAACCTCATAAGTAGTTTTCAAAAGAACTCTTTGAAAAGAAGCGGCTACTAAGGGTCACCCAAATTTGTAAAAAAATGCGCTTCAGAATTGCTAAAGATCTCTAAAGGGAAGACTGTGTTACGGGTGTGGGAGGAAGGTTGCAGCCCCAGAGAAGAGCAGTTGTCCTGATGCCATGCTCCAGCAGTCCTGTAGAGAGGTTTGTGTGGGCGACAGGACATTGTAGGCTTTGAAGTACTGACGATGGAAGATGGAAGGACCTACACGGCTTTAGAAAGTCAGTCCTTTTTCTCTCCCACTTGCATAAAAATGGAATGCTTTCTCCATCCACATGTTAGGGACTTGTTTGGCAGAGCTGCCCAGCAACTTTGGGTCAGCAGTCAAAGAGGTTTGGTAGACCTGGTTAACGTGGCAGGAAATACTCTTTGGCATGTGTGCTTTGGGTAAGCATGAGCAGGCACGTGCATGTGTTAGGCAGAGAGGGACGATTTCCAAAATTAGACCGATGTGTGACTTTCTTCCCTCTCTTTCAGTGGAGACACCGGCAGGCATGGACGAGAAGGCTCAGTGCATCAACATTCCCGACGGGGCCTACGCCAAACTCCTACCTCATCCCAAGCCCCCGCTGCCCATGGAGTGCACCAGGCGCGCCTTGCCCCCGGATGGGGAGGCGGATGGTTCTGGTGTGAAGGGCGAGCTGAAGGCAGGGCCGGGCAAAGGCGCATGGTCGGCGGAGAGCGGCTACGCCAGCGACCCAGGCTGCGTGAGGGATCTGGTGCCTGCATCCGAAAGAGGGGGTCCCCTGCCTCAGAACGGGGCGGCGGGCGAGGGGTCGGCAGCCAGCACCGAGGGGAAGGGACTGGCTGCCAACCTGCTGGAGAAGCCCCTCTGTGGTGGGGGCAAGGCTCTGCCCGAAGCGGCCATGCCTTGCATGGGTCAGGGCACCGGCCTTCCTGGTGTGGATGCCGGCTCCATGGGGGCCACCCCCAACCAGTATCACCCTCTGTACATGCCCGGCCTGGAATACCCAAATTCAGCTGGGCGGTACCACATCAACCCAGGCCTGCAGGGTTTCAGCCCGGTGATGGGGGGGAAGCCACCTCCTCCTGCCTCCCACCCTCAGCATTTTTCCCCACGGGGTTTCCAGCCGAGCAGCGCCCACCCCGGCGTCTTCCCACGGTACCGGCCCCCCCAGGGAATGCCGTATCCATACCAGCCGCAGCCTCAACCTTCATACCACCACTACCAGCGACCGCCCTACTACGCCTGTCCACAGGGATACTCGGACTGGCAGAGGCCTCTCCACCCCCAGGCCAGCCCCAGCGGGCATCCCAGCGCCCACCCGCCCCTGGCCAGAGCCCCGTTCCCGGAGCGGGGTTCGGCCGGCGGCCTGCAGGGCTGCGAGGCACTGAGCGCCGCCCTCGCCTCTCCCAACCGCATGGACGTAGCAAGTGCCAAAGAGGTTTCTCCAAGCGACGGGCAGGATCTGGGGCCTGAAGATGAGAAGTCCGAGGAGTCCCAGGAAAGACCAGAGAGTCCCAAAGAGTTTCTCGATTTGGACAACCACAATGCAGCCACGAAGAGGCAAAGCTCGGTGGCAGCGGGGGAGTTCCTCTACGGAGCCCCCCCACCCCACCTGGGTGCGGGGATGGGATTCGGCCCATCGGCTTTCCCTCCCCATGGAGTGATGCTACAGACTGGCTCTCCTTATGGATCCCGGCATCCTGCCAGTCACTTCCAGCCCAGGACGTATGGATCGCCCATGAATGCCCATCTGTCTCACCATCCAGCCTCCAGCCAGGCCAATGGCCTCTCTCAGGAGGGCCCCCTGTACCGCTGCCGAGAGGAGAACGTGGGTCACTTTCAGGCCTTGCTGATGGAGCAGAGAGGCAGTGGAGGTGGCATGGGGGGGCCACCCCAGGACTTGTATAGACCCTCGGGGTAAGACCATGTTTTCTGCAAGGTGGGAGGGGGTGATGCCTCTGTGACAATCACTGTTGGATATCTTTGAAAGGATGTGGCTTGAAGTCAGAGGAGATGGCAAATGAAGTTGAAAGGCTAACAGGTGGCTCAGACCCTTGGAGTAAGAGCTCTCCGAAGACAGAGAGAGAGTCTCAATGCATCTCCTTAAAACAATCATGGAGAGGCTGTTAGCCTGCCCCATCCATCCCCACACCAGTACTTTGCTTCATCTAACAGTGCTTTTTAGTGTGTAATTCAGGGTGATGCATCTCTTAGTCAAATGTACTCTTGCCATTTTCTTTGCAAGTGTTTATTTTATCTTGCTCGTAGTGGGGCACAGTAGCCGACTAAATTGGAAGTTGGCCTCTTGTTATGGACTCCTTTAATGCTGCCTTCTTTTTCCCCTCCTCTTGATTTGCTCCTCTTCTCTATGTCAAGTTTCTCTCACAGAAAGTTGCTTCTCACTGAGACTGTGCATATCATATTTTACTCCCAAGTGGAAATTCTGCTACTCCAAAAATTGCCTGTTGTGTTTTTACTGTTCAGTTGTTACTGGTTTGTCATTGTCACAGCATGATGGTCCTTCTTTTAGTATTCAGGGAACTTGGTCTACAGCTAAGCCTTTGGGGGGAGTGGCCTGGATTAAGGGTTGTGTTTTGGGGGAAGCCAGACAGAGGAATACACAAGATTGCATGCTTGTATGCTAAGGCTGTATGTATGCATTTAATGAAGTAGTTTGAACGAAGAGTAGGAATTTGCTCCTGATATTCATGTGCTAAAATTCTCTCCATTCAACCTGACTCCAGAATGCAAATGCATCAGGCTCAAGTTCCCTTCCCGAAGATGCCTGCAGCAACCATGTCCCGGGAAGATTTGACATCACAAAAACCATCAGTGCTGCCTCTGGATCAAGTAAGGACGGCTAGAGAGAGCAGAGCTGAAATGCAAGTCTTTCTCTTCCCGCTGGTTAAAGGAGTGAAATGTTTGATTAGAGTGGGAAGAACTGGAGGAAGCTGGGGAATTAACTACTGCTATGCAAAGGAGTTGGGAACATCTCTAAAATCTTAGCTGACTGCAAGACGTAACCTAGGCAGATTGATAGTGCTACCTTTGAACTGTTGCATGCAATCATGAGGTCACTCCTTTCTAAAGCTGCCAGTTAAAGCTTCCAACCCTTGTTCTTCCTCTTCCAGAGCTAGTCCGAGGAAGGAAGGACCTCATGAAGACGAAAGCCACATGTGATTTGGACACCGAGGAGGAGGGGCAGGCCTTCCTCCCACCCTCTCCTCGCCCGAGCAGCATGTAGCTCCCTGGGTCTGTGGAACATGGTGCCGCGACGGCTTTTGTGTTGGAAACCCGGGGTGGTGCTGGGCCCCAGCCAGCCGAGCAGCTGGCTCGCCACCACAGGGCGAGCACCGCAGACTAGTGGCTTTCCGTGACCGGAGACTGCGTCTCATTCAGGGTTTGGGGGAATTTTCGGGTGGGGAGGGCGGGGGTGGGGGAGGAAACTTTCATTGACTGCTAAACTCAGGTATATTTTTCAGGGTGGAAGAGGACGATGATGAAATTTTACTTGTAGTATTAACGTGTGTGTTTTGGAGCTGGATCCAGTTTACAGAATTTAACCTGTTGCCTTTCTAAATAAATTTCTGTTGTTGGTGAATGTATTGTACATAATGGGGGAGGGGGTGGGCCCAGCTTGTAGTGGGCTTAGCACTGGAGGAATCATTAACTGTTTACAATCATATCACACTGAAACCTTTCAGGGTAGGGTGAGGGTTTGGGGGGGACTGGGAAGAGGCGAGGGAATGTGTGATGGATGACTTGCTGTCCTCCTTCCTGTCCTCTGCAACCAAGACATGACCCAATGGTTGGTTGACTTAATAGCATGAATTGCTCAGGAGTATAACATGTCCTCCGCTTTCTCCTGCCTTCTTCCTCCTTTCCTTCTCACCCCCATCTCCACCCCTCCGGATCCAGGGCCTGAGCGCACTTCCAGCTCCTGTCATCATGAGGGAACAAGGAAACCAGGACCAGGAACTGACACCAGGGCAGGACACTCATGACACTGTCCCTTCTGCTAGTACAGGACTCTTCTCCCTGCCTTTTTCTGATAGGAGGAACATGTGCGCCAGGAAACAGAAAATGGCATAACTGGTCGTCTTAAGACTTATTTTCATGAAACCAGCTCAGCAGTGAGTGCAGCAGCACCCATCCACTAGAACAAACTTCGTGCAAATCTCTACTGCCCTGCTGCTTGAGGAGAGTAGCCAAGTCCCCACCTTTGTTTCTCTGACCCTGGGCTATATTCACTTCTTAGCGGCAGCAAAGCAGAAAGTACCACAGGCTTCCTGACTGCTCTTGCTTGTGGAAGAGGAGGAGCAACAGGCTGCCTTGGGGGAACAGTAGTGTGAGCCATTTGTTGGCCTGTGGAGTTGGATTTGGCATTCACAAGTTGCAGGTGAATCAGAAAGCACTGGTTCAAAGTCAGGTGTTAAAGTGGCACAGCTCAGGGGCTGGGGGACAAGAGGGCTGCGTGCTCGAGTTGAGGTGGTTTTTTTGTCTTCATTGATGACATAGCAGCAGGTCCTGCAGGACTAGTGGCAGCTTCCCTGTGCACGGTCTGCAGGGGCCCTTCTCACCAGTACTTTACTGGGGAACCTCTGTGCCAGCATCTTGAGAGCCACTGGTGTTCCACTGAGTTCAGCAGGAATCCCATCTGCCTTTATTCGCATCTTAAAGCTAACAGGCACACACAGTTGGTTATTCCTGGGGGAGCTGGGGAGCTGTTACTTTACAAGGCTGGGCAGCAAGACTTGCTGGGACCATGACCTGAGTGGGCAGGCAGCTGGTTGCACTGGGATGGGGACAGTGGTGCAGTTTACAGGAGGATGTGCCAGTGTGGCAGAGTATGCTAGGAAGGGCACAAGTGGCAGCAGAAGGAGGACGGAGCAGCAGTCTACGGTACTAGCATGGGGAGGAACTTTGTCTCCAGGTTTCTGGAGAATTTTTCTAGCTGCTTTCTTGTCTTGGATGGTGCCATCACCTGAATCTTTAGCTGGATTTAACATCTGTGGCTACAGCACCTTTGTCCCACTGTGTAGGTCTACCACGTGCTGGCAAAGCTGTTCGAACAAATGGCAGGTAGCATCTGACTGAGTCATTACTCCTTCTAAGCTTTTGGAAGCACACAAAGCCTAGAAGATGAGAAATACCCTTTTCTCAAATAGTTATAACATGGGAAGTCTGCCATGTTAGTGCCCTCTTACCGGTCAGCCTCACTTCTCGGTTTGCTGCAGTACTTTTGCCTCTGATGAGCTGTGAAGGGCCAAGACATTTTCCAAGCCTAACAGGAGTTAAAATCCATCTTACAGGTGCAGTTCTTAACCACTGCTGCAGCCAACCTATGAACTGTAGCTGCTGGCTCCTTGGGCCAGTGAGTTGCCTGGGACAGCTGTCTCCTCTGCGAAGCAAGATGTCAGTGTAATGCGAATTACTTACAATGTCTATCTATAGGTGCCATTACATTAGGAAAAGGAAGGAGATCTTTTGGTGTGGTTTTTTTATTCAGTTGTGTTCATCTGTCAGAGAGCAGTTGTCACTGGGGGATTAATATAAACTGGAATAGATGATCCTGAAGGTTGTCCTTTGACTGAGAAGTGGGTGACTGCTCTCCTCAGCCAAGAATATTATTCTATGGCTCTCCTGAATTTGTCCCATTTCTGAGGGTTTGCTGCTGGCTCTTCAGCTGGCAGTGCGTTTTCAGAGGTGCCCCAGCTGCACCAAAAGGCAGCTCTTGGTCCTTCTCTGAAAGGAGATACTGAAGCAGTAGTAAGTATTTATGAAAAACTGTGCAAGTAGAACTGCTCTTCAAGACAATAAACCTGGGACAAAGAAGAACGTAGTTGCTACTCCTCAAGTAATCTTGAGTTCACTGTAGATTTAAAAACAGAAGAATGGTAAAATATAACTTGTAGCAAAGTATTCAAAACTCTGGAAACGTGAATGTAGATCCTGCAAACAATCCCTGCTGTACTTCAGCCTGTGTTCTCTGTATCACAGCCACCCAAATATTTGAAGTGCCTTTCATTCAGCTCATTGTGAACGTTGTGGAACAGGAGGTTTTTAGAAGCTATAAAAAGCAAGCTGAAGCACACTTCAGCTGGAACTGGCACTGAAAACATGGTTCTGGTGGTCATGGTCGCGGTGTCTGGATGAGTACCAAGCCCAGGCCAAAACAGCAGATGAAGAAGAAAGGCAAGAGTTACTTGTGGTCTGCCTGGAGAGCACAGTGGAGTGTTTGACAGTGATAGGTACCCTGAGGAACCTGTGTGGAGTGTGCAACAGGAAGATATTTTCCCTTACCTGACATAATGCAAGTCTGGGGGAAGGATTTGTCTTGCAGGTGGTAGACAAAACAGAGTAGTGAAGCTGTCTCCTCCTGGGAGGGTTTCTAGGTAAATGGCTTTTGATGTAGTCAGTAATTCTTTTTAAAGAGACTAGCAAGCTGCTGTTGTTGGGACAGATGGTTTCTATTAGAAAAGTACTAATATAGCATAGGGGGAACAATGGCTGGTCTACAGGAATAGATAGGACTATCCTGAGGACAGGACATGCTAAGATGGAGAGCTGCTTGTGGAACCTCAGCTCAGAGTCTCCAGACTTTCAGATGCTTTCTTTGTAAGCGGGGGTTTGGGCCTTTTCCTATTATAATATCTAGGGAACCCCTTAAAACCGGAGCTCTATTTCGCTAGGCACAATCAGTAAATCACAGAAAACTGGCACCCCTCAGAGGGCACAGGGCTCTGAAGAAGGTGGAGGGGTGGAACACCAGTGGATATGTATGGGGAGGCGCAGATAATGTGAATTTTATAGTTTATGGTTTTCCAACCCATACTGCATGTGGTTGCTTTGTAGATATCAAGAAAGAGACAGGTTTGAGGGATTTAGAAGGGAGTAACATGGCAGCTCTTTATGTAGAGTGGTGTTTTTTGCCATGGGTTGGCATGTAGTGCAGGAAAAGTGCAGCTTCTTATTTTAAAATAGCCTGGCTTTTGAGTGCCATACTTGTGTCACTGTCTTAAATAATACTTGAACACAATATAGAGAAATTCTAGTCACTGGTTGGAAACCCTCTGTCTCACCCCCCACCATTGTTGTAGTACAATATATTATCAGTTGGTTCTTTCTCTAAAAATATCCTGAGCTGGTGACTTTACAAAGTTTCCTGTAGCTATTACTTTTCCCATGCAGAGGATGTATTTTGCTATAATTATGGATTTCATGTTAAACAAGACTATATAATACACAGAAGAAAGATGATGGTGGCCATGCTCAGGCATGACAAAAATTTCCAATATTCTCAGAAGAGCTTTGTATGCTACTCTGGCTTTTTAGCTTCTTGCCCCCCCCCCCCCCCCTTTGTAAGTGGTGTATGGTGTTCCCAAGCTCTCGAAATGTCAAGTTGCTTTTGCAAAGGCCACTGTATAAACTGCCCCAGGGACTCCGAAGCTTTGGACATCTTAAGTAGGACAAGGCCCAGGAAATTCAACGGAAAAGGCAGTCACTGAGACTTCACAGTGACTTTGAGCTGTGTTTAGCAGAAGTTTGCAGTCTGTAAATTCCATGGTGTAACCTACCAAACCACTCAGTAGCCATCCAAGGCACCAGCCTGCAATGAGGAGGACAAAAGGGGAAAGTAAATTTGAGGCTTCAAGGCCCAACTGGTTGGATTTGTGACTTTAAAGTACATGGAGACACTTTTCTTGGAAGAGCTTCTGATTCTTTCTTGTCTGCAAAATGCCTTTCCCATGCAGACTTTCCGAAGTAAATCGCCCGTGTATATTTTTGTAAGTGTGGTTTCTCGGGGTCTTGGAGAGCTATCAGCTTCTTGATGTCTTATCTGAAAGCTAGTCACAGAGGCTGTCTTTCATTCTGCTGACTGAGGCAGCTCTCCTGAAGCTCCTCACCCCAACACTTCTCCATTTAAAATGAAAGTATAATTAGAAAACAACCTCCCTTTATTTCCTCCGCTGATCTCTGTCAGGCTTATGGGCATCTCTGTATTCAACCAGGGCTGCTTCTTTGTTCTTGATGGCTTTGTTCTGCTTTCTTTTTCCAAGAAGACTGTGTTGCTGTATGAACTGTGGAATTTCAGAGAAGGTGCTGAACTGAGTGACAAGGAAGTGTCATCCCAAGGGGTGGCTTGGAGAAGAACAGCCGGGGCATTTGTGATGGTGAAGTTGCTCCTGGTTCCCCTCGATGTGGAGCAACCACACAACTGGGCCTGCACTTAATCAGGGTGACCCCTTAAAAAGTTTTTACTGCGGTGCATCAGTGGCAGAGGAGTTTGCTCTTGGCAGAATTCCTGTTTTGCCTTGAGTCGGGTACTGGCTGTTGGAGAGCAGGTGTGTGGGAGCCGTATCCTTTCTGTAGGGCCGAGACTGAGATAGCAGGCTGTGAAAGTAGGGTTGCAGCTGCAGGCCATGTGACAGGCTTTAAGAGCGTGTGCTTATTGTAACCAAGAAAGCATCTCAAACGTTGACCTTCCAGCCTTTCCCCATCTGTACCTGTTTAACATACAGATGGGGGTGAGCACACTGGGGCTTGGCAGGACCCCTGCCGCCCATGCGGAAGGAAAACGCTTTTAACCGGCACATAATGAACTGCGCGCTCTGGTTTTCACTCTCTGCCTGCTGCCCACCTCCCGCTCTGAAAAAGGGCTGGGGAGGGACCCGTTTCCAGCTGTCTCCCAATAGGAGCTCCTGGGGATGACAAGAGCTCAGTCCACCCTTAGGCAAGGAGATTCAGGACAGAGGTTTTATTTGAAACTAGATGGTAACATCCAAGCGTACCTTTGAAGCAGAGGTTGTAGTGAGCTGTGTGGTGCTGTTCCCTTTTTGGTGGCTGTCCTGCCTTGGCTCACATGCAGGATTTGAGAGACCATGGACTGTTCTGTAGATTTAACACTGCTGGTCTTGCATTGACTGAGGGCTCTTTTCCTTCATTTGCAGCAGTGGCCTAGATTTCTTTTGGCAAAGGTCTTCCTCTTTTTGAAGCATGGATATCAAAGTAGACAGTGCGTCCAGGAGAAAGCAAGGGCTATGTCCACCAGTGGAAGGGGGGACAAAAGATTAATTAGGACTGAGGCTTGATTGGGATTTTCACTGACTCTAGCAAGCCCCTCTGTCCTTTGCCCCTTTTATTTGGAAATACTTGGCTCACTTAGCAGAAGGGCAGTAAGTGGAATATCTTCTAAATAAAAGTGGAACTGACTCTGTGTGGGTAAAATTCCCTTGTTGTGAACAAAGTTAGACCAGACAGCCATAAAGAACTCCTTTGGGCATCAAATGATTAAGAGGCACACAGACACCTGGCGCCCTCAAACACTGTGGAGCATGGCAGAGGAGTGATCTCCCTTTCTGAAGCCAGCCAGGCAGCTACAGGAGCTCAGGCCTCAAATTCTAGTCTGAAAAGTCCTCTGATCCCCTTTTGTGTCATATGCCAACACTTCCCCTCTCCTTGCTTCCTAGCTTTCAAGTTTCTTTCCCTCTGCTCGCTTTGCTGCAGTCAGTTGCTGTCAAGTGCAGAGATGAAAGCTCACTGCCCACGCGAGCACAAGGGCACAAGGTTGAACTTGCCAGCTGTCTCCTCTGCACAGGCATACAGACAGCAGGTGGGGAGAACACATTTACTCTCCTCATGAAATTAAGGTGTCCTCAGTGGCTCATGAGTGTTCTCTCGTGTGCCCCTGGGGTTTGCCACCCTGGCACAGCAACGTCTGTCCCTCTGCCAGCACAAGGATTTGCTCCTGGTCCCTGTGCAGGGTTCCAACACATGGTCCTGGCATGTCTGCTTCCAAGGGGGTTTAGATTAAAAATATATACTCTGTACAACTGTGAAAACTCTTGTCTCTCTTCCATGATATATCAATGAACATTGCTGCCTGATCTTTTTCCGAGCAATAATAACGTGCAGCAGTGCAACTTCGATTTTTCACATACTGTTTCACAGAGTGGATGGCTATGGAACACACTGCCAAGCTTCACAGTTTCAGTGGGAAGCAAGGTGCTTTCTGTGGCCCTGCATTTTATTTGTGCCACTTTCCTACTTTCCCAGAGACTGGCAGGTCGATTTAGGTAGCCCTGAGAGAACTGGTTGCTGCTTCTGTGTTGGGAAGGCAGAAGAAGGAGGGAACAAGCTGGTAAAGTTGAGCCTCATCCACAAAGCAGAGCACATGTAAGAGGGCTTGCCTGTTGCTGCCACGGAGGAAGGGGTGGGTGGACCACTGATTTAATGCCTCTGGGAGAGGAAAGTGACCCACTGCTGCTTCGCTTGGCATTGATGGGGGAGGCAGGAGAGCCGATGCCACTACGTTCATTCATTTTTCTGAAGTTGGGTAACGTTGGGGTTTGTTTTTTTTTTTTTGTATTATTGTAAGTTTGTAAAGAATGTAATCTGTCTGTGGGGGGCACAAGGAGAAAACGGGGGCCTTTCTTTTTTTGGGCGAGGCTGTTCTTATGTTGCTGTGTTTTTTGTTGTTGGGCAGGGAGGGGTCTAAGAGGCCGTGGGGCAAAAGCCTGGCCCATGTCAACTGCTTGCAACTGTCCCAGGGCGACGGGAGGGTGAGCTGATGCTGCAGCAGAGACCTCCCACACCAAGCTGTGAAAACGACCTCTGCCTGTGTCCCTCGGTGGGGGAATCTGACCTGCATGGGGCTCTGCACTGGCACACCTTGCTGGGGGTGGGATGTAACGCTCAAGGACTGATCTTGCTTGTCTTTGACTCAAGTAGAAGCTGGGCTGGGCAGCTGCTTGTGCTGTTTATGGAAGGCTGGGTTTGATAGCCGAGTTTCTCAGTGCAAGGAGGAGTTGGTGCTGGAGCTGGTTGCCCCAGCACTTCTTTCCCCAGCAGGAGCTCAGGTGCTGCACCTCTTCATCACCTGCTGCCCAGGAGCCCTGGTTCTCACCCCTGCCTCCCTCCCCATCCCGTAGAGCACAGTGTCAGGGATCCTCTTCTCTCTCCTGCTGCTGCAAAGTTGTGTGAACTTTCCTGGTCAATACTGGAAAGGGGAATGCTATTTATTTTTATATTGTGTATATTTTGTCTTGGTCTGCTGATTACCTTTGTTCCCCAAGAGCGACAGTTACCTCAATAGTTAGTTTAATACTGTGTGTTGGGTAATTTTTTTAAAGAACTTTTTTAAAATCTTGATCCTTGGAGGTCTGTAGATTTTATTTCCATATAAATTGGTTATTTTGTATAAAGTACATTCTTAAAATAGCAATCACCCTTGCTGTATGTGTGTTTTCTTGTCTCCTGGATGGTCTCCCTCTTCCTTTGTAAGGGGAAGCAGATGGGGGTGGGAAGGTAACACAGAGGGCTTTTTTCAGAGAGACAAAGCCCTGGACTGCAGTGAGACACGGTTGTACCACCTGAAATCCATTTACAAGAGAGCACCTGGAAAGCTAATTGGGATCATTTCCCGTTCTGAAGCGCAGCTGTCTGCCTGTGAACAACCCAGTTGTGGAAATGCGATGGTGTCACTGCTTTCCCTCCAAAGTCCCTGGTGGGCTGTGGGTTTTCCTGCAGCCCAGGTGTGCTGGAAAGCCTTCCTCTCTGCCCAAAACGCCACGTGGCTTTGGGGTGCAGGTAGTCTGTTCCCCCACACTTGTGTGAAGCCTCTGTGCTTCAGAAGCAGTGCCTGCCCTTGAGTAAAGCCCACAGAGTGATGCTGCTGTGGAGGAAGAACTGGTGCAGCCTATGTGGTTCGCCTCTGTGCTGCTTTAATGCTGAGCAGCACGGGGTATGACGGCCCTGGGGGGCTGCTGGAGGAATGGGAAGCCTTTTGAGCTCATGCACGGTGGTCCAAATCCATACTGGACCCAAAAAGGTCACTTGCCATTTGCTGTTTATTAAAATCTCCCATGTGAGATGAGGCAGGGGCTGCAGCCCTCCCAGCAGAGAGGTATTTAAGGGCAACTTGTCTCTGTCTCGTGGGGGTTTTGGCATCAAAACCAGGAACTGGCCGTACTGTTTTCCTGCTGGAAGGTGCCAGCTGTAGGTGCATGGGGGCAGCTTGCGCTTGGCCCTTGCTCAGCTGGTCGCTGCTCAGTTCTGCTGATTCAACAGCTTTGCATCAGGACAAAATCAAAGCCATGATCTTTAAAAGCTGGTGCCAGTAAAAGAGGGCACAGGGGGGTGAGCAGCAGAAGGCTGGGGGTACAAAGGCTCCCGGGTGCACACTGCAGGCCCCTTCCCTTTCCTCTCCAGCTCCCTCTGTCTCCTCCAGGGCTGGTAACAGACACATCTCCTTTGCAGCTGCAGCCTGCTCACTCCATGGGCTCCTTTTGCCCCTGCTGCTGGAGCCACAGTGCAGCCGGGACTGCTCCCGAGCCCAGCAAGCTCTCTGCTGTGCTCTCAGCACCAGAGCTGCCTCTGCAAAGTGGTGCTCATGAAATGTTTGTCCCTAACACAGGACCCCACACTTGCTGACCAAACCAGGGGCCTCATCCTGTCCTCACAGCTCCTCTTTGTGTGCCCTAAGCAGCAGAGTTCATCCCCTGAGGCTGCCAGCATTTTCCAAAGATGAGTGAGCTGGGGAGAGCTCAGACTCCAGGCAGGCTTTGCTAAAGTTGATCTCTGGGGGATACCTAGTGGTGGGCGAAGAACCAGAGTGCCTTTGCACCCATCAATGGTTTGTTGTTTTCTAGTTCCCCAGACTAAATCCTCTCAGGGCATCCCTGCCCCTGGGGCCTCACCTCCATGGCTGGGCCTGAGGGACTTCTCCTTCCACATACTTGCATATTTTATGCAAGAAGCTCCCAGGAGCAAGAACAAGTGTAAGCACATTCCCATCCTGGGCACTGGGAGGAGCCTGAGATGTGATATCACATCCTGAGTACCCAGAAACCACCAGCTGGGTGTCAGAGCTGACCCCACAGCCCAGGGCAGGCAGATGAAGCCAAACATCCCCCCTGGGCATTCCCAACATGGCTGCAGCTCCAAGCCCTGCAAGGGCTGTCCGAGGAACTTGGCTCCTGGTTCCTGGGGAGGATGAAGGGCTGCTCTCTGTCACATAACCCCCTTCCCCCTCTCCCCTCTGCAGGAGCCAAAGTTCGGGGTGACAAGAGCAAGCTGTCCAATTTAGGAAGGAGAGGAATTTGGTCGCCCTATCAGTCCCAGGAAGTGTTTGGGTCAGAGGGGATTGGCACGGGAAGATTTTTAATCCTGAGGCTAAGCCAGCACTGAGTGGAGTCAGCGCTAATTGGAACCAGTCCTGGGGAAGGGGGGGCTTTTAGAGCTGCCTTGCAGTCCAGGCAAAGACAAAGCTTATCTGTGCTATAGGAAATGCCACATCCTAACTTTGAGGAGATGCTATCATGAGTGCAACAGGCAGCATCCAGCTAAGCCATGAGTCCCCCTGCCTTTTTTACATTTCTTTCTACTTTCTGCTGTCCACAATTCATTCTTCTCCTCTCAACCCCTCCATGGGTTGGCACAGCTACCCCTACCCCCTTGCACAGAGTGAGCTTTCCTGAGCTGTTACACTGAGGCTTTAAACTCTTGACTTTCCCTCTAGCCTTCTTCTCCCAGAGAGCTGGGATGCTTCCCAAACCTGGATTCTTTGTCCAGCCATTTCAAAGCGACTCACTACTTCATAGGCTTGATTTAGGAATGGATTGGATGAACCAGTTTCAACAGGGACCAGTTTAGTGCCCAGTTTGGATGTGGATATAAATGGCAACCCCTCAATCCCGTTATGGGGCAGGCCCTGGGGAGACGTCAGACTGCAGGCAGGCTTTGCTGAGGTTGATGGATGATGCATCTTAGGGGGATACTTTGTGGTGGGGGAAGAACCAGAGTGCCTTTGCACCCATCTTGTTTTCTTTTTTTTTTTTTTTTTTTTTTTTTGAAGGGGAGGGGTGGGTTTATATATTTCCCTAAAAACAAAGAATCTTGCAGGTAAGTTCCCATCTTGAATTTTCCTATTAGTTGCCACACTTCAGCATGAGAGACACTACCTTGCACAGAAAGGCAGGACTAAGGCATTTGGGGTAGCTCAGGAAGACTCAGTTTTGGGCTAAAACAATTTCTACTCACCAAAATGTTTGCTTATAAGTATTAGGAAAAATATATGCACTCATAAATTTGAAATTCTGATTTTTGTCCCACACTGAGACTTAAAATGCAACTTCTCCAAGCAGCCAGGGGTCTTGGAGGGGTGGGACCCTGCTGTATCTCCTCCAGCCCTCAAAGCTGCTGCAGTTTTTGTTTGGTGGAGAAGTCATGGGCACAGGAAGGCAAAGCAAAGCCGTTTGTCTGGTGGGGCAGCTCACATCCCTGCCAGCTGGGAACAGACCCCAACCCCTGGCTTCCAGCCATCAGCTCGGTCTGAGGTGCAGCGTCGGTGCACATAATGAATGTTAGGGTCTCCCAGGCACTAACAGAAAAATGTCCTGGACCACAACAAGAGCCCCAAAGGCTGGTCCTCAGATGGGAACGCCCAAGGGCCCCATATTTGCTCAGTAGCAAAGAGACAGAGAGGCTTTTCTGGAGGAAGGGAAGGAGGTGGCAAGGGGCAGGGGCTTGCCATGGGCCCGGAGCAGCATTTCAGGGCTGCCCCCTCCTCCCTCTGTCGGCTCCGGGAGGCCACATGTTCCCTGGCCACTTTTTAAAATTCCTTTCCCAAAGAGGCTGCCAGGATGGAGAGATCATAAAAAGTTCACCCCCTTGTCACGAGTGCACCCGTTCTTCCGGGGCCAGTGGGCAAAAGTTGTTTGCAATTTCCTCGGGCCGTGACCTTTGTTTTGACCGTGATGGAGGAAGATTGCAATCCATCAAATCCCCCGCCTGGCCCACGCCGAGGATGGGGGAGAGGGCTGCCTTTGGTTGCCGGAGGAGGGGCTGCCTTTACGAGGGACAAGGGGGCACAAGGACACCGCTCTGCCCCTCAGGTTTGGTCAAGAGGCAGGGGGGTAGCCAGCTGGCTCAGCTGGGAGCTCAAACTTCCTGATGTGGGGTTCAGTGAGGAAAGCTTCACTGTGTGTGCCACACCACACACTCCTGCCAGAGAGATTTGAGAGAGTTTGCTTAAATTTTTTCCCAGGAGGGATGCTGGATTGTGATTTGCTGCATCAGTAAAATGGGGAAGGACATCTTGCAGGGCTTGGACATCTTGCAGGACTCATGCCCAGAGCCAGCCCTGTAGACTGGCCAGCTGCATTGGGACCATTCTTCTAGCAGGAGCTTGGACAAAATGGGAGATGCCAGCGGATTTACAGCCTGCAAAGCCTCGGCTGCTGATGGTCCCTGGCTTTTCCAGGCTGCCTGAGTTTTTGCAAGATCCCGCAGCGCCAAGTTTTGTTAGGAAAATCAGTGGCAAACTACAGCTATCCCCTGGGAAATGACTGGCACCTGCCTCTCTCCTGGAGTTCCCAGGGGGGGCAATTCATCCCAGGAGCACATGCTCCCCTGCACCCCGGTGTCCCCTTTGAAGACATACCTGCATCTGAGACGAATCTCCCCTGAGGAAATGCAGCCTGTGCATACTGGTCTACTCTACTTCCCTTGGCTGCCTGCCCCTGTCTCCCCTCCCTCTGATCTCCACTTCCCCAGGGAAATGCATCCTACCACACCTCCCTGCTGTTAAATACAGATTCCCTTGGGAAGCTGCTCTGTCAGGAATCCCCCTTGATCAAAGCCCTACGTTTTTGGGGTCTGCAGGGAGGGTTTTAAAGTTTCACCTGTCCCCTCGAGTAACACCAAGCATGGCCTTGCAACACTCGGACCTTCCTTTCCGGCCCAAGTACTTGCATGGGAACCAGGGTAATTTTTTTTCCTAGGAGGCAGCTGTGTGCTTGTTTCCAGGCACAGCAGACCATGATATGGAGAAATGGGATGCTCGTTTCTTTGTTTGATGAGGATCTGTTGAGCTCAGGGAGAAGGAGAGAAGGGAAAGACCTTTTACACCTCAAACTGAAAACCTTGTGCTGCAGGAGGTAGCCCCTTGGACTAGAAGGCACACGGGTCCCTCAGAAACTCTGCAGAAGACAAACCAGACCCCTTTGTAGGCACCGTCCTCTGCCCCCAAGTCAATCACTGTTACACTTGGTAGCCTGTGTACCTGAATGCCCACACCACTTCCCTGCAGTTCTCTTCTCCCCCTCTAATTTTCCCATCTGTATTTGGCTGCCACCAAACCCAAAGCTCTCGCTGTCTTTATGCACAATTCACTCAGCAGCGCTGGGGGCTCAACATCTTTGACGTCCCACCACGCACTGACCAGTTGTGCAGGGACTTTTGTACCATGCCTGCTGGCATTTAGCATCTGTCACTGCCAGAACACTAAACACAGCCCTCCTTGTCCCCCTGCCCAGCATCCTGTGCCTGCTCTAGGAGGCACGTCACGCTGTCTGGGCTCAGAACAGCCGTTTTCAGGCCTGACTGAAATTAAAGCCCCAAAGGTCGCTCTCCTTTCCCAAGGCCCTGCTTTTGCTGCTCTCCCCCCAGCCCAGGCACTGTCCATGGAGTGGCCACAGCTCCCACGTGGCTCGGAGTGGTTTGGGGGCAGAGGCCCCAGGGAACTGGCGGGCGTGGGAACAGCGGAGATCCAGGGTCGGATACTGCTTGGCTCCACCAGCGCTGCCTTTTCTCCAGGGCTGGGGCCACCTGACTGCTTTGAAGGAGAGGGCCCACAGAGCATGGGAAACAGGGAGCATCCTGCTTTGGGTTTTCATCCCCCTCTCCCAGTCCTGCGTGTCTCTGGGCCTGCCCCATAGGCAGATGTACGGCGGATGCCCACGTACCAGATGTTCTGGGAGATCAAAGTTGCCGCTCGCCGCATCCTCCGCTCACGTGTGCGCACACACCCCCCTGCGCCTCCCAAAGGACTTGTAATGTATGCTCTCTATCTTCTGTCCAAGATACTTTCCTTCCTTTCCTTTGTTTGCTTTCCAAACCCCCTCTCCCTTCTTTGGCACTCCCTGCAGCCCGGGATGTGCCAGCAGGGAAAGGCACCCTTTGCTCCCACTAAGCCCATGCAGCAGCAGAGGGAGTAAGCCTGGGGTGCCTTGCAGGTTTTCCACCCTGCTCCCCTGATCTGGGATTTGCTGCTTCTTGGGTGGGAGGCAAAGGGACCTGTCACCCAGGGGCTTCTTTGCAGTACCCCTGCACCTCCCACCCCACACAGCTGAGAGGTGCCGAATGGTGTTACAGCTCCACGTGATGACCAGGAGACTCTCTGGAGATGCCCATCTTTGCCCCGTGCAGATTTCTCCAGCCCTCTTATCCCTTCATAGTCCAGCCTCTGGTGAAGCCCTGAGACCTCCCCATGGATGCACTGGGGACTGAGTGTGATACAACACCTCTAGTACCCAGGTTACCACTACACTGACCAACACAGAAAGCCTTTCGGGTACATCAGATGTCTCCAAAGTGGGGTGCATGCAGAATGAAACACCATTGGGGTGCAGGAAGAAAACACAGTTTGCACTGTTATTAACTAAAGTAATATTTACTTCATATTTATATAATTGTAATTCTAGTTCTTCTATGTTTTATAATATAAAGTCAGTACAGTAGTACCTGCATATAATTTATAAGTACACATGGAAAGCTCCAAGGGTTTGTCTCTCTCCTCTTTTCCCTCAGCGTTCCCTAATGAGGGGTCAGCCAGTGTATGGGGACCTCCAAAGCACATGCAAACCTCCCTCATGGGTGCTGCAGATGGAGAATTCCTATTTGGGGTTGCATGGAGGTGGGAAATGTGCTTTCCCTATCTTCCCACTGTGTCTCCACCTGAACTGGCAGGTAATTCACAAGTTAAACAGGCTCTAGCCCAGCTCTTCTTGCAGAAAAGTCATAGGTTTTATTTTTATCACCTGTATTTCAGAGAATTGCTGTGTCCACAGCACTCTGTGCAGCACAGCCACCTCCAGCCCGGAGGATGGATCAGGTTGGTCTCCTGCCAGCTGCCAGGTTGGAAAAGCACATGCCGACCTAGAGTTATAGCTGCTGGGGGTGGCTACAGAGAGGTGAGTGCCCTCACATGCCTCTTCCCAGCCCACCTCAGATGAAAGCAAAGCCAGGGCACAGCAGTGTCCCTCCTGCCATCCCCCAATGGCTCGGGGTGATGGTGTTGCCTGGAGTGCCCGGCCTGTCCCTGCAGGGAGCGTGAGGGGCTCTGTCCCGATGCTCTGGCCCAGGGGATGGCCCTGCCTGCTGCCAGCCCGCCGTGGCAGCGAGGCAAGAGCCACTTGCAGCCCAGCTATCCCCCTGGCACACACAGCCAGAGATCTTCCAGCAGTTGCTGTGCGTAGCTGGTGCTCAGTGGAAAAGGGAGGCATGAGACGCAAAAGGGACAGTTCGTACAGAGCAGTGAAACCTTTTGGATGCAGGGAGATATGGTAGCAATATACTAAATGGGGAGCAGAAAAAAAGCCAGATGGTTGCTCCAATTTACTTTACAACTCCAGATGACTTCACAAGCGGTCACCTGGTGGAACTGAGAGGCAAATGTGAAAGCAAACAGCTCATGCCTGGCAGCGTAACGCTATGAGGCTGAGGAACACCCTGCTGCAGAATGGCACTGGCAGAGCTGGAGTAATAACATTTTTAAGGGTTTTTAATAGGTTAGCACCTTTAACCTTCATTGCAGCAGTGGTCACTGTTATGCTGGGATTAAAATTTCAAATGCCAGGGTTTTAGAGCTTGAGTGATGAACTGCTCATGCTCTTAGCCAAGAATGGTTCCTCCACAGTACGGAAGCGCTTCCTCCGTGTGGTTTATTGCCACGGGTGGGATGCGGATGTCCTTGGTGTTAGCAACTCTTGTGTTCCTGAAGTCCAGCGACCCTGCAGTGCTATCCCACAGAGCCCACTGGTGGCAGTGTGGATACCTGGCAAGTCAACCAGGCAGCAGGTAAAACGAGCCTCCCAGTCCCTGCTGTCCCAGCCCTGACTAGTGATGCTACCATCTTCCTTCAGAGTGCTCGGAGCTGAGAGCAGAAGGGTGGAACAACTGGCTGTGCTTAAACTATTTTACATCACGTGCATGTGGGAAAAAAAGTAATTTTTTTATCTCAGTAAAAGTGGCCTTTGCTGGGAGAAAGGTGTTACAGTAGCAGTGCAGGCAAATGGTCCCAAGGGAGCCAGGTAGAAACTGTGCACATGTGGATGAAAGGAGAGTTTTGCAAAAGACCCCTCCAAGTACCAGGAGTACTTCAGTGTGTGCCTCTCTCCCCTATTTGTGTCCCGCTCACCAGCTGGGGCAAGCCAAGACAGTTGTTCCCTTCTCTCCATTTACAGCTGGATGTCAAGATGCTGCCTCTGTATTTGCCCACCCATTTGGCAGCCCCAAGGTTTGTAGTTGGTGCTGGGTTAGGGATGTGCAATCACTTGGTGTTCAGGCAGTGGATATGTGGGCCAGGGGCTGTCTGGAAAAAGGAGCTGATTTCCTACAAACCCTCTCGGATGCAAGAAGGGAAAGGGCCTTCAGAAACACTGGGAGGGACCACCCTCGACAGTTTCACTCTGCAGTCTCTCCCAACAGATCAGCCTTGAACTACCCAAAGTGACGTGGCAGCCTTGATTTCCACAGCTTTTGATTTCCATCACGTAACAAGGGCTGGGAAATGGCATTTTTTGGCATGTTGTCAGTACTATCCTTAACCTGAGAATGCTCCCATACAGATGTTTGTCTTGCTTTCTCTAAAGCAAAGCCAAAGAAGCAGTATGGGATGCTCTGAATGAGATGCCTAGGAAGACAGATTTGGGGTTTCCCAGCCAGCTCTACTTTGGCTGAGAGCAGCAGGAACTTCCCAGCCCTGGAAGGGCCTTCTTGTCATGGCCTGTTCCCTGAAAACATGTTTGAGAGGCAGGATGATGGCCCCCACCTGCCTCTCTGAGCTGCCTGTATCAAACAGCAAACCCAGCCAAATCACACTGCAGTCTGTCTGGGCTCTTGCTCAGGGCTAAACACCTTTTGCCAAGTTGCTTTACTGCAGTCTCAAGCCTTTGCTCCCCAGAATAGCAGCTCAGAGTTCATTTACCCAAAGAAACTTTTTTTTGCTTTGAGTTTTCCCCTGGGGTTGTTCACTTTTATTTCCAATTTTTTCTGTTCCTCCTGCACTGCTATTTCTTTGGAAGTAAATAAATGGGTAATTTTCTCTTAACCTCCCCAACTATTTCATACTCCTGTGGGTCTGCTGTTGGTCTGTGTAAGGTATTAGCTGACACTCTTCTATTCTCCAAGAGATGCATATTCTGCTTGCTCGCATCAGCAGGGCATGCAACAAGCATGGTACCCTCCTGGGCTTTCCTGGCAGGCTCCACCCAAAATCTGGATTTTCACTGCTAGTTTTAACAAGGCTTGTGGAAAACATGGCTGTGCTTTTCTCCAAGACTGAAGGAAGAGAGCTGGGCACCTGAACAGCCTCCCTGCAGCACCCTGGCCCTGTCACCTGCAGTGTTCTGGTGGGCAGCACTCACCCCCTGACTGCCAGCTCGGAGCTTCCCTTCAGGAGTTCTCTCTCCTTCCACTGTCACTGGCTTAATAAAGGCACTGAGGCCTCAGTTCTCGGTACTTTCTGGTTATTTTCTTCTAGTCTTTCTCTCACCTTGACACTTGGGTGCACCTCCAGGGATCATTCATCCAGCATGTGTCTCTCTGATTAATGTTAATTCCTGTCGGGGTGAAAACCCCGTGCTAAAAGCGGGGTTGTGACTCAGATGTGCAGCAACATTTGAAGTCCTCTGCTGATCACTTAGTGTCAAGTCCGCTCTTAAATTTTCCACTGCCAGCTTTGCAGAGCAAGCACAACATTATCCACTTCCACTTTTCCAGCACTAGTTCCTGCGCTCTCTGTTAATCTGCAGTGCTTGCCTCTCCCATCACAATTTAATTCTTTTACCGATTTGATGCCTCCTTTGTTCCCTGTATTTGTCCAGTTTCTTAATGTGCTGATCTGGCTTCGGGCTTGTTTACTATACCCAACTGGAATATTATGCATGCTTATACAAAGATGAATAAAGATCGATATCCTCATTGATTTGCCTGTGGTCACCAGGTACATCAGTGAGAAAAAAATCACATATCCCACCTCGTTTGCCTCACTCAGCAGCACAGTTCAACTCATGAAACTGTGCTGCAACAAGGCTCCAGCAGGAACTCCAAAATCCACCTGAAATGCTACTTTTGTCTCACATTTTACAGGTAAAAATCTGTGTACAAACACTGAAGAGAAGACATAGCAGGGTTACTAACTACACTAGGTACACCTGGATGGGATATTCCATTTTTCTCTGCATCTCTCGAGTAACAAACCTTGGTAACAGCCCCTGTTACCTGGAATCAAGGAGAAGGATGTTCCAGGTAATGCAGACATTTTTTTGCAATCAAATTATCTCATGTGGTTGTCCCAACATTAAAATTGATCCATGCCTCCTTGTAACACACTTGCAGGGAACTTGCAGTGAGGAACCACAGTCAGACACTTAACTAGTTACTGTTTTGCTTTTCAAAAGTACACAAGGAATGGATTCTCGAAGGTCTTGCCACCTTCATGAAAGAAACAGACCAAAGAATCTCCTTTTGTCACAGTCAAGCATCTTCATGTTATTGATATCAGGGAACATCCCCATAACTTCTCAAAGAACAGTTTTTTTAGTGAACAAAACCTACCTGAAGATAATGTTGCAGTATGTCCCACCACTGTGGAATGATGGACAACAAAGCAACCTGTTTCTTCTGTGTCCCAGCCTTTAGCTTATTCTGCCCGTGACTTTACCTGCATACATTGACACCGTGGCCAGTATCAGCTTTCCAAAGGAAACAGTAGCACTAGGACAACATAAAAGCTACACTTTCAAATTATGATGGCCAAATCTAGGCTGTTCACTTCCGTAGAGATAATCTTACCATCTGTTGGAAGCCTTTTCATGGAGCACTGGAGCAAATATTCATAGTGTACATCACCTGCCAAAGACCAGTAAACCTCCTCATCTCACCCCTCAATTTTTATTTCCATACACCGCACTCCATCTCGACATCTAACTTCTGGCTCCTAAGCCCTGGTTGCAGAGAAAATAAAGACCCAAGTTCAACTGTTTTTTCAAAGCACTGGCAGATAGCCTATTGATGAGCAATCTCCACACAGGAAACAAATCTGCTTCAAAAAGTGCTCTCTGAACCAAGAAACAACACAGGTAAGCATGAATATGTGCAGATTTTCCTTTCCTGCAGGTGTGTCACAAAACTAGAGCCCAAAGCTTAGTCAGGAAGCTGGATCACTGATTGTTGCAAAGATTAAAGTGCAACAGTTATCCAAATTCTAGAAAGGGTGGGACTTTTAATCTGGATACACTTATTGCCCAGTCACAGAAACATGTATTAAAAAGCAAAGCACTAAAGGAATAAATACCATAAACCATCTATGTGGGAAAACAAGAACTGGCACTTAAATGCAACACCAAGGAGCAGCAAAACAAAAAAACCCACCCAACCTTGCTAAAGAATCTCATTTTCTAAGAGTAAATTTAAAGCGTTTCTTCTAGACATGGATTAAATAAGTTTGGATTCAGGATTTTCTTAGCAGTCAATCTCCATTTGAGAGAAATGAGGCAGGAAAAGCCTCATCTAGCATTTAGAGCCCACTTTACACGAGGGAACACAACTCAGGGCCTCAGTTAAGAAAACACCACATAAAGCAGTGTTGTTGCAGCTTTCAAGTATTCTTCATGGCACAGTGTAAAACTCCTACTGTTCCTGATTCACTGCAACAGTTAGAGAAGATGATTTCGAAACACACTCAAGCAGTAATTCATCAGCTTCTCATTTCCACAAAAGAAGTTTCAGAACTGAGCACTAGGCAGAGAGTGAAGTATTCTGGCAGAGGCAGAGGCCTGTCATATGGAAAGTCACCCCAAGAATTTTTCTGTCCTACACCATAAAATGCGGAGACAATACTGGTCACCACAGCAGAAGCAAATAGTAAAACTTAACAGATTTGGTAATTATTATAGTTATGCTACTGTTAATTAAATTAATAGTTACTCTAACAATAGCGAGAACACTTGCAACAGAGTCAGCTGCTGTTCCTCAAGTCCTGAAACTTAATTACTACAGGGTTATGGATCTCCTGCACAGCAGCAACAAACCTGTGACTGGAAGTGGATTGCATTTGTTTTATCTAAGCAGCCCAGTTGTGTTACTGTGGTTCTCTCTCGTGAAAGAAGATCGAGGGAGCGAAACTACTGACCCATTTTTCAGGGAGAATGACGCTTATCCTGGAGTCCCATTCAAAAGCCTTGCCTACCATCCAAGGCTATTCCAGCAAATAGCTTGACACCACTCCATGCACTGGAGTTCTGGCTTCACAGAACAGTTAATACACACAGCCCAAGTAGAAAGTCCTTACACAAACAATCCCACTCTTCAGAGCTTGCTGCCAATGCCCCAGAGAGAAGCGACAGGGAACTCCATATACACACACACACGCATTTTTATTTTAATAAATAGAGTTTTACAGGCTCAGGCTTTTTATTTTAAATCACATATACAGAACAAGAAATGCCTGACCAAGTAATGTGAATTAAACTACTAACCTTGGGAAGGAATACATGCCCTCTGTAACACTGAAGACCTCAACTGAAAAGGGATTTGTTAGCAGCAAACAAAAGCAAATTTGCCAGCATAGTGATTTATTTCACAGATCAGACAACTTGAAAGAGATGTGGCCAAAGCAAAGGAAGTGACCCAAAATGGACCACTTGTCTTTATAGTGTCACAACAGTGTAAGGAAAGCCAAGAGCCCAAATGCCTCCATTTCCTAGTGCCACTTCTGGATGAATATGTATGTCTTCACATCCTTTGAGCAATACATTCTAACCACAAGTAGAGAGGCTAAGCACAGCAGGTATGCAAAATTATTCCATTGAAGAACAGATACCGGATGACACAGTAATGTTATATTTCAAGATTTCAAATTAGCAGATGCTTTTGCATCCCCTTCAGTATGGCAGTGGAACAGATCCCACCTTCTCTCATAGAGGTTTAGTCCAAAAACTTCCTGTTGGCATTAGCACCAAAGAGAGCCACTCTGATTTCTGGCATCATCTGTGGAGAAAGAGCACACCAGTTCCATGCAACGGGCAATACAATTCCTGTATGTTCCTCCTGCAGGCACTGTGAGATAGCTCAGCTAGGCTTCAAAATTAACAACTCAGTTCATCTGAGCTTTCTGAAGCCTTTATCTCATCACACATTGCCTGCTTCTTCTCTAGACTGGAAGGACTACCTGTACTGCAGCACAAGAAAGAGATGCCAGAGCTAGTTTGGTGGGGGTTTTTTTTGCACTAGGATTTAATAGGTCTCAGCCAAAGTTTTTAGTCTCAAGCTTGCTTCAGTAATTCAAGTTAGCTCAGCATTTCAGCATCTTGACTGCAGTGCAGTCATGGCAAGTCTTTCAGTATCACAATTTATAGCCTTTTACGCTCAAGCTTAATTCAAAAGGGATCGTTCTGGGGAAAGCCATGTTTGTTGCAGACATGCACAAACAGTAGGTAAGTAGTTCTTTCTATTAAAAAATAATTTCTTGTCAGGCACATCGAAATCTGATCCCGTGCATTATTGTGACACGTTGGAAACAGGAGGATTTAATTACAAGACCAAATAGTTAATTGTACTTTGTTCACCTCGGTTGTTAGAGAAACTCACCTGCTGGGCTACGAGGTCCAGTCGACTTTCCAGGGTATTGGAAACCTTAATTTTACCATCACTGTTGTAGATTTCAACACCTCCAGCACTAAAAAGGGACAAAAAAATTAAAAATCTGTGAACTCCACGGGCCACAGTCAGAATGTGGCAGAGATACTATCGTAAATCAGTGTTTACAGGCAACTCAGATACACAGATAAGATTTTTATTTCTAAAAATCCAAACTTTTTGATCGTGTCTTAATAGGAATCAGCACAAAGTGATCCAGTGGAGCAGCAGTGCAAAGCATCTTTGGAGTTATCAGAGCCCACAGCCACATGCAAGGGTCCTCACTAGCATGATCTAAATCTAAGCAGAGCTATGAAATTTGTCACTTCAAAACAGCTTCAGACTCTGTGTTATTAAGACAGGTATCAGATTTTGGAAAGTGAGGAAGAGTGATAAAAGAATTGTTTGCTGGTCCATACACAAAGATCACTATCAGAATATACAGCTTTGTGCCACGTTCTTTAGAGCCTTGCAGACAGAAGAGGCACAAACCCCACCAAGCGATTATCCTGCAGCACCTCACGACTCAATTTGCTTCATCTTGAGACAGAAAGCAACATCCATATCCTCTCTCTTTAAAAGACCAGTGGTTAAGTTTCTACGTGCAGTTATCCTCCACTTCAGTACTGTGTGAATCAGGCTTGCACAAAACTTTTACTGACATTTTTGACTGAGACATTGCTTGTCTGGAGGAAGGTGCAGAGTCTGTGCCTGATTAACACAAAGAAGTGCCAAATTCCACAAGAACAGCAGCAGACACTGTGAGGATGTTCCATACTTAATTTTCTGAGAGCGTTCTAGTGCAAGCTGTGTCTTGAAAAGTTGCATTACGTTAGTGCTGTGTATAAAACACTCCGATTTTCCTTACATGTCTTCTGGCAGGAAGTTGTCTTGGTCAATGTGAACATCCACATCCCTTTTTATGGCATTTTTGTAGACAGGAATGCTCTTCTGTACCGCACTCTGGAAACAAGATAAACCTCCAGTTAGCACTGACAAATGCTATTGCACCACTCAGGTTTGACCACTCAATCACTTGTAGTAATAAAATGAAGGGATTGAGACCTCTTTTTTTTTTTTTTTAATTAAATAAACGCATTTCAGTTTGGCGTTTGAGCCAAACCCAATTATTATTCTTAATACTGTAGCAATGTATAAAGTTTCCAATGTAATATCCAAGCAAGCAAAAAATGATCCCCAACTTTGGAAGCACACTTGCTCTCTTGCATTGTATCTACATCAGAAGTGCAACAAGCAAAGCTTGTTTCCGTGTCACACAGAGGGGATCTGAGCAGCAAATATTTGCAGTCAGGTCTAGGCCTTTGTGAGCAGGACACTGTCAAACCATTCCAGGTGTCTTACCTTAACCATGGGGAGATCTGGCTTCCTGCACCGAACAATTAATCTGGGCTCAAGCAGCTGGTAGAATCCCTGCAGGGAACAACCATTTCAGTATCATAGAGTCAACTGTCTTAGAATTATTCAACTCTAAGAAAGGAAAGACACTGATCAATCTGAAACCCAGAAGCTGACAATATTAGCCTCTTTAATTTAGTTCTTTGCTCGCAAGTTCACCTCATGCAGACGTTCCGAGAGGACAGCACCAATACCTGGGAAAGAGCCCAAATAGGGATGATGTGTTTGGAACTCAAGTGCAACTAAACATGGAATCATAGGATTGTGTTGGTTAATGTTCATGTATACACAAGGAGCACTGCTGTCTAAGCAGACTGAACATGCAGCCAAGTTCTTGAAGACATGCCATAGTTTCAGATGCCTGTTCTATTAACTCCTGTCTTGCAGTTCCTGTGGTAATATCTGAGACTAGAATAGATTAAAATAAGTTTAGTTCCAGTTTGAAGGGACCTACAACAATCACCTAGTCCAACTGTGAGTACAGATCTCTTGCTTTATCAAATATAACGAGTGAAGACAAACGCGGCCCGTTCGCAAGAGCAGGACGGGTTTGTTTGATGTACAGCAATACCAGACCTGAGTGTGGCAAGGAAACCCCACTACATTGGAGGCACAGGCTGGTAGGAGACACTGCTGTTGAGAAAACTCAGCCATCCAACTGTGAGAGCAGAGCTTGTGGATGGCTCCTGGGAGTTCAGAGAAACAGGATCAATTCGTACCAGGAGGCGGCACCAATGTCCGCAGGACTGACCCGGCCAATGCATGTTGGATTTTTGGCAGTTGATTTCTGGGGCTTGAGGATGTTCTTCCAGGTAAGCAAACTTTGATTTCTGCTTCATATGCCTGTGACAGTCACATGCCATACTACAGTAAATTTGTCAAAGCCAGGGCTTATTAAGTCTCAAACGCCCAAAATACTTTAGAAGCGGATAACTACTGACTTCTGGGTTTGGAGAAACAGCCTTTGTCAAAGGTGCATTTGATCCAACTAATTACTACAGGAGCTTAATGTGTGCAGCCTAAAATGTGCGTGTTACAGTGTATGTGTGCACATCTGCAATTACTCCTACAATAGAACTGCTGCTTGGCATACCAGGTTCTACCCCTCAAAATAAGCTGCAACCTCTCCTGTTCAGAGTCCAAGCCTGAAACATATTGAACTGATGTTCAAAGATCACCCAGCAACATTTGATCTTGACTCCAATACAACTGTAATTTCCAGTGGGTTATTTCTGACAAAAGAAACTTAGGGGGGTAGGGCAGCAATGATCTGTGTTCTGCAATTTAAATATTTACCTGTAGAACTAGTCCATCCAGCAGTGCCTGGTACCTGGCAGTATCCTTCACCACCTTGGCAAGTCTCTGCTTGGCCTCATTCAGCAAATCCTACATTCAGAAGAAATCAGATCAGCAGAGCCCATCTGTTTGGCATTTGGTTTCGTGCCTACCAACTTTCTGTACTTCTATTATAGCTATCACACCCTGCCAACACGTAAATGTACACTCCAGCTGGTGTTCATCCAAGCTAGACCTTCATCTCTCTGCATGGCACACTATCCTCTCCAAACACTTCCCTTCTTCCTGCCCTGATCTGAACTCATCAGAATTTGATAATAACTCTTTTCTCATGAAAAAGGGAGAGCTCAGTAGTAAAAGGACGGTACCTGCAGTATTAGTTCAGACAAACTAAATATGTTGTAAATAAACGCTTCACGTAAACTAATAAAGTTGCCCAAACAAATTTTCCAGCTTTTTGGTCAAACAAAGAAATCTAATCTATGTTTTTATCAAACAATATTCAGGTTAGGTATTTTTTAATTGTAAGCAAATGCAAGTCAAGATTTGAAAGAGAGAGCTTATTTTTAATTTGAAGAAGTTGGTCTTGATTGTCTTTATCTGACAAACCAGAATTGGATGGGATTGAATTTTTAAGAAATTTGAGTCAACTCAAACACAGCTCCTAGAACTGAACCATCATAATTACTTCAGATAAAGAAACTATGATTTGCTATAAACCCTTCTCTCCTGTCCTGCCTCACGGCATTTAGAAGAAGAGTGCAGGGTAATACAATCAGTATGAGGATATAACACTATCACAATTTAATGTCATGGTCCAACCTAGTTACACTGTCCTCCCTAGAGCAACACAGCATTTCTGGAACTGCTCATCTCTCTTCATGAAAAAAGCCAAAGATCTGATAAGGGAAGAAAGAGTGAGCAGCATGTGATTTTAAATGTCTTAAAATGAGGAAGAGTGTTTAGAATTACTCAGAAGCATGAGGCTGAGTCAGCAGATAAATGAGGAAGAGATTACCCAGCAGAGACTATCACAATAGAGTTAGATCTTTAGCCACCCACCTTCCTGCTCTCTGTGAAGAAAATCTAAAGTTTGAAACTTGGTTTAAAGAGTCAATAAACTGCTGATTTTCTTCTGCTAACTCCCCTTTTTCATGGCAGAATCAACTTGAACATTATATCCTTTATCCAATAGCTTTTATTTTTGACTTCCACAGGTCTCTCAGCTTTTCCAACAGCTCAACAGCCCCACCTAGCCGAGCACAGAACACACGGACTGCCTCTAAGACAGAGAAGGCTGCACGATGAGCAGAATGAGAACACACTGCACGTGGTGTAAGACAAACACAGTAAGCCCGACCTAAGCCCAAGCGTAGCCTGCCCTGATAAATGATCGCTCACCCCGTAAGGCAAGACACAGACTGGTCACCTACTGGAACATGAAGCAAAGCTTTTCACGTAATATGGGCCACTGAAGGAGACAGAAAAGCCCATTTAATGGTGTTTTAAGCCTCCTTGCTTACACCAAGCTTTAACACAGAAACGTTGCTTCGGGCAAAGAGAACCTCTAACTTTTACCAACCGAGCAAGAGAACTTTCCCACTCTTTAAAGAAACAAGCTATTGTGCAAATGACAGGTACAACAGTGCCTGCAATGTTCCTGGGAACAGGAACAACTGTATTTTCCTAAAGCAGCATGTAATAGAAACAGTGAAAATAAGCTAAAGTAGATTAGCAAATCTGGACTAAATCCTTAATGCCTTTTCCGACCAGCTTGGAAAGCCACTTTTGTATGTTGAAGCAAACGTCACTCACTCCCAAATCCTATTTTTCTTTAGAGAATGGTTACATTTCCTAGCACATGGTAGAAATAGAGCCTCTGTGTATTTACTGGAGAGATACTCACTGCAATAAGGTCATCCCTTGCCTTGAGGACCTTCAGTCTTGCTTGATTCATCAGGTTGGACATCTGACTGCAAGTTGAATGATAAACTTGAATCAATCCATCAGACTTTGACAGAATAACTGCAACATTTAACTTTACACTTTAAAGGTGGCAACACTACAACATTTAATAATGAAGCCTGTTCACCTCTTTGAATCTGTTTCTGACCTTGCACGAATGATTAAAATGCAGAACCCTGACCTTAAGTAAAGACCCACCCAAACTAAATTGACATGATCATTTGTCCCAGGGTAACAGACCAGGACAGATTTCCAGCAATTAAGTACATAAAGAAATATGAAGGATCCTTTCATCACTCTTACTAAAAGTTACACTATTGTAGCTCAGCTTTGCTAGTTTCTCCCCAGAAAAAAAGGCTAGAAACTCATAATTAGAATTAAATATATCATCAGTTTGCCTGTTTGCCAGGGAAAAAGAATTTGGTATAAAATCAGCAATAAAATAAGAGCTCAGGCTTTGAAGACAGACATCTAACCTAAGCAACTTACATTTTCTTTTGCTGTTCTATTTGCTTCTCCTTCTTTTCATAATACTCCATGATTTTCAGCCTCTGTGTCTGAACAAGGCGACCCTTCTCAATGTTGAATTCTTCTTCTGCCTATAGTAAAAATTAAACAACTGAAGTGGAAATTGATTCCATGGGCTGAAAAAAACAGAATCAAAATGTAACACCTATGCTTTCAGAGCACATTCACAGAGAAGATAGGATGATACAATTTATGGTTCCACATAAAATAAAACATTTCAACCAGTCCTCAAGTCAGAGTGAGTGCAGGATGTGTTCTGCTGAACTAGAACCTTGCTCACTAAGATAATTTTATTAATTGACTGAGGCATGTTTTCTTGCAGTATGTATTCCTCAGGCACAAAATCACCAAGTTTATATATTATATACTGTTACACAAAACTCATTTTAGCTTCAGCTCTGATTTGTTTTTACACAATTGGTTTCTTTTCTGGCTACAAAAGATTCTACCTAAAGCAAGGTACCCAATCCTCAGTGTCCACAAACAAAGCCATTACTTTGAGTAATTCTTACACAAGGAGAATGACAGTATAGCTGTGATTTCTGTGTAAAGCCTAGCCAGGCAGCATGTGAAAACACATGGAAAACTTCCCTATTTACACCTGAGAATCCAATCTCAACCTTCGACTTCCGTTTGCAGATGCTCAGGAATACCTGCTTTAGTGCTGATTAAATATTTGTGTAGATCTAAATGTTTAAGGGAGATTAAATACTACTAGTAGTGCATATGCTGAGTCCAATACCCACAAGGTGTTTCTGTAGTGGTATGATGCAGACTGTTAGGGCTGTAAGGCACCATTAATCCTTCTTTACTAAACATCTACACTGTGTCACCAGATTAATATTAAACTTGGTCTCTTGTGGCTTAACCCTAAGTGAAGAATTCTGCAAGTAGTTCAGCAGAAGTCTTAAATATTAACTGATGGTTTAGTTCCCCAGGATCCTACTAAATCACATCTAGAATTAAGACTGCAGCTGTCTACACAGTTTTAGGTAAAGTTATGAACCTGGTTACAAACAAACTTTCACCAACATAATTCAACCAGTTCAACTGTCACTCTTAGCATTTTGGAACGTGTACGAGTTCTTGTGCAATGTGATAAATAGTTATGGTAAAACAATACTATAATTGTTATGACAAACCTCAGCTGAATTAATAGTTATGAAGAGAACTCCCTCAACCCTCAGTGATATCAAGTTATGTACAGGAGGTGGGGAAAGTGTTTCACTTAATCCAATCCAGTCACATTATCACTCAGATCTCCTGATTGCTCAGAAAAAAGAGTGAACTTCCATATGGTTAAATTTTTATCTGAGAACCACTAAGAAAACTTAGACCAAAAAAACCAGCTCCAACTTGTTTCCATCTGTCAAAAGCTAAGCAACATTAACTTTATTTGGTACACGTTTTTCTGCTATGTAATAACTAAACACAAAATCAGCTGTAGCTTACAAGGGTGTTCCAGGCCTGCTCTGACTGCAACTGCCAAAACAGGATACCTGATGCGGGTTTCCTTTCGCACTTACTGACAGTGAACTTCCACCTTTACCTTTGCATCTATTTCTTCAGCCTTTTCATTGGCTTCCTGCTCAATGAAAGCCATCATATGCTTGATCTGTAACAAGAGAAAGGAAAGAACATGTTTTGTGTGGGAAAGCACTTTGTCTAAAGGAAGTAGGTGTATATATTCCTCATTGGTACAGCAGGCCCCTCCATATCCATTTACTAACTCATATGATGTTGTCTGCAAACAAAATTAAATTGAGTATGCAGGCCAAAGAGTCAGTTCATCTTAACACTGACCACAAAAAAATTATTTTTCCCAATAATTCTACATAATGGTGTTTCACTTCATTAAAGGAATGTTCTTCAGATATGCAACCATAAAAAAAAACTCCAACCCAACCAACCCAAAAGTAAATATGTATAAATGTGAGGCTGGGTATTCATTAATGAGATCAACTTTTTAGCCTCCAGGTTTAGTTAAAAAAAAAATAAATTCAAAAATCCTCACACAGCAAAATTAGTGTGTTTGTTATGACATTGACAAGAAACAGAGAAGACTAACATAGATGACATCTGAATGAATCTGGGCCTTCCACACTCAGTGACCAGTGAAGCAAAGCAAAGGGCTACTGACCACTCTGGTCAGACCTGTACAACCAGAAGTTCCTTCAAACACCTGAGAAACCTTTCCTGGGAAAAAAATGTAATAAATTCTGTAAAGATCTACAGGGTCTGACTTTACAAAGCAGTCGCATGTCAGCTGGGAGGAGCTGGGGAAGGAGACAGAGGCAGCAGTGCTAGCCGATCCAGACCACATCAAGGATATCACATGCTGCTTCAGAGCCTGGTATGCACCAACATATTCCACTTGGAGAACATTTCTGAAGCCACCTCAAAACACTATAGAGCACAGGTCCAGCATCTTAAAGACAGGGAAAGCAATCACACTGAGCTCTTCTTATCTATCACATGCCTTTCTGTGACCAGGCCTAAGGTTAGGAACCCATTGTGGGGCAGACCACAAGGACTCACGGCCAAACAAACTGCAGCTGGGAAGGGGTACATCCATTTCCAGGGCCAGATGGAGCAGACCACAAAAACCTACTGGCTTTTTGCTTGCACTTAGTGCCGAGACATGTTTTGCAGACAATATCCACTCTGAGTAAACTCACACAAAAGATTCTACTTATAGAATCTCATGTTAAAATTAAAAATTTTAAAGAGATTAGGAAGGTGCCAAGTTGAGCACTGAGCCAACGTGCAGAACAGCACTATGCCCACAGAGATGAGAAAACAGAAGTGAACCAACAAGCGGAAGATTTTAAACATGGGCAGTGGAAGAAGTGAACGATAACATCTGCATCCTCAAATCAAAGCAGCAATTTTCCTTCTAATTCCAGTTTGCAACACTTTCAAGTCTGTATCTACCTACAGTTTTCTACCCTGCACTTCAGAAAGGACAAGAGAGGCACATAAAGCAAGGGAATCATTTTGTTGAATAGCCTATTGTTGAATGAGACAAAGAACTTCCGTATAACAGCAGCGACCCTCACATTACTGAGTCACTTCCTCCAGTGTGGTTTGGTTTTTGAATTTTGGAAAAGTACTTCTAACAATTCTGGGTTTTCAAGAAACATCCTCTACATAAAGAAAAGGAACAAGATGGAACTAAGCTAATATGGAACGCACTTCCTCTAGTCCAGTAAGATTGAACAGTGTTACTTCCTTCAAATGCTGCTGTACTGAAACCCCTTTTTGCTTTTTATAGACATGAAAAGAGGTCCACAGTGAGATTTTCACATCTATAAATAGGATTAGTTTTAATAAAACTAACGAAAAATGATTGTGAAACGAGAGATTAATTTTAAAGTACTATTTCCTACGAAAAGGAAGAGAGGGTTTGCCTATCCTTTCCATAGGAAGTTCTAGATGTTAGACTGGCTGTAGCTAGTCTAGATGGAACAATCTATTAAACACCTTTGACAGAATAGAGCAAATAAATCTATCAATGGGACAAATCCTTAATTAGAAATGATTTTCAAAGTGAAAATTATTGAAAGCGCCATGGCGAGTAGGTAAGAGGGCCAGTTGGCAAGTTCTTGCCAGATTTATACACATCCAGGACTGCCATATCATCAGCATTCTCCTTTCCAGTTAACAGGATGATCACCCAAGGCTCAGAAGTGTAGAGCACTGGCAGGAAAGTGGCAGATGTGAAATGCTATTAGAATGTCATGTTCAGTAAGTCACCAGAGCCTGAACTAACCTTTGAAGTTCAGGGCCATTACGGCTGAGAGCAAGACCACCCCCAAATCCAGATTTATTTTTATTACCTTCACGGAAGAGGAGGCAAAAACAAATAAGCTTTGTGGATGAAATGTAATGTCACAACTCTCCTTCTGGAGGAAGGCAACCCGTTGATTTTACTTTCAATGCGACGCTTCCTTGCCAAGAGACTATGTTTACTGAATGAGAAAGTGAGACACGAAGTACTTATGATGCAGAGGACAAAGGGAACTTGCCTGATCTGCTCATCACCTGCAGGAAACTCCACAGACCAGCTCTGACTGGACCCGTGCAGCCTTTAACACGGCACACCATTTCCAACCCAGCTGAAAGCAGCTTTTTTAGGCAGGGGCAGTGTTTATTGTCAACAGGGACAGGCTGTCCTGCCTCGGGAGGAGGTGTCTGCAGTCAGACTTACTGCAGGGCTGTAAGTTTCCACTGCAAGCCAAGCCCAGGCTGCACCACTCTGCTTAGATGTGAAAATGGCACTCCAGAACACCAAACATCCCGCCCAAAGACTAAGGTACAGCCAAGTGGATAGATTACAGCTATAAGCAAAAAAGGGATGGAAAGCCCTTAGAGACTCATAGAGTCATGGCTGGAAGAGACTTTTAAGGTCATTCAGCCCAACCACGAACCCAGGACTACCCCTGTAACCCCTCAACCATTAAACTGTATCGCCCAGATGCCTCTTGAGCACCTCCACGGATGGTGACTCCATCACCCCTCTGGGCAACCTGTTCCAATGCCTGACCACCCTAACAACGGAATATTTTTCTTCTAATACCCAACCCGAATCTCCCCTGTCTCAGCTTAAGGCCATTTCCTCCCGTCCTCTCACAGCAGAAGAGACCGGCCCCGGCCCCTAAACATCTACCGCAGCATCTAAAAAGCCAGTCCTCGTCTAAGGGCCGTGCGTTTATGTGCCTTGAAGTTCAGCTAAACCCTGCTGACAGCAAACACTCTGCTCACGAACCTGCCTTATAACCTGGTTTATAACCCGGCACAAAACCTCACCAAAACGCTTCACGGAAAAAAAACAAAACGAGTTTGTTCAGAGACTTCTCCTTCGCTTCCTCCTTTCCCAGGGGAGCGCCCGGCTCCCCCCGCAGCGCAGGAGACACGATGTCACACGTCCCCCAAAAGCCCGAACCGGCCGCCGCGGGGGGCCGGGGCCGCCCCTGCCCGCGCTGCCCATCGGCTGAGGCCCCGCGGGCCTACCTGCTTCTGCACGTCGGCATCGCTGAGCGCCATGGCGGCGGTGTCTGTGTCTGTGTCTGTGGCGGTGACAGTGACAGTGGCGGTGACGGTGACAGTGACAGTGGCGGTGACGGTGACAGTGACAGCGGCGGTGACAGTGTCGGTGTCCGAGATCGCCGTCAATGCCCGGGGCGGAATCACATCCGGGTCGGGTCAGGCGGCCCGGCGAGCCCCGCCCACCCGCTCCCGCCGGCCAATAGCGACCCGCGCGCCCCGTGACGTCACGCGGCGCCGTGCACGGCGGGGCGTGTCCCGCCGGGGCCACTCCCCGGAGGGGCGGGGCTTGGAACGGTTTGGGATGGTTTGGGATGGTCTGGGATGGTTTGGGATGGCTCGGAGTGGATCCGCGGAGAGGGGCACTCTCCCCGGGCAGCCTGTGCCAGGGCTCCGCCGCCCGCAGCGTGGAGAGGTTCTTCCTCGTGTTGAGGTGGAAACTTCCCGTGTTTGAAGTTTGTGGACGTCGCTCCTCCAGCCCCGTCGCCGGGAACCACTGAAAAGGGCCCGGCACCGTCCTCCTGGCACCCTCCTTGGGGATGGTTATGTGCACGGATGAGATCCGCTCTCCGTCTTCTCTTCTCTGCACTAAACAAGATTTATATGCATTTATGAGGCTCCCTCTCAGCCTTCTCCAGGCTAAGCATGCCCAACTCCCGCAGTCTCTCCTCTTGAAAGAAATGCTCCAGACCCCTCATCATCTCTGTGGCCGCCGCTGGACCCTCCCCAGCAGCTCCTTCTCACGTGCTGACTGAGAAGCCCGGACCTGGACAAAGGGCATTCTGTGATTCCATGAAGAAAAAGCAAAAGGGTGCAGGAAATATGTGGACAAGGGGAGGGGAAGGACGGCCTTGCAGGAGCAGGGAGGCTGGAGGTCACCGGCTGTCAGGTGGAGTGGGCATAGGGAAAATCTTGTGGTCGCCCCTCGGGATGGTTGTGCTGCTGTGATTAACCAGCCTTTCGTTGTAGTAAACACGGCGGGGATCCAAGGCATGATTTATTTATTTTATTCATTATTTATTTATTATTACCTTCTGTGATGTGGTAGTTCTTCAGAAGTTCCGTTGCTGCTGCCACTCTTTTTCTATCTGGCAAAATTTATGGCAATCTTCATAACCTGTAGTAGCGTTTGTTTGTTCTGGTTGGCAGGAAGCTTCTGTTCCCGTTCTGCAGGAACATTTACTGGAAAAAGTAGAACCCCACCTTCCGAATCAAGTGTCGGCATTTGTCGGATCCGTGCTTCTTCCCGATTTATTCCTATTTCCCTAATTTTTACCGCGCTTCTTTTCCACGTGAAAAAAGCAAGATCATAAAATTTTGGTAACTCCGATGTTTTTTTTCATATGGCAATTATAGTGCGGGAAAATCAACTCATACTTTGGGGCCTTGAGAATACTTTGTATTACTTCGGGCACCATCTAAATGATGTTATATTATAATACATGTGAACTACGTTCAGACTCGGTTTAGTTTTCCTTGTGTCTCCCCCATCCTTGCGGTGGGGGGGCCGGGGAGGGGGTGTTTAGGGGGTTGACCCGCCCACGTGATCTGGGGGTCGGGGCGGCGGAACCCGAAGTGTCAGGAGGTCCTTTTGCTCCGAACCCGCGGGTAAAATGCGGGGGGGTTGGCGAGAAGCTCCCACCTCCACCTCATTCCCGGTGCCCAC
>JAWMRA010000041.1:67268925-67295345 GCA_035584735.1 Pseudotriccus pelzelni
GTGCCGCTCCCGCCCCCGCCGGGCGGCCCCGATCCCACCGGGGACACCCCCGGGGCGCCCCCGGACACGGCGGGAGCACCCGCCGAGCCCCCGCCGAGCCCCCGCCTGCCCGCCGGCAGCTCCGGGGCGGAGGAGGAGCGGAGCCGGCGGCTCCCCCGCCGCAGGGGACGCGCAGCCCCGCCGGTGACTCATCGCGGCTCCGAGCCCGCCCGCCCGCTCGCCCGGGTATAAATATCTCATTCATCGCCGGAGTAACTGAGGGGCTGGCGCTGCGGAAAAAACTTGGAGCCGAGTTTTTGTTGGGCTCTCAAATCCAAGTAGGCACGTTCGGGCAGAAAGTGAATGGAAGGCTGTTCGTGAAAACTGCGTTTGTCGTGGTTTAATGTTGAGGTGAGGTGGTCTGAAGCTGGATAGGATCGAGGACCTTTGTAGTGGGTAACTCACATAGTTTTTTAATTTCTATTCCTAGAAGAAAAGTCACACCATTTGCCTAGAATACTCTAATTATATTTCCCAGTAAGGTCGACTACAACCACTGCCCAGATAAACGACCATAGTATTTTCCAGTATTTCTATCCATTAAGTGCCACTAGAGGATCAGCAGTGGATGCAATATCGATTCATTTCCAGTAGGAACTGACATGTTTGAACTCAGTAGTTCTCAGTTTATTAAAAACAATCTCTTAGTCATGCTCTCATATACTGTTGGAAAAGTACTCTGAAGAATTTTTATCTCCCAAGTCAATCACAATCAAGTGCCTTGGATAGTCCTGCCTGTTACGTGAAGTGTGCTCAGAGGCAAACTGCTGCATGGTTGAACTAGTCCACACATGCAGGTCTCATCTGAAATCCCTACACGAGCCTTCTGGTAAGGTTGCAGAGCGCTTGAATATTTTCCATCCTGTTGAGATGGGGTGTGGTTTTTCAACTCCGTGAATTTCGGTATGTTTGGTTAAAGAACACCGTGTAAACCTAAGGCTGTAGATGCAGCCGAACTGACAGGGGTTGCCTGTTGTAGAGACTGGCATCAGGAGGATGACCCAAACCATGAGCATGCCGGTGTAAAGCCGCCCTAAAAATGATTTGAACTCCGTTTTGTTGCCTCCCTAAATTGCCTGTCCATGCTTGAGTGAATGCTTCTGGCTGAGGCCATTCATGCTCTGAAATAATTCTGCGGCACAGGAGGTGTTCTGCTAGAGCAGTCTGGGGTGATTAGGTTCGTAGCTGGTAAGTGAGGCCTGGTGACCCGGGCTGTAGGTGGGAAGGGCATCCAGCTGCACTGACTCTGTGTTCCAGTGGAAGCGAAGGGCGGTGGTGCTGCTGTTTGTAACAAGAATGCAGTCTGTAACAGCGTTGCTGTTTCAGAAATGCACAGTGACATTGATCACCTGCTATTTTGTTTATAAGCATGAGGGAAATACTTTGTGAGGCAGCAGAAGGGCAAGTCTCAGACCTGCAGCAGCCGAATAGGTTCATGATAGATCCATGGCAGTGCTGAACTGTTCCGATGGGCTGTGTTGTGGTGCATTTTGGAGGTTGAATGGTGCACAGTGAAAGCTCGATGCACAGTGGCCTTTTGCAGATATTTCAGGGGCTGAAACACAGCAGAGCCTCATCACTGGGGGATTATATTCGCTGTATTCATTGGTAGCCTTGCTTTGCCCGTTATCCAATGTATAACTCTTCTGTGGATTAGGACGTGACAGATTGCATGAAGAAATGTCAGTCTGGCTGGAACTCCTGCTCTCAGGTCGGTTGAGCAGCTCAGCCCACATGGAACAAGTGACAGCAGGGCTGGAGGAGTAACAAGCTAAGTAAGCTTCAACAGGTATAGCCTTCTGTTCCCCCAAGGCTGCAGGAACTGAGAAAGGTGAATTTTTTTGTAGGGAGTAATTGGTAATAACTTTGATTTCTGTAGCTTTTTAAGGGCAATATTCCTGCAGTGAACCTGTTAAACCAGAAGTAACCCTCTAGCTCTTGCTCTGAGACTTATGGAGTCGGTATAATACCTTATTTCCTCTGCTCTGTTGCATTTCCTGTACAAGCTTATTATCTTAAAGTGTGTCTGGACTCTTTTCCATTCTGCTCCTTTAGTGGAAAGCTCTCCTTCCTCTGATCTGGTCTCTCAAGCTGCATGTCCTTTTTCAATCCCACTCATTCCTGTGAAGTGGCCTTTTCTGAGATATTTGCAGTATCTGAGTCAATATTTCTGTATTTCTTTCTGTAAACAAAAACCAGGAATTCACAATTCAAAATGAGTAATTCAGTTGCTGTGCTGTGGGCTTGTCTCAAAGGAGAACCAGGGATTCTGAAGTGCATTTCCACTTATGGCATTCTTTTGTGTGAAGCTGAAGATTTCTCCCATTCAAGCTCTTAAGTCTCCCTTCTCATCTTAGTATAAAACTACCTCTCAGAATATATCGACCAAAGGGATTATTTTTTTCATCCAAAGCTGTTTTTTGTCATTCTTTTCCCAGGGAAACCTTAGCCACTATTTAAATGCAATGTGGTCTGATTCTCTCTTCTCTGTTTTTTTCCCCTCTTCCCTCCAGAGGTGCTGAGCTAAGCAAGCTGAACTTTTTGTGAAGTAGGCCTCCCTGTTGCACATGGATCACTGTGCTGCTCTGGAATCTCTTGCTTGTTTTCATCAGCTTTTTTTCTGTCATCTTCTGCACTGATATGGAATTATATCTTGAAAGATAACCTTTGTTGTATATCCAAATTTGTTCTTTGATCTGCAGCATAGTTTCTGGATGTCTCTGGACCATCTGTCAGGCTGATTCTCTCAGGAGAGATCAGTTCAGGTTGTCTGGAAGGGCTCCCAGGCACTCTGTAGGCACTGGGGGAAGCACATTGATTCCAGGGCTGTGGATCTCTGCGGAACAAACCAGAACTGAAATGCACTGGGGAGCTTTTGGTTTTTGGTGAATGGCATCTTTCCCACCTGGTGAACATGGGATGTGGTGGTTCTGCATGGGGATCTGGTCTGAAGAGCACATCTGTTGTTAAAGGATCCTGAAGTCCTCAGAGCAGTTATTTTTTTCCCAAATCACTTTGTTTTATGAAAGCCTCCGTTTATGGAAGCGGCTGAAGGATAACTGTGCATCTTGCAAAAGCTGTGCTTTATCTCTGCTGTGATTTCTTACTTTTCTCAAGCAGGATACGGTGCCCATAGAGCATTCTGGGATGGAAGAGGCAACATAAATGTAGGATTACTGCTCCAAGGAAAAAAGGGATGAGGGTTGACTTAAAGTTTCAACATTGTTTCCTTCATAAATAAATCATTACTTTGGTTCAAGCTGCAGCAAAGACACAACTGAAGCTTTCTGATAAAAGCTTTCAGGCATTTTCAAAGGCATGGTGCAAGAGGCAGGGCTGCCATGGTACAGCCTTCGTGAAAGAATTCTTTTCTGTTTTCAATACTGAATGAGTTTCAGAAACTAGAGTTTCTAAAGATTAAAGAAAGAACAGTTAGCCAGTTTTACACCAACTCTTCTCCTTTTGCAGCTTTTAGTTTGATGGGTAAATTTTTCTTTGCCAAGCTGCCTACTCACAGAGCAACCATGCCACAGCACAGTTCTAGTTCTGTTTATCCTCAGTAGCTACTGTACAATTGCTGGTAATCCGAATTCCCCTTCAGGGAGGAGGGATTAGAAGTTAGCCCAGACATCTTGAATAGCTAGACAGGCCAGTGCTTTTCTTTTGCTTGTTGAGTTTATTATTATTTTAATCTTGAGGCATCATTTGCAGATTGTGCTTTGAGTTTGGAACCTGGCTCTCCCTCTTAGTCTCAAGGCATTTCCAGCATAATCAAGGATTCTCTCGAGGTGGTCCAGCTTCTGTTCCCTGTATATAGTGTTTTCTCATTCTGACTGCTTTAAACTTTGAACTTGATTTAAATTTTTCTTCTAAATGCAACTGCAGCCTCACACTGTTTAAATTGTCTGGCTCTTTCAGTGTCTCTTTAGTAGTATGAAATTTTTTGTGTGTCTTTCATTTGGACATTCATTCTGATGGCCAAGAATGGGCTACTACTTGTTTGGGAATGACTCTTTGAAGTCATGGAGAACTTAAATTTGAGAATTTATCATAAAACCCTAAATATTATTGTTTGATTCATTAAGTTGGTAGCATGTTTGAAGTAGTTATCCGGACTTCACCTAATAAAAAGAGCTAAAACATGTTGATAAATCTGAAACATCCTTTCAACCTGTTGCTTGGCTCTTTTCTCCACTTCATCTTGTTTTCTGAGGTTTTATTTTTGTACCCTGTCCTTTACAACTGTTTTTAATTTCTCTCCACTGTAGTGTTTCCTGCCTTCTTATTTGGATGTTTGAAAAAAGCATCAGAAAAGAAGAGTAAAACAGGGAGGTTCTTTGGCCAGATGTTGCTGTTAGGTGTGGCTTTCTGGTTTATGCTTATTAATGTCTGGGTGAGAAACAAGGACACACAACTGTCTGCTCCCCCAATCCCTACAATAACGTGGAATTTTCTCTGTTGACCATATGTTTTCTGTTGCTGTTGGGGCAGTAAAATGAATTCAAGGCAATTGTGGTCACTTTTTCTGCATTACAACTTCTAAGCATCATGACAGTGAACCTCAGAAAGCAGAGAACTGGGAAAATATTCATGGGAGGCTTAGGGGAAGAGAGATTCCTCCTCACTTCTTCAGGGGAGGGGAGATTCCTCACAACCTGTCTGTTTACCTCACATTGTAGTTAAGTGGGTCTTCAGAATCTGCCAAGACCTCTTTGTGTGGTTGAGCTGGGAGGCCTTGGGAGGAGGACTGTGTGGTGAGGGACTGTTCCATTTGCTTTCCTGTGAGAGTTTGTGTGCCGGGCAGGAGGCAGAAGTGCCACTGCTGGCAGGGAGCTGGGCTGGGGCGCACTGGGGTTTGCTCTGCATGGTTCTTATTAAAATAAGAATGCATGGGATATGAGGGCAAAAACCTGGATATTGCTTCCGGTTTGTTACACAATTCCTGGTTATGTATGAGTTCACGACCTGTTGCAGCCTTACAACCGACCAAAGAAAACCCTTTGCTCTTCCCTTACAGTCTTCCTGGGCTCCCCGGAGCGCTCCCGCCGTGCCCCACAAGGACACTGCCGCCTGCCTGCCAACCCGATGGCGTCCGCTACTGCCGTGCCTGTAGGATTCCACTATGAAACCAAGTACGTAGTGCTCAGCTACCTGGGGCTCTTAGCACAGGAGAAGCCGCAGGAACATCCTCCTCCTCCTCCTCCAGCTCAAGGTAACATTTGCATTTTCATCAGTGCCGTTTACATGTGCAGCTCTGCTTGCAATTAGCTCTTGGGCTGTTGGTGGAGTGTGAGCCTGATGTTTGGCGTGATGCATCCCTTGTGTTATTCCCTGAAAACTGAATAAATTTCGGTTGAAAGAGAAGAGATGTTGATGGAAACAAAGCTGTTTGTATGTAGATGGCTATTTTAGTTTGAGCTGTGACAGGACTGACTGGTGTTTATGAAGGAGGTAAGTGGTTTTAGCAGCTGCCTTCAGGCCAGGAGGGATGGATATGTATTGTCTTCGTTGAATTAGAGCCCATGCTTGCTTTTTTGGGGACACAAGTGGAAGTAGGCAGGGGTGAGGTGGTGTTTACCAGCTGAGTGGTGGCTTGAGCAATCTCCTGTGCTAAATAGTTTTGCCGTATTACACTGCCCTATTACATTGAGGCTTCTGTTGTTGTCAGTCAGTGATAGTGCTGAGACATGGCCTGTGCTGCACCTATTTATTTATTTATTTATAAGAAGTCAAGGACTGCATGGAGTCAGATGGTTCTTCCAGAACAGGTTTACGCATAAAAGAGGTTAAATAAAGAAATAGAAGGCAAAATAAAAGAAGCTTGGTAGATTGTGTTTCATGTAAACCTGGAGAGTAAAGCTTTTCTCTATTTTGTGGTGTCAAGCACTTAAACAATGTTGTTTGTGAGGACTGCTTGGGTGAGTTGCCACTTCTTAATGATATTTCAGTCACTAGTATTTTTGTGATTCAGAACTTATTCTGATTAAAGAAGAATTAAAAATAGCCAAACCAGACAAAGACAGTCTTTAAAATGATTTTTTTTGAACAAGCATTTAAGAGTGCATACTGTGTCATTGACTGAACTTAACTGTCATGAAGTGACAAATTCCTGGAAAGAAAAGATTGCAGCAAAGTTATGACAGAAGTGGTTCTAAGTTTGGCACTAAAGCCTGTAACATATACTGGTTGTATGATATGTAATTAATAAAATTAATTTTAGTTATTTAATTCATACAATTAATCTTAGTATGTTTAAGATATGTCTGCTACTTCCACTTTGATCTGTGGTCCATGAAAGGAGAGGCACCTTAGTGCCAAGATGCTGTTTCATAAAACCTCTAGTTGAAAAATGTGCTTATTTCAGCAGTAACGTCTCATTCTGAACATCCCATCCAGTTAAAACTGGGCTGTAACTGGAAATGTATCAAGCACATATAAAGGTTCAGTGTGTAAGAGTCTGCTTTGTTCCTATAAATGCAAGATTCAGAAAGGAAACTGTTAGTCTTAAAGCTTTTTAAAAACAATTTGGCTGTAGTTACCTTTGAAATATTCTCAAGCTGAGGGGAAACACTTCAAACTGATTCTCATTACTGAAGCCTCTAAGCTTCTAATTTGAATTGATGAGCAATATTAAAGCTTTCTAAAGAGGAAGCTACAAACGCTCAAATAAAAATTTTGTACTCAGGTAAGAGGACTTTAAAGCTCCTGAGTGCAGATAACTGTTGCGTCTACATTTCAGATATTGTTTAGATATGTTAGCTTGTGTGACAGCAGGCTGCAGGTGGATTTGCTATTAAAATACCCTCAATCATTGATACTGTTCTTTCATCCGTGTTGCTTTTAAACAGGAAGTCTTCCTACATTTTCCCACTTCATTCCCAATACCAGACAGTGCCCACAACATCTCCTCTCCTGGTCATCTTTCACTGTAATTTGATCTCTCTTTCAGTGTTTTTACTGCTTTCTGATCAAAGCCTCTGCATAAAATAATTTCCTCTTACTTTTAACTTGCCATCTTGTTTCTCACTGTGTTTTGTAAAGCCTTGGATGGACTTCAGGCTGTGTTGAACCTAGTGCAAACACTTTATCCTTCTGTTTCAGGATTTGTTTCATTCTTTCCTAGCCCATTTTTCCTGGTGCTGTTCTGCTTTCCATGGCCTGACAGCTTTCACTTGTCAGACAGCTACACTTTTAAAATCCTTTCTCCTACTTCTTCTCTCCTTGCTTGTAAACAAACAGTGTTTCACTGCACTCTCAGGATATGTGTGGCAGCAACCCTGTGGTTATTTAGAAGTGCTGTATCCATCTTCTCTGACTTGCTGAGTAGTTTGTATACAGTCTGTATCTCCTTGTTGTCTGGCACGTGGCTGATGCCTCCTTGCTGTGCTCTGCTCCATGTGCTCTGTATTCTCCCCTAGGAGGGCAGTAATACCCATAATGGATATTTCCTGCCCTGCTAATGCACTGCTGGGATGTAGATGGGTGTTACAGCGTGGTCTGAGAACCTGATAAGAGCAGGAGAGATGTGAGAGACGGTAAATGAAACTGGACAGTTGTCTAAAATCCCGTCATGAGGAGGAAACTTGTGGGGTTTGGTAACTAAGACATAGGAGGGTGTTAACATCTTGACACTGCATTGTGCTTGCCAGTGTGCTTTTTAAGCACCAGCATCAGTCTGATGATCCCAAGTTCCTCCCACTGTTGATTTCTGTGGCACTTCAGAACACTGGTTAGTTGTCTTTCTACTCTGCATGGTTGAATTGTGAACTGAGAGGATTTCAGTAAAAAGCATCTGTTGCTTAATCTTTGCTTTAATTTGGTTCTTGTGCTGTCAGACCTGTCATGGGAAAAAATGAAGCAGTGATTTGGGCTATGGCCTGTTTCCTTTTCAGGTGCAGAACACTTCTCTATTTTATGTTTCAATGAGACATTGACTGTGGTTTATGGTACTTTCCTTTATACATTCTATTTAAATCCAAATGGGCCCTTACTCTTGCTCTGTTTTCTGAACCACGTTCCAATATGATGGGAATTTCCAGAAAGACTAGTTTTACTTTACCCTCACAGTTTTAACCTCTTTGGTCTCCCTCAGTGTGGGAGAGTGAGGGACTCCTCTAGAGGGCAGTTCAACGCAGGATCCTAATTACAGCCTCCTTGTGTCACCTGCTGGGGGATCTTCTGCCTTTGCACTGCATGTGTACAGAACATGGGGAATAAGGAAATAACCCACACTTACTTTGAAGGTGTTGTTAGTATTTCTGTACTGCTCCTGAGTCTCCTTCTACAGCAGTTTCCCAGATTTTGGCGAAGTTTCAACAGTCCAGTTAAACCAAGGGGTGTATCTGATGGGCCAAAAAACCCAAACAAAAAGGAGTTGGAAGTTTATCTCTACTGTCTTGGTAGGTTTCAAGTTAAAACTTCTCATTTTTTTGCAGATGTGATATGTTTTGCAAGACTGATGGTTTTCAGAGGGTTTTTATTTAGTGAATAGAAAATTCAGGCAAATTACACAGAAAATTACCTGCTGTGTTTCCCTTTGGATCTCTTGGTTGGTCTTGATTTTGTTGCAAGAAAGATGGCCTCAATTACCAGCACTGAAATCACTTTCAGCTTCAAGAGAATAAGGCCAATCTAAGTCAATACCTGATTAGTACTTCCAAATTTTTATTTAGATCTTTTCAGTGCAGGGACTGAAGAGAGAACCATCTGTGGTATTCCAGACTCTTGAAGAAAATATGATTTTATTGGACAAACCAATTTTTTAACATTACAGCACTGTACTTCTCTGCAGTGGATTTTAGTGCCTCCAGAGGAAAATCCAGCAAGTTTAACTGGGGAACGTTTGAGAGATTTTTTCCTATCAGTTTTGGCATAATAGTGATTCTGCATAACAGCCACTTACTTTCTGGTAGGTTTTCAGATAGATGGATAGTACCAGTTGCTCAGATAAATTGATAGAACACACAGAGTAAGATGTCACCTGCGTAAGTTCATGTGTTTGAGGCAACAAGTGAGTACATACGTTTAAAATGTGTGGAAGCTCTCAGTTGTCTGTTCATTAGATTGGGGGGAGATGCTTTAGTATTTTTTCAGAACTCTTTGTCATACCTGTAACTACTGGTTCATACACAGAAAATAAATATCAGTATTGGAAAACATCTCTACATTTCCCCCCCTGAAGTTAGACTCATTATAGAAGCTTCCATCTGCTGAAGTTGTTTGTACTACTTGGTTTTTAAGTGAGTCAAAGCACTTTTTTTTGTGATTCTGTGAATTTGTATTGTAAATACTTCTTTGTGTTTCAACAAGGAGGGACTTTTCATGTATTCCTCTCTTTTAATGTACTTCCCCATGTTTTGACACCATCCCAAGAGCCTGTGGCTGTAACAGAGAAGGTGAAGGACAGTAGTTTTTCTGTGTTTTTCTTGACAGAATGAGAAATCTTGATTAATCTCTTAACACACAGAGCATCTGGAAGATTGATAATCAGTGCCATGACTGCATGGTGACATAGATTAGTCAAGAGGTGAACAAGGTTTTGACAGTTTATCAATTTCCTTGAGGTGCCTGCTATCCACAGGATTTCAATCCAATTATTATGTTCTTTTAACCATTTATTATGTTTTGGAATCACTGTGTGAAGTGCTGTAACCCCGCTCTGCTAGTTGGCAATGTCTTGTCTCTTTTTGGTTCTTAGTATTTTAGACTTTTTTAGGTCTTTTTAAGCTGAGCCTTTTCTTTAAATGATCAATATGTTTGTAAAGAGATCTCTCCTTGTAGTTGCTGCTGACCCTTTTTAGCTGCAGTATTTGCCACAAGCACTGCAGACTCAGATGTACAGACTTTCCACCTCTGATGAATGACTTCGCATCCCTCCTCCTCCTGGGATCAAACCTGGGGAACTGGTTAGGCTTGTATTGTTACCAAACTTCTGGAATGGCCTTACCAGTGGAGTTTTACTGAAGCATTAAATTTATTTAGTAGACTGATGGGCAGTGATGTGGCACTTGATGGACTTCTAGAACACAGTTTCCTCTGCTTTTCATGTTACCTCCAAATACCTGAAAGCCAAAATCTTAACAAGAACATAGTTGTGCAAAAGGAACAATTATTACATAAATAGAAAGTAGAATGCACTAAGCTGGTTGTGTAACCATGTAACAGAGGTTTGTTGAGCCTCTGGGTTGGGAAGAGGCCTTGAAGGGTTTATCAAAAGCTCACAAGAGGCAAAGCCATTTCTTGAGCACAGGAAAGCACTTAGTGTTTGTGGCTCTTACAAGCCACAGGGTGTGACCATTTGTGTCATTAAATGATGAACATACGTTCTCATCTCATCTTCTTACTGTTTTATTCTACCTGTTTGCAAACAGACTTGGAAGTTGTCTGAAGGAGAAAAAGATACCCCTCAGTTAGGACCTTTGCTGTTGGAACGTGCTGTTCTCCAACACCGTGTGCAATTTTTGTTGGTACTGTTCAACCTACAGGAGTGTGGAAAGCTGCAGAAGTCATTGATAATCGAGGGAATAAACAGTGCAAAGTCACTGGTGTGGGAGGGGTAGGGTTTTGATGTTTTGGCATGACTGAACAGTCAGGTGCTCTCAGAATCAGCAGCTGCTGCGAAGTGGTGGGTGTTACGAGATGGAAACCATTGACTGCAGCACTGATTATCTAAACAGCTCTTTTGTACCCTGGCAGCAATGGAATTTCTCTTCCTTCCACTTTCCGGGTGACTTCTTATCCAGTATGACAGCTTGTCATGTGCGATCACCGTCACATTAGTCCCGTGAGAACGGTGCTCTCCTGGACATCCTCGTCCCTTCCACGCACAGGGGGAAGCACAGGTTCCAGGAGGAGTTTGCACTTGCACCTACTTGTTGCACTTGACTCAAAGAGCTGACTGAAAGGGACTGACAAGGCATTAACCAAAAGGAGGAACAATTTGCTCCTCTCAGGAATTTATGGTTCAGCGTGGCAAAGAGAGACTGCTTGGGAAGAGATTTAAAAAGCTAAATAAAGTTATTCTGCACATATGTGGTTAAGAAAAATGGAATTAAACTGACTATGCTTTGTTCTTTTAGAACGGTCACATAAATAAATGAAAACGTTTTGCACTGACGTAAGCACCCATTGGTTTAGAAAGGTTGTGTCTCACAGAGATCTGTGAGCATTAACACACATTCAGTGGCTTGATTCTGTGGATTTTTAACTTATTTTTCAATTGGAGGTGTTTTTTGAAATACAGAAAATGCTCAGTGTACTTCACTTGTGTGTAGTTAACTGCACATCTGTGTATGTTAACTGCTTTTAGGGTTTTTACACTGGTGCGAAAATTAGTGATTTTATGTGTCCATTGTGGAGGAAAGGGGCAGGCAATTAACACTTAAAGAGAGTGCCAGCAGATTTAAGCAGAGACAGACCAAAGAAAATGGGCCATAAAACAGTTGTTCATAAGACCACCAAATTATGATTTAGTGTCTTCCAAACAGAAATGAAGAAAGATGTTCCAGGAAGCCACACTGACTGTTACAAGGCTTACCTGAAGATTTGGATATGAAAAGCTGTAGCAGTTGGTGTAGGTGCAGCAAGGGTGATTGTCAGGGATTGGTCATGAGGAGCGTTATCAGAAGCTCAGCTAGGAGGTGATATTTAAATCAGGGGTGTGAGAGAGCATCAAGTCCCCAAAAAATAGAATTCTGAGGAACATTCAGAAGTAAAAGAACTAAGAAAATGTGTTTTGGGTAACCCAGTCACTGATAGTGTTGAAAGTAACAAGAGTGCAGGGCTAATGAGGACTGACAACAGACACAAAACTTAGGGAAGGAAATGGCTGAAAGGGGGATTACTAAGCAAAGGGAAGTTTTGTTGACAATTTCATTTGTTTATTCATTTATATCAGGAGTAAGCTGATACGAAATTCGCTTTGATATTCCTTTAGATATAACAGAGACACATTTTATCTCTTAAGTAGGACATTGTAAGGAATGGAATAAAAGGAAGAAGAAAATGTCAGCAGTGGGCTGTTGGTTCAGTGAAGTTTGGTGAAAATAAGAGAGCAGTTAATGGAACAGTTCTTGCGTGTGCCTTAAAAATGGGATTTGAAGAGGTGCTTGAAAGCTGATGGAAGAAATAAAGATGAGCAAACCCAAAGAAAATGCAGCTAAATAGCAAGAGCTCTGTCCCAGACATCTGATCTTTGCATTAGTACCAGTCCCATAGAAGTTACTTGAGTAGTTACCCTGACATTATGCCTGATATTGGAAAGGCTGACATTCAGCAGGCAGTTGTTAAAGCTTCAAATGTCTTAAATACCTTGGATTGTTTGCAGACCGTTTTGTGTGTCTGTTCTAGTTCAGCATAATGATTAAGATGGTTGAGGTGGCTGAAACAACATTTTGTGACCAAATATCTGGAGTCAGCACATGGGTTGTGTATTCATGATCCCAAACCACGGCATGTGTACTTCTGGGGATAGGCAGCCATTTCAAATTCCTAAATTTCTTGATCAGGAGACAGGAGTTGACAAATAACTGACAGTTGCGGAGTCCTTTGCCCTTAGTCTTACTTGTGAACCTGGTCTTCAGTTATTCTGTTGCGGCCTGTAGATCCTCATGACCAGGGAAATGATGCACAGTTCACAGGTTTCAGGACTGTTCATTGATGTCATTGCATATTTGCTCTGCGTATTTTGGTAGATTTTGCAGGCATCAACATAAATTTTTTATTTTGCTAATAAAATCAAGCTTATGCCAGTCTGCTTTGTTTTGGTGTAGTGTGATGATGACTGTGTTCGGTTTAATGGCAGCTTGTTTGTGTGTCTTGGTTTGGTTTTGGTCTGAAATTTAAGGTAAGCTGGTTTTCAAAGCTGTTATGTATTCTGTTTGTAACTTTACAGTTCTATTTTATTTAAAGCACCTGTTTTGTCTTGAATAAGCCTGGAAGTTCATGTGTTTCTGGGTTCATGTAATAAGTATCCTTATGGAATCATATTTGTCACTATGTCACTTGTCACACTGAAACAGAACTGTCACCCTGAATTCCTTAATATTTAGTATTTCAATATCATGTTCCGTTGTCTGCTTTTTTTTAAATATTGAATTGAAACATTTGAATGATTTCTCTGGTTTCTTCTAGGGGCTCAACAACAGCTTATGGCCCAACGTGCTTTGGAGAAAGAGGCTTTGGAGAAGATTAAAGTAGAAATCGAGGAGGAGCTGAAACGCCTCGATGAAGAAATCTTGGAAGGTGCTCTTCAGGTTTTCCCGTTTCAATCCATAATCTCTATGCACTGTAATGGTGGTTAATTTGTAACAGGTACTCCAGTTAAAGAGATTTTTTTAGTGCACTGAATCTGTTTACCTCCTCCCCCCACAAGATTTCTACACCTTGTCACGTGAAGTAAAATAGTTAAACGCCACCATTTGGAGTGGTGGAGCCTGGCCAAAGCAAACAACTGGATGACATTTAATAGGCTACTATAAATAATGAAAAGTAAACAGCCCTTACGCTGCTGCAGCTGATGGCAGAAGTCCTCAGCAGCCAATATCCCAAGGAGTGTGGACTTAAACCATCAGATTTCTTAAACATGCGGTTTATTTATTGTGACATGCTTTGATGTGTAGATGTGGCTTTTACAGGATTCCCAGTGAGGGATGATTTGAAAACAATCTTTGCTTTGCATGTTTATGGCAAATTGGAAATCTGAAGTAGAAAGACTCTGAAGTTCCTTCATAGAGAGCTTTCTTAGAAGTTTTAAACAGAGAAGGAAAAGATTATATGAACAAAATAATATTTTAAAAAGTGATACTCTAGTACTGCTGCAGAGATGTCCATGGGCAAATTCTAGCACAGAAAAGAGGCTCCCTTGCTGCTCCATCAGGGTTGGTGTCAGCTTAAAATTGAGAATAGCTGCACATTCAGCAAAGTTACTGGCTGGGATGCAGTTGTGAAATAAGAGCAGGAGGGAAAATGTAGCTCAAAGTCATCTCTGGCTTGTAAGTACCACTTTCAGAATGTATTTGGATGTTGTTTTACTGCAATTTGTTCATAACGTGCTTTGACTACAGAGCTGTGATTTTTTCATCCCTCGTGTAAACTGTGTTAACTGCTGGGATAACAAACCTGAGACTGTTGATGGTCTTTTAGGAATCTATTTTATTTTGTATACTTTTTTCTCTCAGCATTTACCACTACAGGATTTGACTGCCACACTTCCCCAGTGTTCAGCCCTGCCAATCCAGAGAGCTCAATAGAAGACTGCCTGGCTCATTTGGGGGAGAAAGTATCCCAGGAGTTGAAGGAACACCTGCACAATGCACTACAGACCTTGCTTAGCAAGTGAGTTTCCATTTGCTTTTCCAAAGGGAAGGTGTTTCCTTATGCAATGTGATTGCTGTTGAAATGCTGAAGAGGAAACTGCATCTTGTATTGCATTTCTTTCTTTTTCAATGTTCCTTTATCTGGCTGGGGTTTTTTGGGTGTTGTAATGTGCAAATACTTCTTTGTGGTATTTGGCCTTTGCAGTAATGTGAGTTCTAAAAATCTTTCTAAGCTTATTTCACTGAACTTCTGAGGCTGATTCAGGCAGTTTGAGTTGCTGGTGAAACTGGCAGCTGCCACTGCCATTGCCAATTAATTTCATGAATCTGGGCTGTAGCCAGATGAACTGCCTTTACCTTATAGTTAAGAGTGGAGCTGGGGGTTGGTTTGTAGTCTGGCTCCTGATGAGTGGGAGAGTTTGCCTGAAAGGATGGTGGTTAAACGCTTTGTGACCACCCTTCGGGTACACGTCTGGAGCAGATGTGGGCCCCTGGGCTAACCTTGGTGCCTTAAGAGCTGTGCTCCCAGTTTAAGCCTGTTGTTTAACTAGCACATGGTACTTGGCATGCTGGTATCTTGATTAATGTCTTTTGAAAATGGGTAAAATTGTTGTGGTTGCTTGGTTTTCTTTTATAAATCACCAGCCTGAATTTAATGGATCCACATGAATTACTTGAGGCTTTTCTGAGTCACCTCCAAAATGTGTTTGTAGAGAGCTGGAGTTGGAAGGTGCTGCTTTAGGGATGGTTACATAAATGCAGTTGTGAAGGCAACATTAGCAAACAGCTCTCAGAGCCTGTGTTTTGTGGATTGGTTAAAAGAATATGGCTCAAAAGAGGCTGAGAATCTCCAGTGCTACTTTTTGTAAGAGTTTGTGTAGCTGTTCATGAACTGTGGAACAAAAAGGTACTGGAAGCCTAGAAATCAGCACCTGGTGTAAACTTTGTTGCATGGGCCTTAAGTCTTCCATGGATACATTGGACAGGCATCTCATGCACTCATAAAGGTAACACCCTTCACGGCTGAGTTCTGGAAGATACAAATTTGGAATTCATTCCGTCTGCACAAAGGAAACACCCTTTTACTGTGAAGGTGATTGAGCACTGGCACAGGTTGCACAAAGGGGTTGTGGAGTCTCCATACTTGGAGATACTCAAAAGCTGCCCTGGGCAGTGTGCAGTAGGAGGCCCTGATAGAGCAAGGAGGTTGGACAGGATGTTCTCCAGAGGTCTCTTCCCACCTCAGCCATTCTGTGATTCCTTAATTAGCCCATACATTCCTTAACTAACTCCCTAATTGACAATTAGGGGTTGACCAATATAATTTAAAACTGACTGTTCGAAGTCAGGTAGGATGGGGCTTTGGGCAGCCTGACGTAGTGGAAGATGTCCCTGCTGTTGATCTTTAGGGGTCCCTTCCAGCCCAAACCATCCTGTGATTCTATGACCCTGGTCTGGAGTTCACACCAAAGGTGCCATGTAACATCTGACCAGACAGGTGAAGATGGCTGTCTCTTTTTCCATGAGTCATCCAAGGGAGAAGTGCAGTCTGTCTTAAGTGGCAAAAGATAGGCCAGTGTGTTCCTCTAGAAATGGCAGCAGCTAATCTGCCTCTACAAGCCAGGCATTAGTCCCATGTGGCCTTAAAAACTTGTACTTACTGCCTTCTGAAGAGCTGAGGTTCTGAAAAATACCTCACTACCACACTGAAAAACCAGCTTGGCAATAAGTTGGAAAACTTATCAGGAAGTTATGCAACCAATCCTTTTTCTGTGTCTAAAATGTTACATTGAAATAACAACATTTTAAGTGTCTTAAAGGTTATTGGTAGTTGGCTGGCTGACTGACATTGAGGGGTCATAAAAATTAACTCTAGGTTGATTCTTTTTGGAAAGTTCCTGAAAGGAGGTCTTTGAAAATTAAGTGGTTCTAGCTTGTTGGTAGCCAAATGTTCTAGGCTTCTTACGTTTTCTATGGGAAAATGTTTGCATTCTAAGTAATTCTTTTTTATTTATGTAGCTACAGACATACATATAAAGTCTGAAATGCCTGTGAAACTATGTGGCCTTTTTCTAAGGCAAAGTAGAGCTACTATTTAATCTCCTGAGAATATCCTTCCTGCAGCTGTTCTTGCTCTTCTTATCCCACTGATTGATCTGGATTTGTGCTGTAAAGAACTAACATACCAAGGAAGTTAAGAGAATGTACTTAAAATTACAAACCCAAATTATGTTTTCCCCACTGTGCTTTAACTCTGTTCTTTTACCCATGTTTGCTACAATAGTGCTGTTCGATGCAATACATATTTATTTTGCTTATATTTCCTGCTCTCTTACAGTCACATAAACAAGTGTTAGGGTTCAGCAGACTGTTAGATCATGACAGATTCAATAAGGAATGTTCTTGTCCAATGCCAGTTAAAACTACTTCCCTTAAACCAGAGTCTAAACCTGCCTTTTGCAATGATCTGCTTCGGGACAGCTGCTTTTGAAGCAGTGCATCACTTGGCAGAAAGCTTTTATTGTTACTGACTCTGTATCAGATGCTGTATGATCTTGGAGGAAAGAATATGGAAGAGTGGAATTTCATTATCCTGATTCAGCAAAGTAGAGAGGTGATAAATCTAGAACAGAGGTATCTACTGAAATATGAACATTTTTTTTATGATCAAAAGTGCTGTTTCTTGCAAATAAAGGCTTCAGCTCTAACATAATGTTAATGCAGCCAAGCAGTCTATGTTGGTTCATAGCTCATCTTGTTTATAAAATTTTTAGTCTGCACTGGCCTCTAGCTCACATGTGAATTTCTTAGTGGAATTTTCTATCTTTAAAGTCTTAGATTATAAAAAAATTATATGCAAGAGCTTAGAAATTTTGTAGCATATCAGGAAGCCTACTTATCTAATGTCTTTTAAGTTGTAGAGTATCAAATTATTACAAAATTCACTTAACCAGTTAAATGAAATTGTGTAACTGGGAGAAGGTGATGCCTCCCTGACCCTGTCTGGTGCTGCTGGTCTTTTATGTCCTGAAACATGACACTTGTTAGGTCTGGAAAATTATTTGTTGTGATGCATGTGAAAATGTTTTATTCTCTGGAAACTTAGAATTTTATTTTTTATTCTTGTTCTTTTGTTTCCTTTTATAACTTTCAGTGTTGGTTTAACTTCTGCAGGCCAGTGACATATCAAGAATATCGAGAGCGCACACAAGAGGCAGCTGCTCATGCCAGTGGATGGAACAAGGTACCAGATAAATGACTTTAACTAGGATATGTCTCACACCTGTTTGATGTCCATAATGGTTTTAAGAGGTACAGCTGTGCTTCACAGAGGGCCAAGAACAGAAACAACCCACTTGGTTTTAGTGTGACATAAACTGCACTCTCAGAACGTGCACGTACTGAGTAGTTTTTAGATCAAGTCAGAAGTTATAGAATGTAAGTATTAGGTCAATCTTCCTCTATTATAGTAAAATGAAAAGTCAGAGATGTTGCTTGACTTTATTTTTTAATAACCGTTAAACATTTTTAAATTCCCAAGAGACGTTTATTTCCGTAGCCATTTTGTAATGAAATCTGATACAGATGTTTTTGTAATACTTCTCTACTGTTCTTCTGTTCCCATATCAGGTTTAAAATATGTGTAAAAAAGAGTGCTGAACATGGTGAAAATAAAAATTATCTTCATGATATTGAAATTGTTCAGAAAACGTAAGCATAGTGTGCCTACCTGGATTCCAGAGTAGTTGTCTCAAATGATACAAAACTTCCTTCTGAAGCAATATGCAAATCTGTAAATGAACTGAACCTTCTCTTTAAATCAAAATGCAAATCTGTAAATGAACTATCTTTATAATAGTTCTAATCTAGAATGAGTAGAATTACTCTTCCCAGATTCGTCTTTCATTAAGCATTCAAATTCATTTCCTTAATCACTCTCTGATGGGTTCAGTGGGCATCAGAAAAAGAATGAAATGAAATAGCCATTTGCAAATTTAATCACAATTTGAGCAATAAAATTTAGTCTTAAATTTAAAATAGAACAAGAAATCTTTTTCCCCTCTTTATATTTTTTTTGCCAGAAATACTTTTCCTTGACTAGATTTCCCTCCTTACTTCAGAAACTAACCAAGGGTGTGGGCATTTGTAAAGCAGTTTGTTTAAACATTGCATGACAAGTTACTGCCCATGGCTCCAGCAATTATAATTGCTTTATGTGTGTGCTCTTTCAATTTGTCATCTTGTGATTCACAGCATTTTAGTTTAAACAACCATGAAATCTGATTATCAAGAAGGTGGCTTAAGCTAGCATATTTCACTTTTCAGTTGGTGAAAACTAAAAGCAAGCATAAAACCAGTCATTGTGGCTCAGCTGGCAAGGGAGGAGATGGATGGGGCGTGTCGGTGTCCTGGTGCCTCTCAGTCTGCCTTTGGAACCCACCTCTTGAAGATACAGCCCTGGGGAGATGGATTGTCTGTTTTGGGGGGTTTATGATTCAGCCTCCATTGCTGCTGCACTCGTGCAGCCCCTGCGGGTGGTGGATTTTGGTCCCCATCACCTTGTGGTTGCCATCAGCTTTGCTTGCCTGTGACATTTGTTGCTACAAAACTTACAGTCCAGAAGCAAACCAGAATGGAAATTTTGTAGGCTAGCACAGCATCTGTTTGTATTGTTTTTGTCGTAGCTTGATGCTTCAGGAATGCCCAGCAGTTCCTTTAATAATACTTGTTTTGAGGAGGTGGAATACATTTGTGTTGGTTTCATTTCCTTCTAAATTCCTTTATCATCTTAATCAGAATTGTGTTTTGTAACAGAAGAGATTTAGATATCTTTCCTCCCATCTCAGGCCAGCTTAACTTTCACTGTGAAGAAGCTGTTAGAAAAATAATTTTAAGAAGCAGCTATAAATAGAGATAGTGTTAGGTCTAATTAGCAGGCACATAGCAAAATGAGGCTGTGCTGGCCTCAAGTTTGTGAAAATCTGAAGGATGTATGTTTGGGAGAACTGAAGCTTCCTCCCTTTTATGACTGAATAATGAGAAAACACAACTAGCTGTCCTGGCAGAACAGGGTAACAAAGCACTCCCTGTATCCTGCAGTTTCTTAGATGGAGCAGAAATTGAAGATGCACAGGAACAGTGGCAGTAGCTGATGGTTTGAAACTGGGGAGGTATCATGGTTAGTCATACCAGCTTCCAAAGAATATTCATCGTCCAAGTGTGAGCAGAAGGAGGACACTTGGAAAATATAGGTGTTATTTTTTTTTCCCTTTAAAAATACGGGTATTTTCCAAAGTACAGTGGTATGTTTGAACCCCTGAACAGATTTGGTTAACTGACTGGCACATGGGGTGTAAAGGGATGGTTGCAGTTACTAAAACATGAATACCCGTCTGAATGAGGAAATATTGCAGGGTAAGCTAATATATAAGATCATCAAGTTTTCCACTGACATCCCACAGAAGCAAAGTTTATCCACAGACGTTAGAAGTGCTAGTTCTCAGAAAAATAAATCAGGAAAATAATTTTTTGCTTGTATTTCTCAGAAATTATGGTGTGAAAATAATAGACATGATGTTGGATTCTGTAAAGAGTCTTCACCTTCTATTTGAAGTAAGACTCTCATTAAAATAAAACCAAAGCCACCTAAAACAGGGCAAATTGAAGTATTCCACTGCTGAGTTTTTATGCTTTTTGCTTAAAACTGAATATTATATACATGCTCCAAAATGCATAATCCCACTATTGTGCATCACATGAAAGGATAACAAATACTCTTCCTGAGAGCCAGTGGAACTGGTGAGTAGGTTAGCAGTCATCGTAGTGCCCCATTCTTACTATTGACAGGACCAAAGAATAATACAACAAAAATGTAAGAAATAATGAAGAATTAGATAAATTTTATGGTGAAATGGTGAAAAGGTACACAGAGCTGCAATCATTTTGGATACAGCTGCTTGAAAGTTTCTGAACTTTCTTTGTAATAATTTTTTTGGCATACATTTGAATTTGTGATACTGAACTATGGGATTGGAATGGTACCATTGACACAAATCTTCCATTTACACAATCTTCTGATAGAAAAGTGTTTTTTTTAATGATTCCCTAGAAGTTTTCTCCTGCCAGCTCTCTTCTGTGCATGCTTTTCTTCAGTCATAATATAAATAGCCCTGAGCATTCCTTCCCAGGCATCCTGGTGGAGGGAATTGCTGTTGCTTTGAATTGCAAAGGCTGTATTTTTACTTTGGTCTATTTAAACCTCATCACCATTCTCACAGCTACTCTTATGTGCAGAAAGCTGTTGTTAACCTCTATGGAAGTACTGTGAAGGTAATTTCTTTCACGAATTTAGGGGCAGTGTCATGGAAACCTGCTCCTGTTCGTCCGGGTCTCAAAGGTAGAAGTGTCAGTAATTTCAGGGGCAGGGGAAAACCAGGTAGTGCTTGTTGGTCTGTGTGGGACTCGTATTAGAGTTTGAGTTTGGTCCCTGGGTTCTGAGGCTTGCACAGGCTTACTGAATTTGGAGGAATGGATGGATTAGGTATTTAAGTTGGCAGAGGAAGAAGGCAAGTCATGTTCAGTATACCAGCGTTTGAGTTCCCTTCATCTCCCCAAGAAGCCTCTTTTTGCCTGTGTTTCTCTGGCCTTCAGCATACAGTAAATGTCAAATATTTTGAGATCTCAGTGTTCATGCTCTTGTAGAGTTATGTGGGTGTGCCCAAAGCCTCTGAAAGATGCCTACCCTTGACAGCATGCTTTTTTTTTGGATCCCAAAAGATTGAAGTTTTTTCTGACATCTCACCTCGACTGGCTCCTTATGTTTGTGCACTGTGCTCTTGCACCTTTTCTGCCTCTGAATTGAGATCAGTCGCAAGAAACTCAAAACCCCCCAGACTTTTAAAAATCAGACGCCATCTCATTTTTAAAATTCAAGCACCCTGACATTCCTAGTGAAGTGTTGACAGTTACCGATGTTAATTGTTCATCACAGAACAGTCTGCCATAGTATTGGACTCTCACCTTTGTTAGTCAGCTGAAACATCTTAAATTTATCAGGTAACAGGCAATTTTTAGGTCCTGTCTGGTTTCAGTAATCCACCTCAGTGTGACACCATCATGGATTTAGTACAAATCTCAAACCCAGCCTACTTGTCCTATTCGTCTTCCTCCAGCTTTGCATCCTAAGGTGTGTTTTTAGGGATAGTAATAGTAATGCAGGATATTTCCAGCAAAGAAAACCAGGCTGAAGGGGGACAAGACTGGAAAAGGAAGGAGCCATTAGGAGGTCAGTATGAGCAGCAGGAAAGCCTGCATCTCCCTTGCGCAGCTGGGGAGCAGCATTCCTGTCTGCACAGTGAGTGGATGTGCAGTGCAGTTGTCACAAACGAGGGGTGGTAAAACTGACGAATATTTTTCTCTCACATCATCTGAGCTTTCTCAGATGCTCGTGACTTCAGTTCATGCTAGTTTCCTGACCTTGGCAAAGTGCTGTGTATAAACTTTGCCCAGAGGGCCACTTGGGTGCTCTAGGAGAATAAATTTGGAGTTTAAAAGTTCAACTGCTTGTTGTTTAGGCAAACAGAAACATAATTTCAGAAGGAGGTGGCTAGAACTGTATAATATGAAGGAGGTGTGTTCACAGAGTCTTTCATCTTCCAGAACAATTTGGGTTGAGGCTGAGCATTCAATTAAAGACAAAAGGTTTCTAAAGAGGAATGGGAGTGGGAAATGAGGGAGCAAAATCTGTGTGTTAAATTTGTCATAGTTTGCCATGGAGAGGGGTTTATGTTTGTCATTCTAAACATGTCTGTGATGTTTCGCTGCTGGGAGGAGGTGTTTGTTTCTGTTCCGTCTGAAGGTCAAGTGTGAACTTCTAAAGAGAAGTGCAGAGTATCGGTTCAAGAATGTGTATGAGTTTGCTGTTTAAATACAATTTGTATGCATATCCCTTCAAGCTATGTTGCATCTCTCCATTTCTGGGGTAGAAAGTTCTGGACCTCTTCTGCTTCTCAACCTGAATTCTGTCTTGGGAAAAAAATGGGGCTTAAGATGGCACTGCAGTCCTGTCCCGTGAAATTCTCTAGTTAAGCTGTGTTATTTTGCATGTCAAATTGAGTGCTTCTTTTTTAGTGCCTTGTGTTGCGCGTCTGCCTTGTGTCTTTACAGAAATGAAATGTATTGGAATGTCAGCAATGAAGTCCCTGGTATCTTTGGACTTGTAAACTCGGACCTTTTCTGTGGACCCTGTGAATGCTGTTCTAACTACACAGTAGCATTGATGATGCTTTCTGTATTTATTCACAATTCTCGTTTTTTGAAGGTCTTGGTGCCCCTGGTTCTGTTACAAGAGTTTCTGATGGAGTTAACCAGACGGGGCCAGGAGCCACTGAGTGCCCTTGTGAACTTCGGGGTGACATATCTAGAAGACTATTCTGCAGACTATATCATTCAACAGGGAGGATGGGTAAGAAGACTAAGTTTCATTTTCATACTTTGTTCAAAGCTTGTTTCTAAGTGTGATATGAGTCTGACCAGGAGTGAAAGCTTAGAGGAGTTGCTAGAAGTAAGCAGATGCGAGAGGGAATGACTCAGGAAAAGCAGAAAAATAGGAGGAGGTCAGGAACAGAAAGGGATCTTGGGCAGTCATCTATGTCACTTCTCTGCCCCAAGGCAGAACTGACTTTTACCCATTCATTTTTGATGTTGACATTAAAGACCTGTGTGATTGGACTCCACAATTTCCCTGGGCAATCTGTTCCAGTTCTTTGCATGCCTGGTTTGCTGGATTCCTGTTGCAATTGGAGAGGTCCTTAGGTGTCAGATAACAATTAGGTTTCATACACTGGTGAGCTTTTGATTGTATATGCTTTCCTGTTAATATACATGCAGCACTGCACGTGGAAGCAAGCACCCTTAGCAAGAGATACTGTGCCCAAGAGGCTCATCTTTTTAATAGTATCCCCTGGTGACTGCTGGGAATGGTATATGTTTTCTTCTCTCCTCTTAAATTTCAGAGGGGTTTTTTAGCAGATAAGTAATTGGAGAGCACTTCATACAGAAATGTCGGTAGGTACTAATTTATTTCTATAATAAGTGTTAAAATACCTCATGCATATTAGACTTTATAGCTGTATCAGAACATGCATTGAATCAGCAATCAGGATTTCTTTGTGCTTCGTTTTTCCTTGTAGAAATCTTTAATTCATGGTAACCAATGTTCCTGAGTCATGGCATGCTGAGAAGGTTTCATTTAAAAATACATCAGAGAGACAGCTCACAGCCCAGGAGCTGGGTCTTGAAGGCTGAGCCTAGATTACTGGGTTTGGGAAGGATGCCAGATTTGAATGGAATTAATCTGGGATTTGTGAAATGGCTCCAACAAGTTGATTTATTCTAAAAAGAAAAGCTGTTCAGGAAAACCCAGTGATAAAAAAAGCACTAGTAGGAAAAATCTCATTCAGAAGCTTCACATTTCAAGAGTGTACCTGAGGTTTTTTTTAAGAGTAGTTCTTTCCAGAATTTCTGTACATCTGCACCTCCTTTATCTATTCCGTTCCTGGCAGTGGTGGATAATAGTTTTCAAGGCCTTTGGGAGGGATTGTTTGTCTTTAATGGACAGAAGCACTAACAGCACTCAGCCAAATGACCTCAGGTTGTTTGATAAATGCACTCACATTGCAAAGTATTTTCATCCCAGGGCAGGTCCTTACTTGCAGCTTTAAGACAGATCAATGTTGGTGCTGTTTTGCTTTCCTGCCTTGTTTTTTAACTCCAGGAAGGGCTGTGGTCTGTTCTCCAGCCCCTTTTAGAGGCCTGCTGTAAACACACTTAATACAGTGCAAAGCCTCTGAAAACAAGCAGCTTTCCAGCACAGCCTCCGAGGGAGGGGGCTGCGCTTTGTGTTTGTGTGACTGTGCATGTGTGTGCAGAGCCGGGCTGCGAGCCCGTCTGTGTCCATCCAGCCAGGCATGAAATCACACTGACACAAGCGGTGCAGCAAACGAGCCAGGGCTATTTTTGAAACAGCACAAGAGGCGAGGGAAGAGACAAGGTGATGAAAATCCTTTCCAGATGAATTAATGTAGCTGCACTAACCTTTTGCGAGTTGCTCTGTGCGTAGGGTTGGGGACCCACTGAGCACGTGACTTTTATGTGGAGGAAGGGGAATATGTGGTTTTACTGTATTTTTTTTTTTCTCCCCTAAACAAAATGTTCATTTTTACCAAGCTGCATGATTCTCAGTTTGTTCCGAGCCTGTAGGATGGTGGTTGGGGATGGCAGTGCTGGGAGCAGGGTGTGGTGCCGAGGTGGGAGAGGTTGTGTTTCTGAGAAGGGCCGGGAAGAGCCGCCTGGCTGTTCACTGCCATGGAAGTGTTTGCATTTTTTAAGATAAACATCTGCCACGAGGGCTCTGTGTGCCGGATCAAGTTGTCAGTAATAATCTGCTAGAGCCATAAGGGCAGCGTGGAAACCTGGGAGTCTCCAGTGACTCATGTTGCTGTGACAGTAAGAGGGTCAGTTTTTGTGTTGTTTTGGAGCAGGTGAAGATAAGTCTTTCCTGCAGCTGCTAAGAGCTTGCTAAAAACTGAGAAGATGCCAGAATAGCCTCTCTGTTTTTTTGTGGGCCAGGAGCAGAAGAGAACTTCACAGGAATCAGTTTTTCAGGGGTAGACCTGAAAAACTGTGTGGTATCTCTGGTGTGTTCTCTTCCCTTGGCACCACATAATTTGGGATCTTCCTCAATTTTTGGATTGAAGTCAACCTTTTCCAGGAGGAAAGTAGCCAATCAAAGGTAAGGGATCAGCTCAGCCCTTCCTGTGCCCCGCTGTGGATCTGGGGAGTCAGAATTTTACAGAGCTGTGTCATGCACTTGCTGCGTCCTGCTGTGCAGCCACGATGCGGCTGGAAGAGCTCCCTGTGTTCTGCCTGTGTGCAAGGCTTGAAGGTTCCTTTGTGAGCTCAGGAGACTTGTTGGTCTGGGAAAGCATCTGATTGAGGATGGTGGACAGTTAACTAGAAGCAAAATTGCTGGCTCAAGGGAGTTAAGATTTATAAATTGGATAGCAGCAGATTTCAAGAAGTCAATGTGACTTGTAGGGAATGGGAAATTTGAGATACCTGAGGATGAGAGGTTGCATTTTGGTTTTTTTTCATGCCGGTCCTGCAGAGATATGGTGATGAGATGATGTGTTGAAGCAATGAGTGTTCCCCTCCTATTCTCCCTTCAGGCACTGAAGTTGTGATTCAGCTAACTGTTGGTGGCAGAGTGGGACTGGGATGTAATGATGGGTTGGTTGGTGAGGGAATGGCTGGTATATTTTTGTGTTCAAGTGCTTATGGTATTTCAGTACTGTGATTCTGGCCATTGTGTATGCTGTTCCCCTTCCCCTGGCTCTCTTTTACTACTTCAGGATGAAAGTCTTCCAAGTAGGAATGTCTGTAGTGCACTGCAGACTGTGTTTGGGTGCAGCTGGCAACATAAACATGAATGAAGAGATGAAAGGACCATCTAATCTAGTTTACAGTCTCTTAGATTTGCAGGTAGATGTGAATGGATTTTGGAGGACTGTAGGAAAGCAAGGAAATCTTGCTTTCTTCTGGACAGCTTCCCTCTTCCACTGATTGCTGTGACAGGTTTGTCTGCAGCTCTTGCATTTACCCTGCTTGACTCTTACGTTTTAGTATGATCTCTCTTTTGGAGCAAAAAGTGTGCTGGGCATTCCAGGTTCTCTAATTAGGGGATACATTTCTTCCTCCTGACTAATTAGTCAAGTGGTCATACTAAGATCTCCTTCCTTTATCATCTTGAACCATTGCAAAGCAATACCCAGCCTGATTTACAAGTAGCTTCGTTCTTCTCTTTCCCAAAAGCAACACTAGGGCTCAACAAACTGTCATGCGGTGTACACGCTCTCCCCTCCCTTTTTCTGCTCTCCCCTCCCTTTTTCTGCTCTCCCCTCCCTTTTTCTGCTCTCCCCTCCCTTTTTCTGCTCTCCCCTCCCTTTTTCTGCTCTCCCCTCCCTTTTTCTGCTCTCCCCTCCCTTTTTCTGCTCTCCCCTCCCTTTT
>JAWMRA010000041.1:67295445-67540476 GCA_035584735.1 Pseudotriccus pelzelni
CAGCCCCACAACATCCCAGCCCAGTCCAGCACCACCTCGTCCCAGTCCTCCTCTCCTGGCTCAGCCTCTCTCCTCCCTTCTCCTCCTCTCCCTTCCCTTTCCTACTCATACCTCCCATCCCATTTTGCTGTCTGACTTCTCCAGGGCTGAATGCTGCTGCATCAGAAGCAATTCTTGATCTCCTGGAACAGTGCACAGTAAGGCCAGTCAGTTGGTAAGGATTTTTTTCCTCTTCCTTTTCCACCCCTACTCCCAAAAAACTGATTTCTTCTCAAGTTCTGCAGATCCTGTTTTTCATGGTTAGATTTCATATGTGTAGAAATAGCCTGGGAATGTCTATAAGGAGGAAGAAGTGTAAGATTGCTTGGAAACTGGCTGCCTTTTTTTTCCTCTCAGGCTCACATTCCTGCTACAAGCGCATCTGCTTTTCCCTTGTTTGAAGAGGTGAAATAAGCGCACACAATCAGTGTTTATCGGGGTGCAGTTAATAACCCTTCTTCTCTCAGTACCAGCCTGGAACTTGTATTTGTGAAGCTGAAGTTGTCTCTGCCTTCCCAGGGTTCTTGTCTCCTGATGTTCAGACCTGGATTTGCATTTAACTAGTCCATTGCCCACGCTGAAGAGAGTATAAGTAAATTTGCTTGTAATCTGCACAGTGTTTACAGTTTCCTATCTCAGCCTTAGAGGAGCTGTTCTCTCTGTGTTCCCAGTGTTTTGTCTTGGGCTTTGCAGTGAGTTTAAACATTTTTTTTTGCTGCTGGTGCTTGAATAATGTGCATGTTAGAGTCTGTTAAACAATCTGGAGGAGAAAGAGTAAAGAGATACTTGTCATGCCACGGAATGAGGCAGTCAGTTTGTGCTACCAGAGATGAAAATCTGCAGCAGTCCAGGTGTCTGCCCTGGGAATGACAATGCAGAAAAAGAGAGACGTGCTCCACTGGAGGAGAGAGAAGTAAGTTTAATGTGGGAGAGATGCAAGGAAGGACAGTCTAATTAGAGAAGTCCTAGAAAGGAGTTTTCCTTTCAAAATAATTACAATTTCCACTTGTGTCATGGTACACTGCAGTGAAGTGTCCACTTTTATTTGTATGTAACTTCTTTGGTACAGTAATAGATTTTTTTAAGCACTGTGGCTGTTCTAGCCAAAGCATTCCTTGAAGGGAAGAATAAGAGTAGTGGCTGCAATACAAGGAGTGCTTTGATCTGGTTCACTCAACCTTTTTTTTCCCCTTAATAAAAAGTGCTGTCCTATTTGTCGACTATCTGTAAGAACTCTGCTCTCTTTGTCTTGGCTCCACCTATCTCTCCAGTTTCAGAGAGATGGACAGAGAGGCACAGTAAGTGCCTGAGGGCTTTTTCTTACTTCTTTATGTTCAAAATGTATTGTCCTGGATCTCAGTGTTGTCAGCAGCTCCTTTATAATCCATTTCTCTGAAGGATTAGCAGGGTAATGCTGTCAGGTCTGACTTCCAGGAGGGTCTGAAGAGGCACAGTGTACTGGGGCTGTGAATGGAGACCTGGAGCAGATGGAATTGCAGCCTGGCTGAACGAGGGTGGGAGCGGAGATTCCAGACCCCAGCAGCCATTCCTGGGCTTTTGCCTGCTCATCCGTTGGCACCCGCACACGCCTGCTCCTCTGCCACAGCTAGAAATCCTACAGCAAGAGTGTTCCCAGCTCTGGGGAAGTTTGTTGTAGTGGGAAGTTTGCTTATTTCCCTAGAGGGAGATGTCTTAGGATCCCTGGACAGAGGCCAGTTCGTCACTCCTTGCCTCTTGTTTTTCAGACAGTAGATTTTAAGCACAAATGCACTTGATGGGTTCCTAGTGCTCATTGCTGTGACACTGCTGGTATGAGGAAAGGGCCATAGAACCACAGAATATCCTGAGTTGGAAGGGACCCACAAGGATCATCGAGTCCAAGTCCTGGCCCTGAATCACACCATGTGCCTGAAAACATTGTCCAAATGGTTCTTGAACTTCATTTCTCTCTGTGATAAGTTACTGTTACGAGATAGTCAGTACCCTCACCTAAGAAACTTCTAGCTGAGTTGAGTGGTTTGAATTTCTTATCATAGCCAGAATTGCTCTCCTGGAACTGTTCTCCCAGTATTTCCTCCTGCACCTCAAGATGCTCTTTTTGTCAGGGATTTTGTGTGGGTCTGTTTAGTTTGGTGTTGAAGGGTTAAAGCCCAGGGAATGTGTTTATTTTTTCCCCTGGTGGCACTTTGACCTGTATACAGAATTTTTGCCTGTGCTGGACAAAATCAGGATCTAGGGTGTGTGTGTGACTTGCTGGGCTGTGTAGTTTTTCGGGTGGGCTTTTCTGTGTCTTCAGAAATGAGTTTTGTGTGAGTTGCCTGTCCACATAATTCCTTGTTTGTATTTTAAGAACTGAACCAGAGAGACCAGTTGAGCTTTTAAGAACACTTAAAACCAAACCCTAGAAGCAGCTTCCACAGGAGTTAAACACAGTTGGTTTGCATTTTCCTGGTCTTTGGTGTTTACAGGGCAGGGCATTCAAAGTCTCCTCTAAGATGCAGTAAATGCTCTGTTGGACACTTTGATGGGGATCTCTTTCTGCTCACTATCTAATAATATCTCCATTGTAGATGTACAATGTAGTGTGTGCTACTACTCCTACTATTTTCATAGAGAAAAAAAGTTGCTTTTGTCTTTGAGACATGCAGAATTTGGATTTGAATACTGCTTTGCACCGGAAGCAGCTTTACGTAAATCAGGATGGAATTATTATTTTGCTAAATAAGGATTTTTTTTCTTATGTGTAGTTAAAGTTTTTGCTGTTTAGCAAATATAACTACTGTAGTTAATAAGTCAGGTTTTTTGTATACCCTTAACAACCTATTAGAATACTATGAGAAATAATATTAGCCATCATAAGAGTCAGTTTTCAAGTCGTGGTTTGGGGTTTTTTTGTTATGTTTGCTGTCTTTAAGTCATAATTGAAACTTGACGGGTGTTTTTAGGTAGCAATTCTGTACTGTATGTCACAGACATTGGAATGGGCTGCCCAGGGAGGTGATGGATTCACTGTCCTTGGAGGTTTTTAGGATGAGACTGGATGTGGCACTTAGTGTTGGATCAAGAGTTGGACTTGATGATCTTGAAGGTCTTTTCCAACCTGGTTGATTCTGTGACTGGTAGTGTTCTGCATCCATGGCTGAGAGTGATTTTCAGCGAAGTTCAGGTTCCTGCCACTGGCAGGACTACAGCTAAATGCAGACTGATGGATTCTGTTTGTTGGAGGAGCCTTCAGATGTTTTTTTTATCTTGTTACCAGTTTAGAGTTGTCCAGTGTAGCTCACCTTGTAGCTACAGCCTGTCCTGAGGGCGAGTCTGCTGCATTTGTTAAGTGCTTTCTGTCACTTGTCCAAGCACTTTCTGCAAGTCGGGCCCCACAGGCTGAGGACAGTGATTGACTGCAGTACCTCTGTTCTTTAGGTCTGCAGATGCCACCTCAACAGAGTTAAGTTGATCTTTTCCTCAGGTCTGCCTCATGGGCTGTGAACCATTCTGCTTATGTTCTAGCCAAGAAGGGAAATACGCAGTTCTCCTTCTCCTCCTCACAACTCGTGCCCACTCTTGCCTCAAGTGGCAGTGGCTGGGATCAGGAGTGGCAGGATGCTATGGTGAGTGGCTTACCCACGCTTGTCTACCACACCTGACGTGGTTCTCTAAGTGTGTTGGATGAGTTTGCAAGTCTTCCGTGGCGAATTTGGAAAAGAGCAACTGAGGTCTTTCTGGTTTGAGGGAATAGACTGTCTATTTACAATAAACAAAGCAGATAAAGAAATGCTTACATACATTCTTACTTACTATTAAATCTAAAGTGTAGGGCTTATATAATGCCTCAGGTTATTAAAAATCCTTCCACATGTTACATCCTGTCCTGAAATAATCTGCCTGTTGGGGCTTTGCTTCTGGGTCACATCTGTAGATGAATCAAGAGAATTGTCCTGAATGTCATTCAGTTTTTAGTGCAGTTGCTTTAAAAGGAAAAAAAAAAAACAAAAACAAAACACCAGGAAGTGCAAACCTCAGCTGAACTGGCACAAAATCCTGGCTTTATCCGCTTGACTTTATGTATTAAATCTTAATTCAGCTCAAGAAATATTAATCATGCATCCTAAATAATGCCTATTACTGTCTGGCTTTTCAATTAAAGCTTCGCAAGCTTTTAACGAAAAAGTGGTGGAATTACCCACTGACAGTTGGGGTGTTCAGCTCTCCGCCAGGTTTGCCAGCCGTGGCTTCAGGCTTGGAGAGTTGTGTCCCCAAGGCACTGACACGGAAGTTAAATTGTCTGTAAAGACAGAAAGGACTCAGCCAGGCTGCATAAGACTCTGATTTATAGGGAGCCAGCGACTGATAACTCTTTTGAGGTCAGCGCAGCCTGCGTGAGAAGAGGAACAATAACACTCTTGAGCCCCTTTGGCCCTGCTCCCTTCTGCTGGAGGCAGGATGTGTGTGTAGTGTTGGTACATGTATTAATGACATATTTGAAATGTTGAGGTTTGCCCATGTTTCTTGTAGTATGCTCCCTTCATTTCCTTATGCTCTCCAAAGCAGTTTATCCTGCGTGTTACCCTCAGGATATGCTCAGATCTTACTTCTGTTTTGTGAGAAGCGTGTCTCCAGTGAAAGTGCTCCAGCAAAGCGCATTTTAAAAATGCCCTGGTAAGTGGGAATAACCAGAAAAACAAATGCCCAATCCTTGTAAATCAGTGTTGCCTCCCCATCCGTTTATCTGCTTGGTGAGGATCTGGCATCGTATCATACTGAGCAAAGATATTTTCTGCAGCTGGGCAACTGCTGGTGGTACTTTATATACTATGTGTTCTTTTTTATCATGGGAAAATTGTCTCTGGGTTCCCTTTGATTTTCCTCATGAGAGGGAAGGGAATAGTGAAGAGTGGTGCATCAGGAAGAGAGCAGAAGCAGAGGCTAAAGGAATAAGTAAATATTAAGAAACATCAGGATGGCTTAAATTTCATGGCAGTCTCTGTATCCGACTGTCCCCGGTGGCTGCAGTTGGTTCCATCCTGCCCTCCGTGGGCTGCTGAGTCACGGCTCAAAGCCACTGGCCTTTCTCACATGTGCAGGATGCAACTGCAGGGGAATTCAGGCTGTCTGAGTATGGCCCTGGGTGGTGCTTTATTTAGTTTATTTTGGAAATTTGCTGCAATCGTCGGGGCTCACAAACCCCCAGCAGCACAGTGTGGTTTTGGAATAGTTTTGTATATGCCTCATGTTGAGCGGCTCACAGCAGCATGGGCACACTCCCAGGGCAGTGCCAGGAGCAGAGCTGTTATCAGGGCTGTGTGTCCCTGTTCTTTTTGCTAATGTCAGATCACAGCTGTGGCCCAGTGTGTTGTGATGTGCTGTGGGGGGGAATCATTCTACTTTGTGGAAGGGTGGAGCTGAGCAGGGAGGAGGGTCATGAGATTGCAGGTGTCACCCCTCATTATTTTGTTGTTTAATTGCCATTCTTAAGAGTCTGTGTCACTTGTGGAAATAAAAAATCTGTTATAATTGGAAGTATCTGGTAGTGCCTTATATTCCAGTGAGAGAATTTCCTACTTAATCAACATGCAGAGCAAATCCTGATGGTCAAAGGAGTGAGTGTACAATCTCAGAGTGAGCAGCAGGACTCATCCTCAGGACAGGGTGGTGGGAGCTGACCACAGTGACTGACTCCCTGTTGTGCTGCTCTCCCGTGTGTGCTGGAGCAGGACAGGTCAGTGCTGCCGTGGAGTCCTGTCCTCCCACGCTGCACAGCAGCCCTGGCCCACGCGGCTCAGGGCTCTTTGGATCCAGCAACCTCTGCCTTTGCTTCAGTTTCTTGGCTCTTCTTTTCCACTGCCTTTACTTTGCAATGCTGGTTGCTTCCCCCTGGGTCTAGAGCTCCATTTTGTTTTAATGGCCTGAGATGCATTAAAAAAAAAAAAAAAAGTTGTTCTAGTGGAACATGACTTTCAAGTACTGGAGTCCTGAATCCTCAGTCACTGCTCACAGAGCAGCAGAACTTGTTTTGGGTTTGTTGGCATGTGGGTGGTGTCTGAACATTTTCACAAAGGTAGTGCTTTATTAGTTTTTATGTCATTCTGAATTAAGACTTTGTGGGCATCTTTAAGCAGTTAGCAAAGAGCTTAATCACTTTTAACTGTTTCCCCAAGGAACTCTGCTTCATTTCTCTTTAGTGTTTCTGAACATGTTACCGAGCTGGATGATGTTTCCCGCATCCAACCGATTTAAAGGCATTTATGAAGAAAAATTCCTTTTCAAAAACTCCCAAATGCACTGGTGTTTGGAAAGGTTTGAAAAAGAGGGACAGCTGCTTGGAGTGCTTTAGAACTATTGCGTGTGGAAGGGAGCAGAGGGAAAGAGAATGAATGGAATTTTTTTCTTCATATTATGATGGACTGTGCAGGAAAGCTTGATAATTGAACAAGGAATTTGCACAGAAGGGGCTCCCAGCACTGCAGTACTTTATAGTGTTCAAATATTTTTGTTATGAGCAAGAAAGTTATGGAATCTCTGTTAATGGTTTCTAGACTTCTATTATATGGCATAGCAAACTTTGGGGTTCCTCTCTGCTCCATCTCTTTGTCCTGGTTGCAGCTGGAATAGTTAATTTTCTTCTTGGTAGCTACTACAGAGTTGGGTTTTAGATTTAGTAGGAGAGTAATGTTGATAACATGCTGATGTTTTGCTTTGTAGCACTTACCCTAAACCAAGCCCTTTTCAGTTTCTCATGCTCTGTTAGCAAGGAGAGGCACAAGAGACTGGGAGGGAGGGTGGCCAGGACAGCTGACCCGAACTGGTAATATCAAAGGGATATTCCATACCATAGAATGTCATGCTCCATATGTGAGCTGCGGGGAGTTTGCTGGGAGCTGCCGATCACTGCTGGGCAATGAGCTAGATACAAGCAAGCAAAGTCTGTCAGCATCTCTGGGTGTCTGTGCTTGGTTGTTTGGCTACACAAGTTAAATTGAAACAGAGTGTTGAAAAGTTAATTTTAAGAATAGCTAAAATTGTTTGCAGTAAAATACTAGAATTACTGTATATTCCAGCTTGTTGGTACAAAGTAGAAATGCAGGCTTCAGATAGCACTGGGAATGGGATAAAATTAATGTAAGAGGAACACTGTTAGATGGAAACAGACAAGCAATAGAGAGCACAGAAGGGAGAAGGCAGATGTATTCAGCTGGGCACATGTCCTTGTGTTTGCTTGCTTTGTTTTGTTGCAATTTGGTTTCAGATTTTAGAATCTTGTCTGGTTAATAATGACCACGTGGGGTGTTGTGGTGATGTACTCGGCCATGCAGTAACGTCAGGGAAAGGAAGAGCTCCCAGCAAAGCTCATCTCAGAGGTTCCATTCTCTGGAAATGCCAGCTGGACCAGCTGGGTCCTGTACGCTACTGAAATGTAGGTCAGGCAGCTGCAGAGCCCTCTCATCTTTCTTCCAGCTCAAGTTTCCAGGTGTCCTGTTCCTTCCTGTACGGGGGAGGTAATGCTGAAGCCGTGGCTCATGCGCTGTGTCCTCCTTTTTGTTTGTAGGGGACAGTCTTTACTTTGGAATCTGAAGAGGAAGAGTACCCCGGGCTCATCGCAGAGGACAGTAATGACATCTACATCCTGACCAGTGACAACTCAGGCCAGGTGAGCCCCCCGGAGTCCCCCACGGTGACCACGTCGTGGCAGTCGGAGAGCCTGCCCGTCTCCCTGTCGGCGAGTCAGAGCTGGCACACGGAGAGCCTGCCAGTCTCCCTGGGACCCGAGTCCTGGCAGCAAGTGGCCATGGATCCTGAAGAAGTCAAAAGCCTGGACAGCAACGGAGGGGGCGAAGAGAGGAGTGAGAACAACTCTTCCAACTCCGACATTGTTCACGTGGAGAAGGAAGAGATACCGGAGGGGATTGAGGAAGCAGTGGTGGCAGCTGGTGCTGCAGAGACCATGCAGGCAGCGTTTCCAGAAACCTCTGCTTCTCTACAGGAAGCAAAACCTCCAGCTGAAGTTGCTGCTGTTGAAAAAGCACATCCCTCTGCACCTCTGCGTGCAAAACAGGAGGAAAAGGGAAAACCGGCTGAAGAGCTTGTTGAACCTGAAATCCCCATACTAAGTAAACCTGTCCCAAAGTTAGCCCCGTCAGAAGAAAAGGCTGCACCAGAACCTGAGAAAATACTGCTTCCAGGGGAAAAAAAGGTGGGGAAAGAGGGCCATTTGGAAGAAGCAGAAGAGAAATCCTCCACTGCCGAGGAGAAGCCTATCCTATTGCCGGAAGGGAAATCGATACTGCTGTACGGCGGGGCTGCCGCCGTGGCTATATTGGCTGTAGCGGTCGGAGTAGCGCTGGCGCTTAGGAAAAAGTAACGGAGCTCTCTTGAGGAGGAGGAGGGGGGAGAGACAAGAGAGCACCATCCAGTTTTTTGTAGTTGTGTTACCTAAAGGTTGAGCTGCCTGCTGTTTAATTGGACATTCGAGTAACGTAATGGTGACGGGGTGAGGTTGTTCAGTAGGCCTCCAGCTACGGACAATCATGTTTTTAGTAGAATTGGGGCGGGGACTGGTTTTTGGTGATTAAAGTACTGGGGTATTTTTAAAAAAACAAACAAAACAAAAAATTCTGCAAATTTAAGAACTTAAGTGCAGGTGCTGAAGAAAGGGGTGCTCATACTCTAGGAACTGGAACAGAGAATCCCCAGGGGAAGGGGAGAGCCAGCTGCTGCCAACCCCTGGAGTTTTTGGCTTCTCAGAGTGACCGCTATTGCAGCTGTGCTGTCTTGTCACTTCCCGTCGCGCCCCAGAGCCCTTCCTAACAAACATTAGCCAACCTGAGTCCTGTAGCGAGAGGCTGGTCTCCCTTTTGTCTCGGCTTCCTCTCAGGTACAGCACTGCTCCTCATAACCTTACAGGTTCCTCCTAAGCCCCGGTGGGACAGTGCTTTTTTTTACCTCTTGGCTCACACTGGTTTTGGCCCCTAACGTTTACTGGAGCCCCATCCTGTGAAGATGCTGCCTCTCTATTGCTGTATTATCTCTGAGCATCCTGGTGTTCCTGGGGTAGAGGTGCTGCCCAGGAGGGCGGGAGGGACACTGCTGGTTTGAGAACCCATTTGCTTTCCTCCTGCCCGGCCCACTTACTGCAACCCCTCAGTTACCAGAGGTGCAAAATTCATGCTGGACACGGTGCCGCTTGGATCAGTGCTCTCATCTCCGGGGTGTGGTCAGCGGTAAGCGCTCTGCTGTCCTGTGTCACGCTGCAGTCTGCGTCGTCTTTCCCAAGTTAAGCACAGAGTGTATTTAGTCCTAACTTGGTCTTGCCTGTGACAGAATCCCAGATATATAAAGCAATGGATTCTAGTGAGCAAAAGCATTAAACATCTCCTCTATCTGCTTGTTCCTGACCTGACCCGGAGCGCTGGTCAGTGCGACCTCTTTTGCAGCAATGAATCTGTAATCAGCTAAACTTACAGGTTCACAAATGCTGAGAAGTTACTCTGGCAAAAGGGAAACCCCTCTTCCTGCAGTCACAACACTTGGGGTGTGTGCGGAGAGAAACGTTTTAAGTATTGCCATGCTCATTAGTCAGATCCGGCTACAAGCATTCCTCTTTCAGCATGTCTGTGTGTCTGTCCATGTCCACTGCAGCTCTGTGGGCAAGACCTTGGGCTTTCCAGGCAGAACTATGGATGCATCTCCGAAGGTTGGTGTGGGCACCGTGGCTTAAATCAGCTGGTGGCAGGTGAAAGGGAACTCGTGATAATGTAGAAACCGAAACATGAGCTTATGGGAGTCTTACTCTTCACAAAGCACAAAGACAAGGTACTTTTATTTCTAAATAACCTTATCTAGGGTACATCTCCTGATGAGCCTGTTTCTTGAGGGATCTCAGAATGAAGAGATTTTAGCATATTCTCTTTTTTAGGATATTCTTGCTGCATTTTCCTATCCCAGGATGCTGGAAAGTTAGTCAGAGCGTGTCAGATTCTGAGGAATTATTTTTGTTTAAGCTTTTGTGAGAATGGATTTTCTAGAAAACTTACTGGATTTTGAAGTCTTGTGTGTGTGAAGTTGAATATTAAGAGAAAGGGTTGTCAGTATGTGCTGCCATTGCGGACCGAACCCAGGAGCTGTGGAGTTCCGGACTGTATTGTTGATCACTGATGGCTCTTTTTCCATATACAAAACTTAGTAGTTTGGCCTTAACAGAAAAAACCAAACCCCTTTATCATATTGCAACGTGGAACTGACTTTTTTTGCCATTTCCTGGTAGTCTCATTGCTGTGCTTTCCTGCCTGGTCAGTCGGGATAAGGCTGCCCCTCTCCTGCTGCTTTGCTGATGGCTTTGGGTCCTTCTCCGGGAATGTTCTGTGTGGGAAAACGGCTGTTCTGAACCTGACCTACATCCTCTCCTTACTGAAGACGCTGAGCCTACATCTGGGACGTCCCAGCTGTCGCCACACAGTGAGTTACTCTAGAGCAGAGATGGATTCTGTGGACACTGGATAATTTGTGGATCAAGATGGGGTGCAGTCAGGGCTGGTTTTACTTTAACTCTTCTCTGGATGTGGTTGTTTCAGTGTTAGTGTGGGAGATCAGTAGAGGACAGACAAGAATAAATCCAGGCTGGCTAGGGAAGAAGTCCTTGTTGGCACAAGGAGCCCAGCAGGGCATTAAATAGGAAGTGTCTTCTCCCACATAGCAGTGAGGTGGCAGCAGCAGGAGTGAGGAAAACAAGTGATCATGTTAAGCATTTTCATGGTGAGGCAAAAGGCTTGAGTATCTAGTGTGTTGCTACATTTAATGGAGCATCAGCTGCACTGTAAGTTTTTCCTTGGTCCTTCCTCCAGAATATTCTTTTCCTTGAAAGGTCTTTTAGATTTGACAAGTCAGCAAGAATTTGTACCCTCTTGTCCCCCACCCCACTGACCACGTGTTCAGAACATTTATTGTGAGTTTCTTTCCTCTGGGAACACTCCATTAGTTTAAAAGGGTCAGTTGTGGGCTTGAATTCTGCTGAATTTGGAGTCCTGTGGTCAGAGCTAGGACAGGCCCTGTGGAAGTCACGAAAGGGCAGGTAAGGTCAGATGGCAGTGCTCCTCCAGCCCTGAGTGACAGGCTGCTCTGTCAGAGGTGTGAATTAGAAAAGGAAGGGCTTTTTCCCCCATCTTCAAGTGTATTACAGTAATCCTACACAGCAGGGTCTAACCCCGGAAGGTGGGATGTAGCCTCTCCTTAGTGGATCTCTTGTAGCTGGCAGAGGGAAAGGCGGTAGCTTTGTACTTACAAAAGAGAACTTACGTTGCGTATCCCCTTCCCAAAAGTGCCTCAATATCTGTCCTCAAGTGGCCTGTACCTTAACAAAATATCTACCTTAGACCCATTCTGTCTTCACTTTATCCTTAGCACACCCTAAAGCTGAGATGCTAAAACAGCAGAAGACGAGATCTACGAAGAAGTGATAAATAGTTAATGAACTGCAGTGGGCAGCACACTCAGTAAGGAGCTGTCAAGGAATAGGCTTTCAAGATAAGGTGCAACTTAAATTTCAGCTGTGCTTAATTCTAAGCTATGCTCAGCCGGGCAGTGTGGCTGGGAGATGGACAAGGGCTTTCTTCAGCTGGCACTGCAGGAACAAGAGGCTGGGAGCAAAGACCAAACCCCAGAATCCCACTGTTACCCAAAGGCCCAAAGTGCAGACACAGAGCCACATCCCTGTCTGCTGTAGCTGCCGTGTGCAGGGTGGAGCCTCCTGCCTCCCTTCACCTTCACAAAACCCAGCTGTGGCGCCGGAGGTGGGGCAGCATGACAGTACTGAGCTGCTCAGCAGGCCAAAACAGGAGTGTTACTGGGCACAGAGAGGCAGCTTGAACACTTAAGGTTTTGGTTTTCTCTGGGCTGGGTGGGTGCTGAGAGGGGTTCTCAGGGTGGTGATTAGGCTGCTGAAAACTACAGAAAATAATCTAAGATGCTAGGGCTGGCCCAACCAAACAAGCTGGAGCCAAGAAAGCAGCACTTCTGCAGCCTTCTGTCCATTAAGATGTGAATCTTGGAGCAGCTGCTGTTCCAGGTACTCACCAGTTCAGGAGCTTTCCTGGCACAGAGCTGGATGATGCAGCGGGAGCGTGGTCTCTGTTCAGTATTGCACCTGCTTTTGGACACCAGTTCCGATTCTGGCTGGAGGTGAAGTGCCTGTTGTGGTGGTGGTTGCAGTTGGTTGTTTCTTTCCTAACATGCCTTCTGGAGAGCAAGTTAGTACTTGCTGTTTGTGAGGGCTTGGTTTTTTATCCTGGCTGGAAGCTGTGCTCAGGCATCTGCAGCTCAAGGGCCAGGTGAAAGCTGCAGCGCTGAGTGCTGTGACACAGGACAAGTTCTGCTGCCAGAATCCCGCTTCCTTCCTTTTCACACAGCGCTGATCACAGCCAGCCTAACACACTGGACTGGGTTTTTAAAACTAATCAATGCTTTCTAAGGGTCGCAAATGAAAAATTTAATTAGTGCTAAACAAGAAAGGTTCTAAAGTTTGGTCTTTTTTCATTTTAATGACTGTAGTAGATAAAATAATCTGAACTTACCTGAACCTTCCCTGCATTTAATTTCAGCTACAGTGGTATGGCAGTACTAGGAAGGCCTTAGGAAGGTAGGTCTTGCCATTTTGGCAAAAAAACCCTAGAACTGCTTCTGGCAGCATCATGTCTCACTCCCTAAGCCAGAGCAATGTTACAGAATTTGAGAGTGGAATTATGAGGTTCCTTTGCTGTGAAATGGGGGGGTGGGAGGGGGTGGAGAGGTGAACACAGTCTAGTTGCCATGCCTGAGGGGCTTCAGAATGCCCAGGGCTTCAGAATAATGTTTTATCCCAGGCTCTGCTTGTGTCTGCTCAGGTTGGAGCACTACAGGAGAAAGTGTTTCCCAGTGAAACATGGAGAGGTGAGACACAATATCTCCTGTACCTAGTGAAGGGAGAAGCTGTGCATGACTTTAATTGGCTTGGTCAGCTTAATTTCAGCCCTGGGGAGGTTACAAGAACAGTGTTCCTTTGACTCCATGTATGTACCTGTGCTTCAAAGTGCAAGCTCTGTATTGCCATAACAAAACGGGTTGAGGGGGTGTTTATAAAATTTAAGCCACCACTACTTGACTCCAGCAGAGTGAGCTCTCAGGCCTAGAGGAGCAGGGAACTCAGTTTGTTTCTGACAGAGTGAACTCTCCTGCCCAGTCCTAGGCTGGGGTGTGGCGCCACCTGAGGGGTCAGCTGCAGTGTAGAGTCCAGGGGAACCACAACACAGCATCGCTCAGATCCACTTCCTTAAGTTAAATAACTTTTATCACTTTTTTTCCTACTTAGAGCTGACCCTCTCTTGGTCTCTTGGGTAGGTGATTTGCTTCCTCCGAGCCAGAGGTCTGTGGTCATGCTGTAGAAGTGGGGGAGCTCCTGTTGGCTTCCAGTGGAAGCTGTCTTTGATCTCCCTGCAGTATCTGCAGGGGAGGGAAGGAACACTATCGATGTGGACAGAACAAGCTGCAGAGGATGCATCTTACTGCTATACCTTTAGGGGGTCTGTCCCCATTTTTAACTTGCAGTATAAGCAGTGTAAGCAGCTTATACTTGCAGTATAAGCTTTTATTCAAACTCAGACCAAAAGAATGCCACTTGATTTGTTAAGTAGCAAAGACTAATGGGACTTGATTTGTTAAGTAGCAAAGACTAATGGGACTGACTAAAGCTGCATGTTAGGGGATATCTTCTACTAGGCTTCTGCTGGGTGTAAGCAAATAGTGACAGGCTTGCAGGGATTTCGGATTCTGTTCTCAAGAGGCCTGCCTGGGGGAAGAGACCCTGACTGGTCCTCAAGTCACCCATTATCCCAGGAACTTGTCATACTGTTCCTTCTAATATGCAAGTGCAGCCCTCTTGGGGAAAACTGTCTAAAGCTTCTTGTGCCATTTGGTTAATAAAAGTGTTTCCACCTTTAAAAGAAAGTTCTTTCCAGCTTCATTGTTCTATAGTCAGTTGAAGTGAAGGGGTATGTACATTTTTTCCCTCTGCTAACGGGACACTGCTGTAAGACCATGCCCCCAGGTTGCACTTTAATAAACGGTACAGTTTTCAAGAACAACGTGTAGACTACTTCTGTGCTTTCCTCCCTCCCTGTTTTAGTGCAGGACCAAAAGAAAAGATGCTTTTACTTACATAAAATTTGGTTGTGCAAGGCACAAGGACAGGACCAGAGTGTCTACTGCTGCCAGCTGCATCGTCAGCCTTGGTATATTAGAGGAATGCCACGAGTACTTGAACAAAAAAATGACAACATCAAAAAAATCCAGGTGAAAACTGAAATTCTTATGAGCCATAGTGCCACAAGAAGTGACGTTTTTATTTAAGAAAGCCCACAAAATATTTACAAACTTTCAAAACTCGTGAGGCAGCTGGATCACAGGTGACATTTGCCACCTTGTGTAATTATGTGTCAAACAACCTGAGTCCAAGTTTGTTGAACCTGAGATGTGATTATTAGAGATACCACTTTTTCTCAAGCATATCCAGGTTGCATTCCCAAAAAACTTGCCCTTTGCCTACCCCTGCCTTTTTCTTTACAGTTTTTCGGTCAGTTTTATTTTTCAAGCCAACACAGGTGGATGGTGATTGATACAGAAGTAACTTTACCTGGCCAAACACCCCTCCATCCTGCAGGCCTCTGTTCTCTCTTGCTGCCCCATCAAGATAGACCTGATTTCCACCCACCCGCCTTGCGGTCCGTACTGATCAACCACCCATTTCACAGCCTGAGACCTTCCTGGGAACAACACTCAGCATGGCTCAGCTGCAAGAGCAGGGCTGAGAAGCGACTAACTAAAGCAAAATGTTACAGCTGATTAGAAAAAACACAGAGTGCAGGTTCTGTCCTCACTGCGCCTCTGGAGGTACAAGCCAGGGTCTGCACAAACTCTGCTACTGCTAAAAAAACCAAACCAAACCTGAAAAAAATATTGTACAATGAGAGAGGACAAGCACTTCTCCCTACAGGTACTGGCAGAGCTGGCAGGTGGCTCACACTACCATTACTGCTGTGCTAGTCTACAAAAGCCTATCTATGGAGCTCTGCCGTCCCTTTCACAGCTGTGGGAGGTACTGAGACACTTCCACAGTATCTCAGAAGTTAAAAAGCAAATAAAGTGGTCTTCAAACACCAAGAAAAGTTAAGTCTTCTAGAATCCGCTTTCTCCACGTGGAGGGCAGGAGAGCTCACTCACCCAGCTGGAGGGAGAGAAACAGAAGGGGCATTAACAGCAGCAGTGCCCCCCCCACGGCAAGCCCTGAGCCCGCCCACCCACTCAGGAGCCCGGCAGCTCCCGGGGACCTCTGCGAGTTCCCCGCACCAGGAACCGCGCCCCGACACTGCCACCTGCCATGCTCGGCACCTGCCATCACCCCCTTCCCGTGCCAGCGGCAGGGAGATGTCCCAGGGGAACAGTGTGGCACAGCCCCGTGCCCAGCCCACTCCCGATGCCACTCCCTGGGGTGGGTGGGTGGGTAACCAGCAGCCCTCTGACTGCCCTTGCTGCTCAGTGCTCGGAGCCTGCTGGGGCAGCAGGAAGGGCCTGTCCCACACGAGTGACCCATTTCTGGGATAATTCAGCATCCTGGAGCCAAGCTGAGTGAAGGGAAGGGCAGTGCCAAGTGACACTGCAGAGTGCCACTGTGCCCTGCTGCCTGGCAGGGAACTGGGTGCTGAGTCCTGGGACACAGGGTGAGCCCAGCCCCTCTGCAGGTGGCTGCCCGTGGCAAGGCTGTGGACAGGGGTGTCCCACAGACCTGGAGCTCCCCCCAGCTGCGTCACCACTGTGTCACAGAGTGGCAGGATCACAGCCCCGACCACTCAAACTCATTCTTGAGTACCACCACGTCTCAGTACACGTGTGTGTCCTCTCCCCTTCCCGGACAGGTGAAGCTCTGGCCTCGACCCTGCCTTGCCCGTGCACAGCACAGAGTCCACCTGTGCTGAAGCTCCAAGAGTAAACAAGAACAGATCTGACCATTTCTCATTGCTCTGCTAGGGTTGTTTCTCAGGGGCAATTCCTTTCCCCTTCCAGTTCTGCCAAGCTCTGAGGAGCCACGGAAGTCAAGAGCAGAGAGCTCAGGATCAAGACATTCAGGAAATAACAGCCATCAGAGCTCAGGTGGAGCTTTTCTTCCCTGAGGGCACAGCTCCCTGAAGAGGAGGGAGGAGAGGAGCAGTCACAGCTCTCTGTTCCCTGGCTGCTGTGAGAGGGGCAAGCAGAATCTGTGACACCCCCTCAAGCACAATGATCTTTAGAGACTGATGTTCCCTTCTGGCCCAACTTCCAGAGCACTACTGCAGGGAACCCAGCAGCCCACAGGCAGTTCAGAGCTAAGCCATCCCTCTGGGAAGAACCCAGGGCAGCCAGGAGGGCAGCAGAGAGGCCTGCTGTGATTGCACAGAGCTGTTTGACAGCACTCACCATTTCAACGACGTAGTTGTGGAACTGCTGGTTGATGAAGTTCACAGAGGTGGTGAAGACGCGGTGTAGAAGGGAGGGCACCGTATTCACAATTTTCTTAGTCAAGACCATTGCTAGCACCAACATGACCTTCTCCTGTTCCATGTCTGAGGGGATGGCTTGTGCAAGGTCTCTCACTACCCTTGACATGTGCCGCATTATCTCCTGTGTGGAAGGAGGAGAGGAATCTCAGTGCGACAGCTGTGGGGAGAAAGGGGTCTCAGCATGGCCTGCCGGGACTGCTGGTAACTGATGTGCTTGTTCCAACATCCCCAGGATGTCCCTCCCCTTCCTCCCAGGCAGGGCAGCCTGCCTGCTACATACCCTGAATGACAGTAAGGATCACTAGCTCTGAGCTCAGCCGCTCACCCAAGACAAAATGAAAGGGAGACAGCACACCACCACTGGAAAATTTAGACAGCACCTTACACACTTCGGATGCAACAGCCCTCTCCCTCCTCAGGGTTTGCACTGAGCCTGAGTCCTGAAATGGTAAAGGAATTCTGGGGCTCCCAGGAAAGGATAACCCCTCAGAGTGTAGATCTGGGGTACAAGCTTAGGTGGGGACTGGAAAAAGGCAGAGGAAGTTTTACAGAAAAGCCTTCATATAAGGAAGAGCTAGTGAGGGTGTCCAAGCCTTGCTCCCAAAGTCAGTGGAAGATCAATTTTTCCAAGACAGGACAATATGCACACACTAAGCTATATTACTAATGTGAAAAAGCAAGGTCAGAAATTAGGTTTGTATCTCAGTCTTATCAAAGGCTGAAAGGTTAGACAAATAAGTTTGAAGATCTGAAACTTAACTGGGTGGAGAGCAAGGCAGCAGGAGTGGGGAATGGTCAGACTTTGCTGGAATCTATCTATGTAGTGATAAACCCTAGTAGAAAAACCCCACACCACAAAAAAAAAAACAGCCAAACAAAAGGATTGGTTAAAATCATTAAATCCTGCCTTTTTGGCAAGAAGGTGGGCCCTCAATTCTAGAAGCATTATCTTGTTCAGTAACAAGCACAAGTCAAGCTTCTGGCACTAACCTGCTCCAGTTTTACCCACGTGATGATCAGCAGACACACAGGACTTGGCACCAAAGTCCAAAGATCTTAAGGACAAATACTAAGCCTTACCCAGATAGTTAATTTCCAAAGGTAAGTCACTGGGCCAACAGAACAAGGACAAAATGGCTCTGAAAGTCAGTCCTTTTCCACAACTACCCACAACTGTAATTACACCATCTGCAAAAAGGAGATGAGCCCAAGGAACCAAATTTACCCCGTAACTTCTGCCACAGGCTACAGAATCACCTGTAACAAGTCTCCAAAGGTAAGTGTTTGGGTTGAATTTAAAGATGGCAAGAATTAAATCAGAAAAATAGCCAAGATACAGAAGTCACAACCTTGCTGTTTTCAGAGTCACAGCAGGAAGGATGCGCAACATTCAAAAGGGGAATTGCAAGCCAGGTTGCTTTTCACTCACCTCTCGAGAGAGATTCTCATTCAGAAAGTACTGCACTAGATCATTTACTACTTTGGCTTGGACATCTTTGTCAAGCTTGTCTCCAATCTCAGCGAGATGAGCAGCAATGATCCGGATAACATCTTCATTTACCGCAGCGTCAGCCTCTGCCAACACGGAGCAGGATTTAGTTCGCAGGCTGCAGCCAGACCAGGTGCAGGTAAGCTGACCCACAGCATTTCACTCATCCCCATTAGCAAACACCTTCTCCTAGAGTATTCATGACAGCTCTAAACACAACTCCTTTACGTGAACCAGAGTTGCTTAACAGAGACAGTGCACAAACAGATCTTTTATCTGTGGTTTAGGTAAAGTGCAGCCCAAAAAATCACTACAGGGGATGTTAGAATATCTCCAGCCAAAATCTGAACAGGACAGCTACAGCCAACATCCTGCCCAGAGAGGGAAACTGAGAAACTGTGCATGACCTTAAAAGTCTTTTCCAACCTAAATGATTCTAGGATTTATTGAAGTGACTGTTGTCACGACTTGTCTCTTAAGCACCTTCTAAAATACAGCACCTCATAGAACAGTTTGAGTTGGGAGGAACCTTGAAAGGCCATCTAGTCCCAACTCCCTGAAATGAGCAGGGATGTCTAGAATGAGATTGGGTTGCTCAGAGCCCCAGCCAGCCTTGAGTGTTTCCAGGGATGGGGCATCCACCACTGCCAGTGAGCAACCTGTGCCAGTGTTTCACCACCCTCGCTGTCAAAATCTTCCTTACATCTAGTCTGAATCTGCCCTCTTTCAGTTTAAAACCATTACACCTTGTCCGATCTCCTTTAGGCAAAGCTTCCCGCAGTCACTTTTGGCATGGGACCCACGCAGATTTGTATGGGGGGGGCTATTTATTGAGGCACTTTCTCCTCACCCTGGTTGAGGTCAACGTGTCAGCTGGCACACCCTGGGCAAGGGGCAATAGCCACACTGCAGATGGCTAGTGAAGCAGGAACAGCCCAGAAACCCGTGAGGCTTTTTCGAGTGAGGAACAGTTTCCACCACAGTGGTAGAGCACAAAGTGATTCACCCAGTACCAGAACACGACTTGTTCCAAGATCCTAACCCCAGTACTGATACTGCCTGAGGAGCAGCACGAGGCCCAGCTTAACTGCTTTAATATCACACTTCTTGAGGGCAGCTATCATGAGAACCAGCTTTGTGCCCTTGTCCCATTGCTGCAGACAAAACCCCAGGGTTACGGGTGCTCTAGAAATCCACGGACAGATAAAGTCCGTCTCATCCCAAGTGTTAAACTCTCAACCAACAGCCACACTGTGAAGTTTCTCAATGGAGAACACATTACTGCTGTGAAACAGTCAACAGCAAAAACAGGAAAGGGGGAAAGAAAAACACCACGTTCAGACGGACCTTTGGGAATGGAGGAAAGCACACTCACCTAGCTCACCGTTCTGCAAGTGGCCGCTCCGATTGCCGTCACACTGGAGTTCAAAGTCATCGTCAAACACTGATCCTTGGGCACGCACGATCCTCCGCTCGGAGAGTCCTTGGCGAACAGGCCTCGGGCTTTTCAGGGCCCACAGCTGGTCTTTGAACTTGCAGTCAGAGGATGCCTCCAGGAAGGTGTACAGCAGTGCGTGCTCCATCTGGAGAGATCCATTGATCGTAAATGTAAGGAAATCACTGTGACGCCCGTGTCCCACTCAAAAGCTCTACACATACGCTGTTTTCTAACCCTGAACGTGTGTCTCTGTGGCCTCCTTTGGGCATCCCAAGTAGCACTAGCCAGGGGGTCCACAGGACTTCAGCAAATGCATGCTAACTCCTGGATATGTGCCCACACTGGACTGTCCCACGGTGAATGACAGATGGCTCTGCTCTTACAAACTGGTGGTGGAAGAGCCAGCTCACCTTCTCCTCACACTCCCAGCTGTGGCAGTGACAGCAACCCTCATCAGAGCTCCTCCTTCGAAACACACATGTATTCCGCAAAAACCATCCACTTTCCCCACTCAGTCGTCTCTGTTTGGAAGGATTTTCCTCCTGTATTTGGGAACTGGGCATTGTACTTCCTGTGCATAAAGAAGCCAGCAGCTCCCCACTTCAATGTAATCAGAGCAGAGCAGTAACAAGGTGGGGAACAGAGATAGCAGATGGCATAAGCCTGCAAAAAACCCGAATGTTCACATTTCTTCTCCCCTTTCACAGGAACCTCAGCTAGCTCCATAATAAACCTGTTCAGCTCCTCGGGCAGGGCCGAGCAGCTGCTCGCAAGTGTGCAGACTGTCTGCCTGTGAGAAAATATTTAGGCCTAATTTCATCTAGGGAGAAGAAAAATGGTTAACGAAGGGTGGCTTGCTATGCCAACTGCACCAAGTGATCGGTGTGCAACAAGGATGAACTTGGTAACTGATAGGGAGTTTTGGGGCGTGGAACCTTGCAAGGCCGTCCACATTAACTACATCATCAGTAATACCATACAGGAACCACAGTGCCTGGGCAACAGTAGCACAACTGGGAAAAACACACAGAGAGTAATTAAGGATGGGTTGTTTACCTGGGAAGAGACTGGGAAAAGGAGGAACAAAGTCAACAAAAAGCAGAGTTCAGAAATGGAAACAGATGGAAATTAAGGTATATGATCGAAGATGAACAGGAGGCACATCTTCCATGATCTGAGCACAACGCTTACAGGCCATAGTGAAGTTCACCTGGTGACAAAAGCTCTCTGGGCCACCACTGGCAGTCCCCTCCAACAACCCACTGCACTAGTCCTCGGCTTTATCTCAGATAAACTTTCTATCACATTACGTTTGAAAGGCTTGTGGGAGGGCAGAGCAGAGGGTTAGAACTGTATCCTAATACAAGCTGGGGTGTGAGAGGATGACAGACATTTCAGTAACAGTTCAATGTAATTAATTAGATTTAAGTGTGAAAAATAGCACCTTCATAATTGTGTTTAATGTTGCACAAAACAATGTAATAAACTGATCACAGTGCTGTGCCTATTAATTTGATTTATTAGTTTTAGCAGTTTGTAGCTTAGTCTCTTAAATAGCTACATCTCCAGCCCGCCGTGTCAAGGGGGAGTGCCACAGAGAGATAACAAGGAGGCAGCTTGCAAACTACAGGGTTCCATCCACTCCTCTGTGCTCAGAGCAGTGTCAGGGCCCCTGCAGGAACTCTGGGAAACTTGAGAGGGACATGAGCCAACACTAGTGCACAAGAGAACCACTGGTCACTGTGAACAGCTGACTTCAAACATGTTTGATTCTAACCTGTTCCATGATGGATTCAGAGACAGAGCAGCTCTTGTCACCCTCTGCTTCCGACCGGAACTTCTTGTCCTACAAAAGAGTAAGAAGAGTGTGAAAGAAAAAAAAAAAAATAGTTCCATAAATCCACATCTTTCAGCAGTGCTCATGTATCTGGCCATGTCTCACAGAAAATGACCTTTTTAGTAATGCATATCCATATTTCTGCAGAGCTGGCAGTCATGAAAAAGGGCTGAGAAATCCACAACTGCCTCAGTGAGAAGGGCATATAAATGTGAATAACATGAATGAAACTCCTTCCTGCTCCAGACACATGCCAGACACCGCAGTGACATAACCTACGAGTGCAGCTTTAAAGCCGAGGTGGTGCTGGGGAGGAGAGGGACAACCCTCCACAGTGCCAGAGGCTGGAATGGAGAGCAGTGTTATCAGAGAGGAATTTGAGCACCTACCGAGAGGGAGGAAGTGAAAGCAGATATTAATTCAAACTCTGAAGCAAACCACAGTAATATTTCAAGAGACCGTGAATTGCCCAACTTTTTAAAGGCTCTTAAAAGTCCAAGGGCAAAACCCAATCTCAAACACATTTAAAACACACAATAACCCACAGGCACCCTCTTAATCGTGAGCCCTTCTTTTCAAAGAGCTGTTATGTCAGAATAATGGCTAAAACACAGGCTTAAGCCTTTGCTGCTTTGTATTTCCCTCTGTTCCATTCAAATCCCCATTGCTGCTACTCACCTCTACCCTAAAGAGTGCTGGCTGGGGAGAGTGCAGTCCCCTCTGTCCTCTTCTCTAGGACACAACAGAGTTCTGAAGCAGGTCAGAAGTGACCCTTCTCCTGGGCTTGACTTTGCTGGAGGAGAGAGTTGTTAATTCAGGTTTGAGAACTTGAAAGAGAAGCCTGGGATGAAGAGGAAAGTGGAGATTTAGCACTACATCTGTGGCAGGACTTTGGCTTTGTGCAGACTCCTCGGGAGTTGTCCACACCAGCAGTATTTCTGTAGGCTAGGTAAAACCTCAGCTTGCAAATACTCTGGTTTTACAGATAACGTTTATTTTCAATTCGAAGTAATTCAGACCAAAACCAAGGTGTTCATGTTACACCTGGCAAACAGTGGATATCCTCTGCTATTAATTCCTGTTGAGTTAAACACTAGTTTCTGAAGCATCATGGCTTAGACCACAGGAAGCCTGAAGTAGTACCAGGCCTCCTCTGCCCACATCAACCATTTGCTTGGAAAACCACATTCATCACAGCAACCTTCTTGGGCTCTGTCAGTGCTGCCATCCCCACCCAGCCCCAGCCTGTACCAAAAGCTTCCTGTGGCACCACAGCAGGGCTCCACAGCTGGTCAGACAAACCCCTGCTGGCTATTTTGGGCTGGGAGCAGCCAGCTGACCTCATAACACAAGCACAGGCTGAACGGACCTGCCTGTCTTTCAAGGTGCAAGAGGCTGCACCACCCTCTGTTCACACCACACTCCATCATGGAGGGAGAGATGTTCTCCCAGGATTCTGGCAGGAGTGATGCAACACGAGCCTCTCCAGCTGACAGCTGCACACAAGTGGCCAGATTGACTAGCACCAATGAGATTCTTTACTCACCAAAGCCCTACAGCCAAAGCTCTTCCCCCCAAACCCAATCCAACTGTGCTGGGATAACCTACTTTTTCTCATCATTGAGAATTCCTGGAAATTGCTGGAGGGAGAGCTGAGCATCGACAGATGGTGATAAATAGACTAAATAAAATATCATTCTATAGAGGGATCAATGTAATCTTTTCTTACAGCAAGAGGATGGAACAGAAAGTGAAGTCAAGACACTTCCTTGGGGGGTTTGCCACCTGACACATCTTTCCAAGGAAAGCTCAGAATGTGGCTTTAAACCCCAGATCCCCTACATTTTTTGTCACACTATTTCATACTGTCAGGAAACTCACTGGATTCAGCCTGAACACTCATGGTAAAAGACCACCAAAAAGAGACATGCTGTTGTCTTTTCCCGCTCCCTGCTTTAGAAGAAGAGGCACAGACCACTCCAGTCTGGGAAGGAAAAGCAGCATACTGCTCCATTCCCAAAGCAGAAAATGCAAGCCAAACAAAGCAACCCAGGTTTATTCAGGGCATGCCCAGAAAGGCAGGGAACAGCAGCTTGGCACAAGCCTCTGCACCATCCACACCAGCTTACTTTACTGATTAGAAGCTGCAAGAGGGGATCAAGCCCGGGCATGTTCCACACATCAGTTCCTGGAAGCGTGCAGGAAAGGTGCCTGTCTGCCTCTACAGACCCAAATACTGTGTTTTGAAAGCACTTATGATTTTCAGAAGGAGGCAGATGCTCACATGCTGGTTACAGCAGAAAAGTCCTCCCTTGGTGCTGAGTGCCCTGCACAGGTAGAGCACCTTGACAAGAGCTCAGTGCAGGGAGAAGAGACTTTCAGTGTGTGCAGTTCTTCCCTCCCCTCAGGGATCAGCTCAAATCTGGCCAAAGTCCCCAGAAACAGAGACTGTGAGAAAAAAGTCACCCATCGTAGTTGCAAACTGGAGTTCTGTCCTCTCCTGCACATGAGCAGAGGTAAAGCAAAAAAAGAACAATGAGAAATTCCACCACACTCCGAAGTACTTACATGGCCAAAAAAAAAAATTGAGACAAGGAAGCTTGAATACGGTAATTTCATGAACTGAATTCCCTAAATCAAAGTCTGACCACCCAGGCAGTCAAAGCCCCTGAAGGGTTCCTGACCTCGGCTAACAAAGTTCTGCTTGGGTGGCCAGAGAGGAGGAAAAAGGATTTCTCCCACACCACAAAATGGCTTCCTATTACTACAATCCAGGGGCAATCATTTTTTATTTCGCTTAACTAGTAATTCCACAAACCTCAAGTTTTACATAATTACTCTGAATCAATGAAAAGGGCTTGGATAGTCACAAAGTTCCTCCTGAGAAGTCAAATTCCTTAACTGAATCTCAAAAAAAACCCAGACCATGGACCCCTAAAAAGCAAACCCCAAACAGTCAAATGCAATCGTGCTGATGCCACCTGAAGATTTTAATCATTAAGAGTTTGGAACCCTGGTAGTTTTAGATTCAGCCTAAGACCTTTTCTGGTGGATAGAAAAAGGTTTCCTTATACTGGGTAAAAGGAATCTTTAGTTGAAGAATGAGAAAAGATGGATAAAGGCTACAAACCCCATCTGCATTCACATTCAGAATAAAACTAGATCATTTGCTAAGGCTGCTTTAGGGCTGCTGAAAGCCTGGGAATGAATTTTTACAAAATTTAACTGAAATACCAATTAATTTTAATACATTATTCATTTTCACACTTTCAATTCACTCATTACACAAATGAGCTTTATGTGTTAGCAGCTGCCTCTGAGAAACCACTAGATGCCTTGAATAGATTCAACAGATAAGATTATAACCAGTTTTTTGGACCAGTTCTTCATCTCTTACTTAGAAAAAAAATGAAGGGGGTACTTTAAACACAAGTTTAGGACCCTTAAATCAGTTCTACAGAGTCAGTATAGGGATATTCATTCCAATTCAACATTGTATTGGGATGCATGACAAATTAAACATAATTACAGTCAGAGAAGCACAATCACCAGCCACTTGTCAGCACAGAAGGACGGACCTCCTTTCACCCACACACATGCCAGTTTTCACAAGTGAGTCCTGTGGATGCTTCCCGCAAATCAAGTCTCCAAGGCTTCCCCCAAGGCAATCACAACTCTTCAGATGGGGCTGAGTACACCCTGAGTACATACTGCCCTCCAACAACACAGGTCATTCGGTTTTGGTGTCCCATCTCTTTCTCCCTCTCATCCCCAAATTATCCTTATATCATCCTTAAATCTCACAATGAACTCACCAGAGCAACTGTTCCCATCTGCAGCTCACCAGTGAGGGGTGGCAACAGCAGGCAGGACCAGAAGCCCCTGACTCCAGGCTTTAAGGAGAGACAGGACTGCCAGACAATTTACTCTCTTCCACACCTGCATCTTCTCCTGCATCGTGCAGTGGGGGGTGAGCCAAGGGAAAAGCCTTGTGTGCTGTATAGCACTTCTCCCACACCAGTCCTTGCTGGTGGTACCATGCCACCTCTGACCGTGGCCGCGCTGGACAGAGACCACACTCGGTGCTCCCTGCCATACCACTGCCACACCACTGCCACGGACACCTCAAGCACTCATTTCGTCTTCCCAGGTGGGGAGCTCCACATGGAAACAGCAGAGCTGCAAAGCAGGCAAGGTGTCACCTGCACTAGACCCAGTGTGGGGTTCTGCTGCTCTCTGGCACCACAGACCTGTCAGCAGAGGTTCCTGCTGGCTGCGAGAACCGGCCAGGAGCGGGGGGGGGGGGACGGACACTCAACAGCTCTCAGGGCTGCCAGAACAGGAGTAGGTCCCAGAATCCCTACAGCAACACTGCTAAGCCACCCCACAGATCAGCTTTCATCTCTTCTCCATGCTTCTGCTACATCTTCAAGACTCAGAAAAGAATCCACCCCACCGATAATGTCCCTGCTTACCATCACTTCCCCTCAGGCCCTGGGCCTCTCCTCACAGCTCAGCCTGGGAGTTACTGTTCTCAGCTGTGTCAGACACTGTCTGGTTATGAAAACATGCTCTTTGCAGCAGGAAAGCCACTCGCCTGTAGGACTGACTCCTTTAACAACTTGTCTGGATTCCCAGACACCTCCCTTACCAACACCTGGACAGTCACACTATCAGTCAAAGGCCCAATTGTGTGAGTTGTCAAGATGCTTATCTTTGTGTCTCACATTTGAGTTAGGAGTGAATTAAAGTCTTTGAAGCAGAAACTGCAATAAACCATCAGTCACCGAGGAGTCAAAAACTTCCATACTGTGTACTGCTTTCCCTGCCTGGCAGCTGAAAGATAATAACTGTGGTTTTAGCAGTCAGGATGACATCATTATTAAAAGAAATGGAACAGTGCCTGTCCCTTCCTGGACCTGGTGGGTCTTACCTGTCTTGCAGGCAAACATTTCACTGTTGAGCTACAGAGCAAGGCATCATTTTACAGGCAGGGAAGCTGAGTACTTGATATGTCCTGACATTTTAAACCCACATACCAAGCCATAACCACTCAATTTCACCGTCTTTAAGAAAAGTTGCCAGAGGCACAACTACTTTACTTAACCAGCCATTACTAGAAAATAAGGAAGAGAAACAGCATCACAGACACATGAAGTTCCTTATTTGAGGATATTCTAAGCTGTGCCACTGTTGTCCGTAGCACCAAAGTCCCCAAAGGAATCCCCATCACCCTGCAATGCTCCATTTCCAGCCCATAAACCCACCAAGACAACCAGAGCTTTTCCTCATATTTCCCTAGCTATGGAAGAAGCCTGACTACTCCCCCAGCTGCTGCACACACACTTCAGACCTTGCAAGGGGAAAGAGAGAGAGAGAGTCAGAACTGACAGCCAAAGGGAAGATATCTTTTTGGTGTGCAAAACAGTGCTGAGATGAATAAATAGGGTGTTGTGATAACCACAGAAAACCTGTTCCTGTCATTACTTACCCTGCAGGATATGCCAGCCTGTAACTGTGTTTGCCTCATCCGAGACCCACTGCATTCCTAAAGCTGAATTTGCTTCTAGGCTTTGGAAAGAGAAGCAGGGTGGTGGAGGAACACACATTGGAACGAATTAGCCAGGCGAAGGATGGGCAGAAGAGGACCCTCTGGACATCTATGGATGTGCACAGATGTGCTGCTGTGAAGCCAAAGGGATGGTTTGGTACCACCTGGTACCACCAGAGCTATTGGCTTGGAGAGTCTTAGGACTTTCTCCACCACAGGGAACACTGTTTCCAAACTAGAGGTATTTTCTGTCCATCTGCCTTCGAGGGAGGATATAACATCAACAGCTCATTTTGGAAGCACAAAACTGACAAGCCATGAGCAGAATACTTGGAGATGCCAGAGGCTCAGCGGGCCAGAGCAGGACAGACCTCATCCCTCAGTCACCTGCGATTTATTTGCTAGGAAAGACACCCTGTATGTCAGGAATCACACGACTACTTAAAATCCAACCAGGACAACCCCTCCCTCCTACTCCCAAGCACTACTGCCGCTTACATGAGGCTTTCAGCTTTTGTTTCTGTTCATTTCAGCTTCAAATTATCCTCCTTTAAAATGCAAATAATGCTATTACCAATCACTCCAGCAAGGGAAAACAAAACCCACCACCAACACAACGCAAGTTTACTCCTAACACCTTTGATGTAAAAATACACTGAAACACGCTGAATATACTTTCTACTCCCAACAGTTTCAGTGCTTATTTATCTTCCAGTATTGAGTGGCACTGAAACGCTAAATGGAACACAAAGACACGACACCAATAGATGCTTGTCCGACTACTTCCTTAGCTGGGGCATTTTTATCTTTGCTTCTTTATGCTGTTTAAGTGTAGAGCGAACATCTCAGCCTGGACGCTAAGTACTCTCAGATGTATATTTTGATTTAGAAATACCTTGCACGCTTTGCTTGACGGGGCTTTATTTTCCTCTTTGAAGAATTCTCCAACTCAGAAAACTAAATTCGAGATGACAGTAAAAAGGTGTCAGTTGGACTTTTTGTTATAGATTTATTTCAGTTCCTGAAGGTCTACTGCCATTTCATGAATTGCAGAAATGTTCTAGTTATCTGGGCAGTACTTTGACTTCTCAGAAAGAAAAACATCCAACTGCCTCATCAACCACTATTTTCGTTTAGCACAAAATGCTCTGTTGCTCAGCCCCTGGGCAGCACATGAATGAAGAAGAAGGAACGGTGCCGTTTCACTAATTCTCTTAAAAGAAAAAAAAAAGGTAGGCAGGAACTTCTGTTCGCTGTGGTTTCCGTATCAGACCAGTGACAGGGGTGGCATGACAACACTGTTTATTCTTAAGAAGCCAGCCTAAAGGCACAGCTGGGCTTAAACTGAGTCAGCAGGAAGTCTGCAGCTCAAACTGCCCCAAAGCCTGGAACTGGGATTTGAATTCAGCTAACTAGAGCCAAACTCAAATGGAATTTGCACATCTCCATGTTTTGGGCATGGCTGTGACTAAGAGGAAAAGTCAAGACTTGCATCTTGACTATCACCGTGCAGGTGTTTTTTCTGATCTGTAACTGAGATGAATTTTTCCCCTCTGGTGTTGAGCAAAAGTAACTCCAGCCAGGTGAGTCCACCCTGCATTTCACCTCCTCGTTAAGGCTGAGAGAATACTTCTACATTTCCTAAGGACCTGGCAGGAGGAAGCAGAGCAAACCCTGACGGAAATGTACTCACACTCAAGACTGGTGGTCATTACAGCGTTAGCTTCCTCTTCAAAAGTGTAACTATTCCAGCCCAGCAGCTGCAACACCTACAGGGCATATTGAAGTAGTTCTTACTGTTTGTCTCTCGGAAATGACTGGAAAAGGGGAAGGACTGAGGAATCACAGTTACAGTCTTTTGACATTAGGAAGGAAGGACAAACAGACTGAGAGCAGGGAGCTCCTCAGTAATGTTGGTAAGTGGTGAGCATCGAGATAAACTGCAGACACCACAGGTGATGTGCCAGTGACAGCATCCATTCAGAGAAATGCAAGACCTGCCTCTGGATTTAGCAGATGCCCCTGCTGGGCCATGGGCACCCGACCCCTGCACTCTGGTGTTCTTTCACAGCTGAGCACTGGGAAAGTGCTCAGTTCTTGCAGCAGAGACAGTCTCTCATCACTTGGCACTAGTGCCCTGACAGATGCAGGTGCTCCTTGGACAGGCTCTGCCGGCCGAAAGACCTCAGAAAGTGGGACTGGATACAATAACTGCCATGCCACCTAGAGGACAGAAGAATCCTCTTAATTTTAGTTTTAACACATGTACTACTGCTATGTGCCAGCATGAGCACAGATTTGTCAGTAAGTCAGGAATACCGCTTCATAGTGCAGCTCCGATGCATTTCACGGCTGATACCAACAGTAAACAGGAATGTAAATCTGCCCTTCCTTTGCCTGACTGGCAAGTTAGATAAGCAAAGTAAGAACCATCAAAAGTAATAAATAAACCAAGAGGGCAGCTGTATGGGCACAGGTGGCCACTAACAGTAGCCTTCTCTCTGCCCTTGGTTACCTTCAGGTCATATGACCAGACAAGAAGCCCTTTTCCAGACTCGTAAGTACCAGGAATATCTGCACTGCTTCCTGAAACAAAGAGCAGCTATAAAGATGCCTCAATGTGAAGTTTAAATACTGGATCAGCATGGGTCATCAGAGAATAGCCCTTGGTAGTTTCCCTGCTCAGTTAAAACAAGGATGCTGGTGCAACAGCCAGAAAGGCACTCATGGAGCCATTAAGCAACAGCTCAGTGCACTGGACAACTTACTTTCAAGGGCAATTTTTCTCACTGGTAGTCCCTGGAATGATTTTAGTGGAGTCTGTTCACCTAATCAGACTCTGAACATTTGCTACAAAAAAACTCTCCAATGGAAGATGGGATACAAAGGCAAATCTTCACAGCTGCATGCTTCTGTGCTCTGAAAGCATACACAACCCTGTCTCAATATTTGACAGCTTTTCCAAAACATGAAAACGAATTTTAAATTGGCTCCCTTCCTCCTAAACATCAAGCGTATCAAACATCTCCTACGTTCCTCACTTTTATGAAAAAGCCACATAGCAGCACAAACAGCCAGAGACAATCCCCAGAAGGGAAGCCTGACACTGGTCCTTTGATTCCACTCTCCCACCGTGCTGCACTGCAACCTCCCACTCCACCGCCATAATTAAACTGATGAAGTCAGTAAAAAAAACCAAAAAACCACAAAAAACCAAAAAAAAACCCCAAGATTATCTTGAAGGAATCTCTTATGACAGGAGCCCAGACACCCTCAAGAACTTTTAGGAGGAAGTTGTGCATCAAACTAGGCAGCCACAAATGATGGTAACTCAAACTGGCATTCATAACCCTGACCAAAAGCTTTTGACAGCAGCGCCTCAAACACTGTGAGCATAAAAGAAAGCATTACCTCTTTTAAACACCTTTAACAAAAATACACAGCTAAGGAACTACCCTCTTTCAAAGAAACACTGCAGGAGCCATTTGGAAACTGTGCCAGCAGAATTGTCTCCAGGAGCACACGTTTCCCAGTGCCAGATAAACAGGAGATGCCTCAGCACGCTGCTCCTTCCACTCACCAGCTACAGCTGTAGGTCTAAAAGCACAGTGAAAAAGTGTTTTCTTTTTTTTTTCCCTAGGAGAAAACACATGACTGTGCACGAAGTAGCACAAAACCATTTCGCTTTCAGTTCTAACTTGGGAGGAAACACAGGTTGATGTTGAAACACAGGAAGAGAAGACAAAACCGAAACACAGCAAATAGCTGATCTAAGTGGATTTGTTTGGTGTGGCTGTCAGTCTAAAGGTGTTACAGTAATTACACCGAACTACCAGAAGTTACACTGACCAAGGAAGGTGTTTTCTCCTTTACAGGAGAGAAGAAAACAGCCCGATATGGAGAGATCTGGGCATTGCCCATTCCATAAATAGCAGCATGCGCATACTAAGAACTGGCCAAAGGTCGCAGAGTTTTATCAGGAAATACGGCAAGTTTGCAGATACTTAAACAAAACTTCAACATCAGTGTGTGCCATGATTGCACACACAGTCCAACTCCCCTGCTCATACTTCAGTGAGGCTGAATAAAAGCTCTGAAATTTTAACAGAAAGTGGTGAGCAAAACACTGGAGTAGGAGGAGTTCAAAACCACAAGGACACTATCCTCCCTTGTGAGAAAGGGTAGCATTCCGAGGATGCATTAAGGTGCGCAGGCCTTTCCTCACCTTTGTCAGCAAGGACAGTCCAATCAAAGCCTGTCATGGCCAGGAAGCACCTCCATGCAGTGCCACAGTGGTGCAAAGAGGCAGGGAAGCCAGCAGACTGAATCAAGAACAGGAGCCACTTAGTGCCCAAGGCAGTGCTAACAACGCTCCCAGCCATGGGGCTACTGGAGGGGAGGGGACTGCAGGATTCTTGGAGCAGCTGTTGCCAAGAAGGGTGTGACAGAGACAACACACCCCTGTGCTCTACACTCAGCAATTCCTTCAAAAAGCCAGAGAAGGCAATCCGTGTCATCACATCCAGGTGCAAGGAAGTGCCTAATGCACACCACTGGCACCTAGAGTCCTGCTCACTTCCCAGGACGGATGGGATAACAGCAGGGTATCAGGACATGGTTCACTACAGACTTCTGGTACAAATCAAGGCAATCACAGAAGCTTAACAGATTGCTTTCAAAACCTGAGAATGAAATTGGACACTGTATGACTCACCATGTCTTTTTACCTTTTATCCCTCCTTTTCCTATACTCTTCTTATCTACTCTGGGTCAAAAAAATCAGACTTATAAAATCTCTGGGGAAGGGACCATCTATGCACAGTCTGTGATCACTACTAATGAGTTTTAATTAAAGTTGAACTCAGCCCCCTGCAACCTCCTCCAACCCCAAGACAAGCCATCCAAAACTATCAGGGGCTCAGTTTTTCAGAGTTTTGCACCTTTGGCCATGAGTTCCACTCACTAATTAGAAATATCTGCATGTGTTTGCACAGCACACAGGTATGGAGATAATTCCAGCCCCCAAAACTCTGTAATCTGCCACAGACAAAAAGCCGCAGCATGCCAAGAAAAACACAGAGGAAGGCTTTTTGCAAAAAAAAACCCAAACCACCAACCAAACAACAAAAAAAATCACCCACACTCAGAATTGATAGTAAATTCTGCTCTTTCACTAGTCGAGAACTGGTGATTGGTGAAAATGAAACCTGCTCATCTGCAGGCAATTCCTTTCAGCAGAGAAACCGCAGACCAGGCTGGCTCCCTACCCCCTTCCTACTTGGCAGTTCATACCCAGAGGCCAAGGGAGCTGCTTTATCAAGGAGCCAACACCTCGTAGCTGCTCCTCCAGCAGTCCTTGCAGCAGGCATATAAACCTGTTATTAGAGACAGTCCCTTCTCCTCCTTTTGATGAGGCATAAGGCAAGCGATGACTTCCAAGCACAAGGCTGCGCCAGGAAGGACTCCAGAGGTGACAATCACTAGATTTACGTGTCTGCCTGCTTCCAGTCTAAACACTTTCATTCTATTACAGAAAAAAAATAAGTCTCTTTGATCTGTCATCTCCTCAGACTACTGCTGAGTGAGGATGGCTCCTGTCATCCTGTTATTACACAGGAAACACAAAATATACGGAATCAACATGGCATAACATGACCTCACGTGAGAGTGCTCAGTGAACACAACACACCCCCCAACCTTTCCAAATTATGTATCACAGCTCTTACTGTTTTGGGAGCTCATAGAAATAAAGAGCCACACTGAGCACCTTTACAAGGCCCTCACACTATCCAGAGGTGTAGCATCCTGGTACTGGGTACAGACATGCCCAGTTCCCGGGAGCTCCAGGTTTGCACAGGCAGCCCTGGTGGAGCGCTGCGCATTGTTCTGCTGCCAGTGCACAGTGAGAAACTGAGCTGAACTCACAGTCTCAGCTGGCCTAATCTGATTTTAAGAAATTGGGAGGGCAGGAACCCAACAAAACCACCTAACCAAGAATCAGTCGTATTTTTTCTTCACAAATTCAGCAAAGGTCACCCGATGCAAACAAGAAGGCGCTGCCAAATCCAAAGAGGGGATTTTCACACCCGCCTTTCTTGGTGCAGGGCAGCCTATCCACAAGGTCTGCAATCACCTGTTACACTCTGTACATGCACAATGGAAATGCTTTGTAATGACAGACAAGTCAAAGAAAGACAAGAAAATGGGTTGCAGAAATCCAAGCAAATTCTAGCACAGTGCTAGAATGCCGGTTTTTATACAATGCATTCCCCCCGTGCTTTTGTGAAACACCACAAGCACAGAGATCACAAGGAATAGGGTGTTGCAAAGCTTTATCCTAAAGAAGACACTGAACAGCATTAAACTTACGTAAAGAAGTTGCAAAGAAGTGGAAAAAAAACCAAACCCACACAGAAAACCCCCTTCTTTTTAAATAACACCTTCTCAGATGTTATACTTCCACAGGCAGGTGAAAACAGTTTCATTCTGATTTGCGACAAAAAGTTATAAACACACCACCAACCAATCTTCCCCACAAGTGGACTTTTGCAAAAAGTCCTTTATGAAAAAACCAAACCAAAGCAAAAACCTTAAAAATAATTTCCTGTTGGGGAATCACTTTGCTCCTTCCTCTACCAAACATTTTAACGGTTATCCCACAACAAGATTTTGGCCCAGAAAGCCCAAGAAACCTCAAGAAAAGTTCACAGCTTCTGAAATAAGCGTGGACTTTCTGATCTAAGACTTCGGTGATTTAAATAACTCTGACGTCCTGTACTTTTTCTTTTTTTTTTTTAAGCTACAAAATATTGTGCTTTAAAAGAAGACAAGAAGCCCCCCAAAACCCATCAGCTTGAGAGCCGCTGTCACCCCAAGTTACAGACCATCACCAGACCACGTGCACCGCAGAAACACCCTCCTAAGGACGGGGTGCCGCTCACTCAGTTCCTTCCCATGTCGCCCAGCCTCCAGCTCCAGCTTTCCGTCACCCTGGATCGAACGTGCCGCTGGGTCACGGGAAGGCGAGCGCTCCTCACAGGAAACAAAGGGGCAGCCAAAGGCGCTCAGCACCTCAACAGGCGGCCAGGCACCTACAGCTCCGGGGAAGGCACCGAGAGCGGAGAAAAAGCACACACCGAACTGACTCACCCGTATCAATCGCCAGCTTTTCCTACAAGTTTTAACGCTATTATTAGAAATCCCTTCTTGCCTCGCTTTCTTGCTGGAGCTGCCACTCCCACATCCCTCTTTGCTGGAAGGCTCAGGCAAGCGCGGGTCCCTCTGGAGTTGCCGCTACAGGATTAACTCATTCCTCTTCCCTGCCCAGCAAACACGCCTCCAGTGCGAAAACTCTCACCAGGGACTGAGGGCGATGTGTTGGACTTTACCACGTAGTCCAAAGGCAAGAGGGAGCTTTTTATGGTTTATGAGATAGCCCCTTTTCGGGAGGGAGGACGGAAGCGGGGAAGAGGGGACAGAGAGCGACTCGATCCCGGCGGGGGAAGCACAGAGGGGCCGGTGGCGACGGCAGAGCCGAGGATCGCTGCCAGCACGGGCGGAGGGACGGGTGGGACAGCGGCACGGCCATCGGAGACAGAGCGGGAAACACGGCAGAGGGAGAAACAACCGCGCCGATAAAGCGCCAGGCCGGCCTCGGCGGGCAAGGAGGCAAAGGGAGAACGGCAGAGGAGTTCGGGGAGAGCGGGGTGGGCAGAGGAGTTTCCAGCATCCGTAAGGGAAAGCAGAAGGCGCGCACGGGCCCCCGCGGGGTCCCTTCACCCCGCAGGCCGGGGGGGCTGCGAGGAGCGCGGATGCCCCGCGGTCGGGCAGGCGGCGGGCCCGGCCCCCACCTCTCGGCGGGTCCGGCCGGCGGCCGATGCTCCCCCCGCCGCAGGCGGGTGTCCCGCAGGCGCGGGCGGTACTCACCGGGAGCGGGGCTGGAGCGCTGGGCGGCGGCGGCGGCGGCTCCTGTGCCTGTGCCGGTATTTGAGAGGCTCCGCTCCGGCCCCGCCCAGCCGGCCCCGCCAACGGCCGCGCGCGCGCCCGGGCCGTGAGGGCGCCGCGCCGGGAGCGCTGCGGGACCGCCCCCGAACCCCGCTCCGCCACCGCCCGGGGCAGCCCCTTCCCACCTCCCATCACCCGAAACCTCCCCTGCTGCATCCAAAGGCTGTGTGCTCTCATTCAGTCACTGGTTCCTTGAGGGAAAAGGCCGCCCCCCCCCCCCCTCATCTGGCTACAACCTCCTTCCAGCTGTAGTAATACAGTTCTATTTAACTGACATAGCCCCACTTTAACTAACTGGTATTTAGTACAGCCTTAACGCTTTAACACAGCTCTGCTTAAGGCGATACTTACCCGGTGTTCAGCGCAGGCTTCCTCCCGGTCACGCTTTTCTTCCCGACACGCACAGTCGCGGTGCCGGTGCCGCGCTCGGCCTTGGCATCGCCCCGCAGGTCACTCCGAGGGTGTTTTACCAGGGAGGGGCTGATCACAGAGGGCTTTCTGAAGCTCCTGGGACTCCACAAAACCGACCAAACCCACTCTGATTCAGGTTTGACTCCTACTGGTCAATCCACCAGGTGGCTTCCTGCTGGGAATGATGGGGGGGGGTGGTGAAGTGACACCTGTCAACTTCTGTAAGTTCCAAGGAACGGAAGAAAAGTTTCTGTTTCTTCAAACTTTTCAGCTTGGTCTCAGAAACTCAGCACTGCTAGCCCCAAGTAAGCAAGACACACTCTCTCCCTTGTGCCCAAAGTATATTTTTTTCTTGAGATAAGGGGGTTTTATATTTTTTGATTCTGGTACCTGAGTAATACAGATTATATATTTGTATAGGATATGTTAATAACAAACAAAAGATGTTATCTTTTGCTTACAGAAACCCACGTGACTTCTGTGTCTGAGACATGCAGAAAAGCACCACACAACTCAGCAGGTTTGGAAATACTAGTTTATCCACTTTCCTGTCATCCACAGGCATTTACACCATTCCCAAGGTGCCAAGGGAAAACGTTACTTTTTCTGAAGCTTGCTTAGGACAGGGTTGGTTTTTTTTTCTTTCCTTATTTTAAGTGCTGTGTAAAAGGACGCAGGTTAAGGAAGGAGGAAAGTCTAATACCTCTAAAATGAAGCAGGAGACCCCCTCCCTCCCTCTGGCTCTCCAGGAAGATGGTGCCAGCAGAGATGAAGCCACAAGCCAGCACTGTTACTTTCTACCCATTAGCACCAGTATGATCCTTTTCTCTGGCAATTGCTCTGTTGCTGATGATGCTTAGGATTTAAAGAAGGAAGATACACTCAGGCTCTGCTTGAATTCTTAGAGATGTGTGGCCAAGTAGCATCCTTACAGGATTAGGTTTGCAGTCTCTTAAAAATGCAACTGCTAATGTAGGCAGCAATTGCAAATTGCTGTCACAGCACTCACGGTGAGGAATTTTCAAAAATGTAAAACGTGAGGGAAGCCAGAGTGGAGGGGGATTTTTTAGGCATGACTTCCTCTTAGTTATTTTTCCCGACAAGTTACCTTCATTGTCTTTATCCAGGCCGAGTACAGGCAGGAGGGCTGTGTAAGATAATATATATCTGCTGCTGCCAGAAAGGGGCTCTGCACGTTACTCAGTGAGCCCACTGACATCCTTCCTGTGCTCCTCTCAACGAGGGCACATTCTCCCCCCCACACCCCTCGGTAACTTCCGTGCTGTTCCTTACCTCCTCCCCGAGAGCTGGGGAATGATGTCAAGTGGGTGAGGCAGCTTCAAGGGCACAGACACCACCTGTGGACAAGGCCAGAGGCTCCCGAAGGCGACTTTCGTTATCAATGAAAACGGAAAGCAGCAGCTGCCACCACGCTGGGCTCACGGGGCGAGGTTTATTTGTTAGAGGGCCTTTTCCTGGTGTTATTTCTTAGACACGTGGCTGATCCGTGCAGGACGTGCAATCCTGCTCATCTCGGAGGGCCGCCGTAGCTCTTTGCCCAAACAAGCAATAGATGAAATCGTCCCTAGGAGACCAGTTGCTGCATTCATAGTCTATAAAATAGCAGAAACTCTGGGTCCCTAATTGAGACTGGGGACTAACAGGCTTACAGTGTAATTAAATAGCAATGATGAAGTGTCACAACACTGGTCTCCTAAGCTATGGATGGGAGCTGACCTGTGTTCCAGAGTCCATACATTTATTTTTCTTCTGGCATCAAGGGAGAAATCCTTGTGGACTGGCCTTTTGACACCAGGGAGTTCGAGTTACCCCCACCCTCCCCGGCTTTCTTCCACTACTATTTTTTCTCCCACTACTATTTGAAAAGCAAGAGACTAAAAGGACAGGAAGAATCGTAGGGTTTGAAAGGTCCTCAAAGAGCTGCCACCCTACTGAGCTGCACAAATGAACGAGCGAGCTGTGCACCTGCAGTACAGCCTGCTGGCCCCGCCTCCAGGCAAGGGGAAATCCCAAGCCCATCATCCCTCCTGCTGCCCTAATAGGTCCTGCTTTAATCACACCACCTTAGGAACACCAGGGTTTATCCTTTGTTTTGAGAGTGGTGGAGTGGGCAGGAAAATAAAACTCATTGTTTGGGATTTCCCTGGCTGGGATTTCCCCACAGCATCCTGTGTGAAATTTCTGCTTGCTAAAAAAAAAAAGGCACAAAGTTTTTTTCTCTCAAGTCTCCTTACCGACAGCGGTGCTGCTGACTGGATGTCACTACGCCAGGCTTCAAAGCTCCTGATATTTACTGGACCCAGTGCCCACCACTGAGGCCAAACACTCACCCTTTTCAAACAGGAGATACCCAGATGCCTTTTCTGGACTTTTGAGCTGGTGAGGTTGAAATCCTGAATCCTTCCAGTCTGCTCAAGGGGCACAGCTCTGGAGCTGCACCTTGCTTAGTTCATATGGCAGAGCTGGCACAGTGCAGATGAGACAGGAGCATGGAATGGTGGAGACTTAACGCAACAGAGTCAGCACAGAACTACATTCATGTCATTCTCTCCCTGTTTTACACCAGCATCAGATGTTCAGGCTGGTTCTGCAGGCTGAGGAAGTGAGATACAACTACAGAAATTAAATCCTAGTTTCTACAATTCAATTTATATTACCTTCATCCCTTCTTGGCTATTTACAGTATTTTTTTATTTCTCTTTGCAGGAAATCCAAAGAAACAATGTAAAATATGGAGAAGGGAGGACCATATATTTGAGCTGTATCAAGACTGATTTGTTTGCACCAGGTAATTCAGAGTGGCTCAGAGTGTTCCAGCAAAAGAGAAATAGAAGCCAGGCCCTTTAACACCTAGATTTTTATCTCTGGATCACCTTCCCTCAACTCCCAGCTCACTCCTCAATCATCAACCATAGGACTGAATGCAAGGGAAACAAACGGAAACTCCACCCACAAAAAAGAAAAAATAATTAATGATTTTATTTTTTTTGTTCTTTTTTTTTTTTTTTTAGTTCAGTTGGCCATCTGAGGTGCTAAAATCTCAACACCAACGAAGCAAGTGTGCATAAAAACAAACAATAAACCACAACCCAACAGAAGAAATCAGGCTGGAACAGAGTTGGTTTTGTACAGGTAGGGTGTATACGCTTCTCTGTTAACACTCCATACATGCCAACCGTAAGAGCCTCGAACAATCTGAATATCAGAGTTCACTTTCACACAAAAGGGAAGATGCCAAAGCAGATCCCTTCACCTGGATCAGACTTCACACACACACGCATGCACACACAGATACAGGGCATTTAAGTTACTGCAATGCCATCAGAACATGGCATCCTCCCCTTCACATCTGCTTTCAGTGACACCCTCATCTGCCTGCTACCCTGCCTGTAGCGGTACTCTGAGCACTCCAAAAGCAGGAACTTTTGGAAAGCTTCTAATCTCTGTTATTTTACAACAGTTGAGAGCCAGCTATCTCTTTCTCTGTGAACTATATACAGGCTGGTTTTTAGTATGCTTTAGAGTTCTCTTTCTTGGAGACGGTGATGACTGAAATTCCCATAAAGCCACAGCGCGGCTTTTCAGTTTGTACACAGGAGATTTTGTAATGCAACACCTTTCTCATCCACTGGTGTCTCGTGTAAACATTTAAACTGAAAACTCATTTTAAAAGAATGTTAACCAAACAAGGTGTAGCTGTGAACATTTTAGGAACAGCTGCTCACAAAATGGAACTGCCAGCTGCTCTAGATCATGCAGTCTAGACCACTTATAATACTTCATAACGTTCAGGATTAGGATGTATAAAAATATTAAAAACCACCAGAGTGCACACAAATGTGGTGACTAGCTCTATGCAAGCACCGTGTTCTAAGAGAGGCCTAGGCATTGCACAAAACTCAGATTCTTGACCATGGGGGTAACCCAGGGATCCACTGGTGTCTTTACATACAAACAAATATTTACATAAAATGCAGAGACGGAGAGAGAGAAGGACAGACTTAAAACTTGCGGTTTGCTCTAAAATATGTTGTTCAGCAATGCAGTTTGTAACATGCCCTAGTGAGACCATGGGGTATTGGTTAACTGAAAGAAGGAACATGTCTGAAAGTTGGAGCTGAAATGTCTCGTCACCTCCCCACACATTAGTTCTCTGAAGCTCAGGGTTTTACAGCCATTTGTGAGTTTTCATGAGAATATGGTTAAAAGGAACAGAACAGTTAAAAAAAAAAAGTACTGTGAAAACAGCAGATTAGTTGTTTTGGCAGTCCTCACTCCCCCAGTCCCACTTGCCTCCTGGATGTTTCCAGGAGGTTGGTATCCCCCTCCCTTCCCCGTAGGGGACTGAAGTGCTTGCCCCATCCTCAGTGTGCCCATTTCAAAACGAACACAGCTTGGGTTCCCAGCTCGGCTCTCTCCCTACCTCCTGCAGGGACAAAGCAGCCAGCCCCTGGTACGGACTGTGTCAGCTGGGACAGACACCCTGGAGTGCCCACTCCTCGGAAGCTGAGGGCCTTCTCGCTTTCCTCATACGTGAAATGGACACACGTCATTGAATGCACATGCCTGAGTCATGTGCTCCTGCCCACGCGGGCAGCACGAAGAGCTAGAACATCCTACTCGGATTCTGGTACAAATAAGGAATCTTGTGGTCACAAGAGCCTTCTTCAGCTTTAAAAATATAAAATTTGAATTAAAAATATCCAGATAGTAAAAAAAACCAGTATCTGATATGCAAGTCGTACTCTTAAAGTGCAACTGAACAGCAAATACAAGTTGTGCCTTTTACAACCATTTTGATATAAAAAGGCCTTTTAACATTCCCTTTCATGTATTTTTAATTAATTTGTGTGTGCGATGTTAGCTCTTCATTTTCATTCTCGCTGCTGGAGGCCTTCAGCATAACCCAACCAGTTTAGGCTTGGATTATGTGGTTTTCCAGTGCAGTAAGAGATTACGCCCTCAAGTGATATCACTCTTCAGCACTGCAAAGGTCTGGCCCAGCATGAAAGGGAAAAGGAGTGATCTGGTATTTCTTCTTCACGACTTTATTCTGTTCTGCAGCTCACATTCAATGACTTTTCGTTACGAGTTAGATGTGGTCCATATACCCAGTGCACGTAAAATGAACTGAGGTCAATCTTCTGCACAAGACAGTTTACAATAAGCTTTATATTTAGCTTCCCTCTTTCTTCCCTACTGATCCGCTCCAGCTTCTAGTGGCCCCTCAAACGCAGATTATGTAAACTTCCATTGCCAGTTTGCCTTGGGCAGCTGGCACCTGCACCAGCAAATGGGGGGGAATTCTGCCTGTTGGACATCCTGTCGGTAAGCCCACACTCCAGGATGCTGGGATAGCAAGTATCACTTGCTAACATACACAGTTATGAAGTAGCACTGCGTCTGCCTGTCTGCTTGGTTTCACGAGCATCTGGATTGAATTTCTGATGCCTTAGCAGAAAACACTAAGAGAGAATAAAGGGGAGACACTTCAGGTGGAAAAAACATGTTTCCACAGTTAGCAACCAGCACCGCTCCGAGTCCCCAGGGACACTCCGACCCATTCTCCCTCAGCCCGAAGTACGCTCCCAGGTCAGAGGGGAATTAAAGTCATAGACCTTGCCTTACAGGACACCTTTCTGAACGAAGGAGAGAGCCGACAGCAAGAAACCATGCTAACTTCTGTCCCAGGGCAAAAGACTACAGGATGTTCAGCCCTGCTTGGGTGCCTTGCACCAGCAGTGTAAGTTCAAGCTGAAAGCTCTGTACGAATGTGCTTGGGAATGGGACACTTTCTCAAAGACATCGGGAAGCAGGCTTAGTACTTCTTTAACAAGAAAAGAACACGGATCAGCAGCCCAAGGTGGAAAAACCTCCTAACACATCACATGAAGGATGGGACACCTTCCCAACACACGGTGCTGTTTCGGCTCTGCAGGACAAGGTGTGCCCTGGGAATCCGTCAGACAGTGAATGGTGCTGAGTTGCTCAGTGCATATCCTGCTCATTGGTTAGTGTGTGACCACAGTCAGTACCCTCCTGGCTGAAAAGCAGCAGCTTCACTAGCTGAGCCAAGAGGAGTTTCTTCAATAGATGCAGCAGAAAATGTGCTGTTTTTGTTTTCAGGGAAGTCCCTCTAGCTGTATCTCAGGACCGTGAGGGTCCCCCCTCTCAGTGAGAAAGAGACATGGGATATTTCTACCTCACCATTTTGGCTTTTTTCTTATAAAAATGTAAAATTTAAATAAATATAGGTTTATTAGTCCAAAAGAGGGAATCTGGGATGCAGAAGAGAAAGGATGCTAAGAACACAAATAGATTCTTAAACTCCATGAGTGTGCAGGGTGTTTTCACAGAGGAAAACTCCTAGGGCAGGATGCATCCGTGGGTACATAAAGGCTGCCCTTGCTGTGAAGCAGGGACCAATCCGCAGTAGTGTCTTTCTCTAACAGACTTAAAACACTCCCTCCACAATCAAATAAGTGTAACAATCAAATTATTAATAAGAACACTAATAAATAGCCACAGGTAACAACGTCCAGTAATTTAGAAGTGGAAGTTGTAGGATGCAGCAGGCACACACACTCATCACTCGTCCATTTTTTTCCTAAAAGATACAAAAATGAATCTTCTTTCAAGTATTGAAAAAATAAGTTAATTGACATAAAAGGATCAAAGTGACTGAGGGCCCAGGCAGGTCTTAAGCTTTGTTTCCAATGTGCAAAAACAAAATACAGAGTAAAAAAAAAAGAAACCAAACACTGAAAAGTCTTAATTGTGGTTCGGTCACTTAAGGGCTTCTCCCTTTTAGGGGCCTAACAGCCAGGGAATGCCGCCTGGGAACACCCCTGCCCCAGCACACACTTACCACCATCCCACAGCAGTATTTTCCAGTGTCAAAACAGTCACAACGAAAATAGAACAAGGAAGCCCACCAGCCTCTGAGCTGTGGCCATGAAGACTAAGGCCAGCAGCAGCTGTCTCTCCAGTGTGTAGCAAAGCAGATGGGCATCTTCCCTCTCTCTTCTTCTCCCCTTGTTCCCCTCAAGAAGATTTAGGAGGCTGTGATAGGGAGAGAGTCCACTGATGCCCACTTCTCTCTAAAAACCAGGAGGCAGAGAGTTCTGTCACACATACTAGCAGTGCCTTCTCTGTCTCATATTTCTTCATATCCATGCATAATGATCAACTGCAGGTTTCTTTGGTGGGGAGGAAGACTAAAGCAAAGAAGGTGTTGCCCTGGGCTTCTGGAGCTCTCTCGGACAGCTGACTCCACTGCTACAGGCTGCTGTGGTTTTCCAGGAAGGGTTGCCACTTCCCTTCCTTTTATAAGAACTGGTGTAGTAAAAACGAGGAAGGAATGGATTGCCATAAATCCAGTTTAGTTAAGGGCACTTCTTCCCTTAACCTCCTTCCCCACACATGGATTATTCCCCTCCCTCCTACCACACACACAAAAATACGGTCCATTGTACAGGACCTAAAGGAGACTCCACAGTCTCAACTCATTTCTTCAACTTGGCCTGCAGACATGTAAAACTTAAGCTTCTGGAACCAACACACTTATCAAAAGGCTTCTGCGTGGTTCAAACCAAATTCTTGCATGCTGTCGGACCCTTCGGAGATTTCCCCTTCAACATCTTCCTATCCATGTAATTCTGGCAAACTCAGGGTAGGCCAACTGGACAACACAGACCAGCAGAGGTAAATGTGTTAAGCTCAGGACCAGTTCAAGCTAAAACCTTTGGAAAGCATGACTGCCTCTAGGTCCTTGTCTTCTTCTTTTTCTCGAAGCCGTTGCTCCTCAAGGAGAGCCACAAGAGAATCTCTCTGCTCCACTACTTCTAGCATCTCGTTCAGGATCCTCTTCTCCTCCGAGAGCTCCTCATCTGTCTTCAGATGATCTACAGAGATATCCAAAACTATCAGCATACTAAAGGCTAGAAATACACACACACACTCCATGAAATATTCCCTTTTGCTCTCACCTTCTATTGCCATCCTCTCCCGGAGTTCCTGCTGTAATCGACTCTGCCTGTCTTCCAGTTCTAGCTCCCGAGCACTGAAAGGGAAACATCAGAAATCCAAATTCTGGGTATATTAAAATACCTTGCTTCATACCCACTCTCAGTTTCTGCTCCCTCTCTAGATATCTGCTGTGTATTTTACCAATCTGTTTCAGAATATATCTTCAGTGTTTTAAGAGTTGTAAGCGCATTTTTAAAAGATTTAATGGTACTTTCAGCATTTCAGGTTCTTTGCCTTCAGGTAGGAAGCGCAACACCAGCAGTTTTATGGGTTGTGGGTGGGATTAAATCTAAAACAGAGTGAAAGAACAAACAAATGTGCAATACTGTGTATTTTCTGCTACTTTTCACTCTAAAGGCAAAGTTACATATTAACTAAGGACATGTCAGCCACTTGCAGATTGCAATGCAGACAACACGCTGAGGCTTTTCTGCTACGGGAACTAAGGCCATCAGCTCCACAGCAATGGGGTGAGCTGACACACTCAGAAACTAATTTCAGTGAATGTACATCATGGGAACAGAGAAAACTCCCAATTTCATTAACAGGAAAAAAGCTTTACCACCTGAGCCCAAATGAGAGTCACCAGGGTCCCACTGCAGGCAGAGAGAAGGGCCACATAACAAAAGTGACTGAATTAAACACTTTTGGCTATGCTTAAAAGCAAACTCTAACAAAACCAGGAGTCACACATTATTTCTGCATTGCTGAAAAACACTTGCATAAACAATGTTCATTTTATACAAGAACAGCTTGAGAAGGACTGACATATCCATACTTCTGCATGTGCACAAATAATTGGAACTTCTATTCCTTACTGCTATTACTCCACTCTTCTACCTCTCTTCTGAAATGTACAGCCACAAATCAGCCTAAGAGGCTGCTGACCTCCTGGCCCTATAGGGAAGACAGTACTGACAGATTTTTCCATACCATTTACGACACAATCCCCATTTTTAATACATTCACTCACAATATCATCAGTTCGGACTCGTAGCGAACCAAGGCATTCTTCTCCTGCACCAGCTTGAACCACTCCTGCATCAGCTTGGGGTCGTCCTTCTTACCCATGCCTGCCAAAAAAGAAACCTGGTAAGTTTTCAGGTGATGCCCTGCAATTCTGACAAGCCCAAACTGCAAAAACAACAATGGGGCAAAATGTGCAAAGAAAGCCGAGCAAGATGCTGCCAGAGCACTCCCAAGCCGGGTCCATTCAGTTTGCCTAGAGTACACAGTAGAGTGGAAGTCACCTCCAAAAGGATTCTCTTCTCTTTGGAACCTAACTTTTTTTCCTTCCTGATTTTCTTGTGATTGCTTCTTTCTTCCTCACTCTTACTGCAGAAACCCCTAAGCATTTAATTTTTCCTTTCATCAGAAGAGTTTTATAGATCCTCAGGCCAGCTACTTAAATATATGCTCATCAGAAAAGGATTCAATTGTCACTCCATGCGTTTGACCTTTATTTTCTTCAATTGCATGTCCTCAGTCTTTTCTTTTACTAGCCAAAAGTAACACCTTTCCTTTTTTTTTTTTTTAATGGCTAAATAAATCTTTTCTGACTGCTCCTCCTAGCCACATGTATCTATTCATCTTGAAGATCCCCTCTGCACAGTGAACACAGGAACTGAGTCTACTGTATTGCACATGAGCACCAAAAAGAAAAAGAACCCCCAGACACATTTACTAACATCAAAGCAAAATAAAGATACCTTGGGCCTTGGCCACCTAGTACAGAACTCTTAGCTGGAATTTCTTTTATTTCAAACCCAACTCCTAAACTGACTGAATAATCCATTGATGAATCTCGTATCTGTCAGGAGTCATGTGGAATAAATGCAGAACGCTGTTCCCAAAGCCTTCTGTTGATATTTATCAAACACAAGAGCTTACAAGCTCTTGGTCTGGGCCACTTATTCCACATTGAACTGCCTACAGATGAATTCTGTGACTCAGATCAGACCCCATCAAGGACAGTAGCAATGCTCCTGCCTGGGTGGAAGTGGATGCAGAAGGCCTCAAATCAGCCTCAACAGCACTTTCAGTTTGCTGCATCCTTTCAGCTTTCATCGCATATAACCCAGGCATCCCAAAATAACTAAGATCCCCACCTGTGTTTGTTATTATGGATACATTCTCTCTACATCAAGAACAAAAGCTCTCAATAGTTCATCTGATGCTAAAATAGTCAAGCAGCAATCTTATATCCAAACTCTGGGAGACACTTCACCGATACCGCGTTAATGGCTAGTTAATTCAGACCCGTGCCCTGCCTTGTCCTCAGGATGTCACAGAAGGGCTGCCCTGGAGCTACACAAGGGAGAGCCTTCAACTCCAAGTAAACTTTGGCTTAGGCTGAGAATACCTGCCCTTCACTTGTCATAGCAGCCCCTTGGGTGATACCAGACCCAGCTGTACCACCTTAAGACTTTATACCAGTGTGTTGCTCAGTTCCAAGCATTCCTTTCTGAGCATCTCTGCACAGTATGCCCACGTGGCGACAGGAGAGGGAGACTGTACATGCAGATGTCCAGTGCTGTGGCGCCATGAAAACACTGGGAAGTCTCCCCTTCCTTTCCGATGCCAGGATGTATAGAAAACAAATGCCTCTAAGAAAAAGCCAAAAACACAACGCTACTGACCTATGAAATACGTAAGTATTTTTAAACAGCCAATGAGCAGAGGAATAATGGGAGGATTGGAAAGGGAGCGCTGACAACTGATGTGAAGGGAGCACCATGGAAAGCAGATAAGTGGTTAGCAAAATTACACCATGAACACACATAAACAACCCCTTCCCCATGCCTTGGCAATGGAAACTCTATAGTGAACTCCATTTGGGACAGTTAAAGAATGCACTCAGCAAGACAGATGAGGGAAAACTGGTCTAACTTAAAGCCTGCTGATTTTTAAAGTTCAAGGATGTTTTTGCAAACCAGTCCTTATAAAGACACAGTATTCCTTTAATCCCTACACGGTAATTAAAAGGCCATATTTAAGGAAAGAGATTTTCTTCCCTTATTCCACCTTCCAAACATCTTTCAGGAGGAACAGAGAAATTGAAGCCAGCAAATGAAAATAGAAACTTTCGAGTGTGACATTACTGGCCCCATGGCTGCTGCCCAAGGCCCCTCCCAGTCGCTACACCTTCTCTAGCACAGCTGGGACTCGCAAAAGGGATACTGTACCTTTAGTAACTTGCCACAGGCTCAGAGAAGCTGGTGACCAGGTTGCTATGGGGAAGGCTGGTTTGGGGACACAGCAAGAAAAGGGCTGGGGACGGGGCTGGGGGCCTTGTGGTCACTATCTGACTAGTGCTGCTATGACAACCCAGCTGTGGTCAAGGAGGACAGGGAGCGTGAGGTTACGTTACCTTCATGGGCACAGCAAGGGCAGAAGGAGAGAGGTCTACGACGTGGTGTCCCGGCATTGGGCTCAACTTCAATAGGACCAAACGAGGAAGAGGAAGAGGCAGGAGAGGAAGAGGAAGTTGGAAGTGGAACGGAAGAGGAGGAAAGGGGTGAAATAAAAGACAAGCAAAGGACAAAAAGCATAAGAGTGAGAAAGAAAGGAAACACAAGAAGAAAAGAAAAGAAAAAATACAAGAAATGGAGAAGCAGAAACAAGGGATACAGTCTACAGATGAATAATGTCCCTAATAAGCACAGATAACACATGAGAGGTAGACTGAGGTACTGGTGAACTCTTACTGAGCTGTACAAATACCAGGCAGGAGGTCACTGTTAGTGCATTTTTCCTAATGTACATTTTTCAATTGCACGGTCTTTAACCAAAAAGGTTGTGACCCAGATGTCAGGACTAGCAGAGATGAATATTTAACTCCTGCTGATAACATCAAATTTCAAGCAGGGTCACAGTAAGTCTCGCCTGCATGTGTAAGACACCAGCTGTAAGCAGCCACCCTACCTTAAAGCCTTATCAGGACCATGCTCTTATCACCGTGGCAGCATCCACTGATGGTAAAAGTGTCCTTTATAATGGAATATAATGTCTTCAGACAGGGAACATCACAGGGAGAATCTGATTACTGTGGAACCAGCCTGTCAGGATCTGCTGTGTCAAGTATGGTGAGTACACATGTACTCAACTGGATTGTTGTGCTTAGAGAGGAAAAGGCTTTTATGTGGATAAAAAAGTGATTTGCATCAGGATCTGCAGGGGCAATGACCAACTGAGGGCTTCGCAGAGTTAAAACCGTAAATTTAAAGCTCTCCCTTGACGTTCTCTTTTCACACAGCATTTTAAAGCTTACAAGTCCTGCTAGTATCAGTGACTTACTGAATCTTTGTCATCTTTTCTGTCAGACAGCAAAGGACAAACACTTCTCATTTCTCAAAAGGTTCAGCTGCTTTAAACCAGAATTTGCTTTTCAGCTGTACTTAAGGTTACAGAGATAAACAGCAGGAAATAACCAACGTCACTAATAGTTACAGCAGGACATGCACCAGGGAGGTGATGAGCCCGAAACACCAGAGGAGCAGAATGGAACACTTACTGCTCTCAGGGCACAACCACATTTATAAAGAGGAGGCATTTCTGTGTTGGGAAAAGGCATAAACTCCACAACAATAATATGGTCAGGATAACACTTTTTTTGGAACAGTCAGCAGAGTTTGATGTACGTGGTTCAGAGAAAGCTTTATAGAACTAGAATACTCGTGGACTGGGAAGGCTTCAGAAGGGACCATCACAGAACTAGACCAGCACATGGAGGACACACTGGAGCAAGAGGGAGAGCACACCAGCTTCAAAGCCCGTGACTGAGCAGCACGGCTTTCTCAGACGGGAAGAAACCTCTGTACTGGGAGCAGGAAGGGGTGACATTAGGAGAGGTGCCACAGTTGGCCATAGGACAGTTACAAATACAGCATCATACCAACGTTAGGTGACAGTGCCAGAACCTTAGTCATAGTTGTTCTGAATTTTCAAACTTCCTCATTTGAAACTAAAAAAATACTAAGGGATTTTTTTTTCCTACAGTTGCCATTTCACAGATCAGGTTACAAAAGCAATAACAAACAAGGAAAACTCCAAACTACAAAAGCACTGTGAAGAATAAGCTTCCACACAAAGCAGAGCATTTACTGCATGATACTTACTAATTATTTTTTTATTTCACATCCTATCTTATTCAACACTAATTCTTCTATATAAGCTTTAATACTGTAACTTGCTCTAATCACTGTTTGGGGGGGTGGAGGGAGTATCAGGACATGGGTATTTAACTGTATGGAAAAATCCACTCCAATTTTCAGGGTTTGAGATTTCATTCAGAATTGGGGGGGGGTGAGGGCTTTCATAAATTTCAAACCATGGACATACAGACTTAGTGAGGAACTCCCAATTTTTCATATTTGATCTGAAAAAAAATACCCAGTATGTGCAAATGTCCTTCATCTTACTGTGAAATGGCCACAAAACTACCAGTATTAGTCATCAGTGCACAAACAGCCTGATACTGGGAAAGGATACCATCTTTAATCTCCAGTAAAAAGACACAGGAGTTACACAGTAGCTGACTAATACGGAGCTTACACCCTAACTATATTTTCTTCCTTTGCTCTTAGTTATACTCCCACTCTTGTCTAAGGAAAATTTGTCCTTGGATCAAGTTGCAAAGTCCATGGTATCTATGATGTCCTGCTACTAGAAATGTTGACCTTGTTTTTCAGTAAGATAACAAACAAACCTGTACAATTAAGTGCCTTTCCATCTACTTCAGATGTAAATTACAGTTGCATCAGTGAATATATAATCATTACAACTGCTTTGGAAAAAACTTCTGTCCAAAGCACGATGATTAGCAAAGCTTTAAGGAGTTTTCCTTATCTACTGGAGGTCCTTAACAGCAAAAAAAGAAGAAAGTCCAACCTGAAAACTTAACTCCCAATGGTTCTCTAAAGCTGTGAAAATTGTTATGTCCTCAAAAGTGCCATAATCTGAAGCTGCAAGTATTATAAAACATATCATGCAGCAGAATTTTAAATATATTTTTATAAACAACTCTTAAGGTGATAGTCATGAAAACTGCCTCCCCATTCTTGCTAACAAAGAGTATCAACACATGGTATGGACTCTAAGCAGACTGAAATAGGAATTTTTAAATTATAAGAGAATAACTATTTCATTGTACAGCCTGAAACGGAGAAAGCTTTTTCAGTGACAGTAACCAATCTTTGTCATGTTTCCCTTTCCCTTCAGATAAACACTTTCAAGAAAAGGCCTCTTAACTGTTTCAGAAACAAAGAACTTGGGGGGGAAATCAATTGACAAATGAAAAAAGTGTTCCCTGGGCCAGCTGATACTTTTGGACAGTGAATGTATCATCAGATCATTCACATTCCTGTCAAGGTTACTTTAAGAAAACACAACTTCACAGCACAAGTTCTCACTGTGTGTAAGTATGCTGAAGGACAATCCTGGGAAAAGGCTGAACTCCTTGTCTAGTACTGTCCAGAAGAAGAACTATGCACTGCTCCATTTCACAATATGGTGTTAAAAACCATCTCATCTACCTTGCCCTTATCACATGTCTGATTATATTATAGAAACCCTTACACGGCTTCTTACGTTTCCTGCAGTACATAGTATTATTATTATAGTGTTGTTTAGAGAAAAGAAATCACCACCTCATGGTCTCATTCACTTAAAAACAGGATCATCACTGCAAGACAATCTTTTCGAACATGGAGTCAGGGCCAGATAGGAAAACCCCTTTTTTAATGCAAACTAAAAAAAGAAAGAAAACCGCAAAAACCTCACAACAAATCCACCCCCCCTTTCTGTTTTAAGTGTCCTTCCCCACCAAAAATACCCAGGTCTGGCAACATAGGACTTCACCCACAGCATGGAAAGAGTGCTGTCGGCAGCAGCAGCAGCTGCTGAAGGAGTTCTTTTGGAAGGAGCTGAAGGGCAAGAGGGGCACCATTTCTGTGATCATTTCATTCTCTGGTTCCCCCTGTGCAGTCAGCAGAAATCTGAGGCATGGCTGTCACTTCCAGACAGAAAAGCACCATTTTTTTCCACCAGAGAGGCAAACCTGCCAACAGATGTGTTAATCACAGGTTGTTCCTTTCCAATGCCACAGGCCAACTTTCCTAACTGTGTGTAAAGCCTTGGAAGCAGAGCTCAGCAGCCCGAGCTGCTGCCAAGCAGAGGCACGGTATGGAGGCAAAACCTGCAGCTCGTTAAGGGAAGGACTGTACCCCAGCTCCCGAGCACACTGGCTTGCAGATCAAACACATCTCATCAATCAAGTGACTGCAATTATCTTGCCTCTGTGAAAAGAAGCTTTTCCCAGATTTTTCTGAGAAATCTTGGGTGCATCCATGACAAGAATGACCCTCTTCATCCTGGTACTCTTGAGAGACTGCAGACTTTGCTACAGTGGTGGAAACCAAGACCTAGGCCAAGAGTAAACACCATAGCTCCAAAACCTCTTCAAAACAAGAACCACAAATTATATAACCACTATGAAAATATACCTTCCTTTGGACTGTCCTTTGTTCTGTGTTACAGAAGCTACACTGGACTGTTGTCTTCTTTTCTAATTTTCAATTGCCTATTGTTTGAAGAGCAATACTTCAGACCAGTTTTGTCCTTCTCTGCTGTAGCTACATAACACTTCTTCACAGTGCTCAAAATGATCAATCGGGATAAAGAAAGCACAGCAGAAAGTTCGGGGTAGCAGACCCCATTATTCCCAGGCTACAGCTCACATGGATCCCCCTCTTGTGTCTTGTGGTAGGAGAGCTGTGATGATGTCTGAGAAGTGGTGAGCCACTGGAAGTCAAAATTACTTGAGCAGATATACCACAGACCACATGGGATCACATCCTTTGCAAGCTTTGCATCCAAAGACTTTGCATTTTATATTGCTGACTAATCAGGGCGGTTTGGAAAGCAGCAACATTGGACAGGAAATCCAGCTCTGAGGCTAATCTCAGTTCCAATTGACCTCACAATCTAAGAGCACAACACTTGCTTATTCTACTAACAATTTCCATCCCTCATTTATCAGGCACACTGAGAGCTCTAATTTTAAGTCAGTGTTTAAAATATGGATCAGTCCCAAAGGGGTCAGTAAGCCAAATGCATTGATCGCACAAAATACCCTCTTTCCCACCCTTAAAAAAATCAAGTATGATCAGAAACCCAAGTACTGAAAAAGAAAGCATTCCATCCTTACTATTCGGTGAAGTTGTTCAACAGAAGTGCTGTAAAAGAGCAAGGATACAGAAAGCCATCTCTTGGGAAACAGCATCCACACCACTGCGGGTTGAAAGCAAGGATTCTGACAAATATCCCATAAACACACCACTTACTGTGTCTGACTTTAACAGTTTACTAAATCTGTCAAACTCAATATCTTCTAGAGCACAGTCACTGGAAGAAACCTGGGGAAAACTCACAGACCACCAAACTGTCATGCAAACTGAACCACTTTTGTTTATCCAGCAGAAGGGGGCATGGGGGGAAGGCAGGGAAGGGAAAGAAAACTGGGGAAAGCAATAGTTGGAGCAGAACACATACACAAATGACTGCACAGAAGTCTTCTGCTTCTACTAGACCTCGAGGCACTTCAAAACACGGTCAGAATTAGCACAGTCCTGCACTGACCCTGTCTCCCAAGGCTGTTAGTTTTTGTGTGCAGAAAGAAGCAGGTAAATGGGAATTGCCTAACAGGTACTTGTACTTAACAAGTTCTGCTTATCAAGTGCTCTTTCCTGCTCAAAATTTACAGCAAAAAAACCATGTTACTGATTCACTTCAGTGTCAAAAACAGCTGCAGACTGCAAAAGCAATGTTTATGTTACATCTCCACTCCCCTTCCAGGAGAGCTGTGTTTGTCAATCATGAGAAATAGGACTGCTCTCACTTGAATATATCAGACTCCAGCCCTGTAGTTAGACCTGGAGGACTTTAAAGGATGTAGTCAGCTCAGATATTTTCAATAACTTAATAAAAAGTGAAGTTATTGTAGTGTGTGCTTTAAACAAAGTACAAAGATTTTTAAAAAAACCCAAACAATAGTACTTTCTCCCTCCTGTTTACCTGATGTTTATAAGACTCTTGTCAAGAAGGGAGAACATATTTCTGAAATCAACACTAGCAAACATACCAGCTCTCCTCCCTACATCCTTTTTGTCTCTCTTGGCACATCCCAGCCAGGAACAAAGCAAGATGGGAGTGTGTGGCTGTTTCCTCAAAGATGCCCTGCTGGGTGCAAGGAAAAGGAAGCCGCTCATTTGGACACAGAGGGAAAAACGGAGGTACTTTCCATAGGCAGACAAAGAGCAAACTTGGACAAGGAGCCAGTGGGTTAGGAGGAACTGAGGTTGGGACTAAGGAAGCAAGGTGACTAAGAATCCAAACTACTAATGGATGACAGACAAAGGGAGAAGGGAAAAGTGGTAAAGAGTGAAGGGAGAAGGCAGATTTGAGAAGATATGTCCTACAATTTTCCAGAAAAATAATGCTGGGCAGAAGAGGGAACAGAGCCCAAACATTTTGGAAGAAGGCCAAAGGCAGGGATTTAGGCTGTGGAGACTGTGTCAGTGGGAAGACCAGAGGAGGAGTAGCTAGTGGGGAGGAACAGGAGGTCTGAAGAGTAGAATACTAGGATTTCTTGGCAAGAAGGTGGGATTAAAATTAAATGCCTGAGAAACAGAAACTGGGACTGAGAATTAAAATGGAAGTGGGGTAAGGAGCTCTGGATCAAAAAAGATAGGATTAGGACAAGGACTGTCTAGAAATAGGGAGTAAAGGAACAAAGAGTGTATATCCTCCAGACCATTGCATCCTTCCACTGTCTGGCTCAGACTCCACGTATTCAAGTCTCACCATCTCATAGCTGCCAACAAACATCTGTGAAATCCACTGATTGTGTCCCATTTCCTCTCCTAAGGATCTAGGATCTACACAGAGGATGACAACCTAGTGTTGCTATCAGTTATTCCACAAGGGCACGAGAGAAGAGTTCTCTGTGGTGAACCAAAAGGCTTTGAGTCTGTTGACATATCAACATAATACAAAGTCTTAATTTCAGTTGACTTTGCAACCTTTGTAGTGTTCTTTTAACATAACCACGTACACGATATACACACGGGAATAATTACTCAGAATTGAAATGCGACCATCTGTAGCACGAAATGAAACATCTGCATTACAGCAACGGTACACAACATTTTAGAACAGGAAGAGAGGATTATGGCAACTGAGCAGAGCAAAGGGGGTAGTTAAGATAGCAATCTGTAATCCTGCAAACTGGAACTTGACCAGGATGTCAGAAGTTACCACTCCCTTGCAGAGGTTGTTGCGCAATCTGTAACGACTAAATGCAAACGCAACTCTCATTAGTGTAAAGAAAATCCAGAATAAACTAATGCCCTGATCATTAAAGAATTACTACCAGTTTACAGATAACTTTTTAAAGTACTTTGCAATTTTTCTTATCATTCTACTGACAGCATGACTCCAGAGTCATGCCTAAGCCTCAGACATAAGTTGCCAGTAGAATAGTTAACCATGCAGCCATCCCAGCTGCCCACACAGCCACACGGCTCCAGAGGCAGCATCCTGCACAGACATGTTAATTTTGAAGCTGAGCCCTAAATCTGCCACTGAATAGTGACAAGTATCATCAGAGCAATGTATGCCTTCTGGTAAAAGTGTTCTGGCAGCCCCAAAAGCAAATATAAAGCAAACTACAGAGGCAACAAAATAATACTATAAAGCCACATACTTCAGGCTATTCTGGCTCACTGCATTTAAAGGGATACTGCCCAATAAAGTTTTTTTAAAATTTGTCTTGAAAAAGTATTTTTGAGATGAGTAGAAATTTGATATAGTTTTATGATGTATCAACCATTTGAAAAAAAAGAACAAACGTGAATATTGTCTGACTGTTGGAAGCCCAAGTGCCTGAGTCACCATACAACTCAAACAAGCCTGTTAAAAAATGACCACTCTGAGGTGACTCAGAGAAATGGGAAAGGCAAACACGCAAAAAAGATTAACATTTCCAATTAAGAATTTTCTGCAACACAGCAATTCTTTTAAGTGACAGTGTCCCTTTAAGTAGAGATTATTTTGCTTTTCTTAAAGCCACTATTAGTGATTTTGATGGGAACGCTGTCTCTAAAGAGGCATTAGGAGGAGAGGCAGGAGGCAGGAGAGGTGCAGCGGAGATAGCATTAAACAGGGATAAGGGTCTGTTAAGTGTAATTCAGCATCACCCTTTTACAGCTCCTACTCTATGCACATATGAGTATAGGCCAGCCCTGGTGGATAAAACCAGCAAGAGGGTTTCAAAGTCTCTCTGCAGGAGACACCCCAGGAAAGAATGCCAGAGGGGCTGAACAGTGAATGAAGCACAGGGCTAGCAAAGGACTATCACATCAAAATTAGCACAGGGGAGCTGGGCAACCAATTAGGGCTACTAAGGAGAAAAGTCTCCCACTTTGAAATTTGAACTTGGATGGATATTTTTCTATAAAAGTCTATCGTGCCAGGACAATTTGGAGTCATTCCCAACAGACAGGTACAGGTAGATACTACATGGGACAGCCTCCCAGGAGGAGGAGAAAAAAAGACAGTTAAAAGCCTGGGCAAGATTATGTGTGAAGGATCAAATGCAGAACACAATGAGACAGGGAAAGACTTCTAGTGATGTGTCTTGGATCAGGCCTAGAGAGTGTGAATCTCTCACTCTGCGGAGCTGGTCTGCAATGCACTCCCTCAAAAACACCCACGGTTTAGATCAAGCAACTTTATACCCTGAAAGACAAATGAGATCCTCAGACAACACAGCAACTGAGCAGACTTTGCTTTCTCATGGATCTGCTGACAGACAGATGTGTTCGCTTCGTAAGAACAGATTTAGGGTGATTAAACTAGCAGAGGAAATTTTAGTTTTCAAGATGGGCAAATGCTAAACAAATGCTGTTTGTAACCCAAAAGTTATCTACCTCCTAAGGGATTCAGGATGTAACATTCATTTAAGAAATGCAGAACCATGGTATAGAGTGATGATTCCTACGTGAAAAAAAGAGCTAAAGACTGTAACATGTTTTTAGCACTAAATGGGATATTAAAACAATAACATAGCAAGAAGCTTATTAGCTGTGTAATGATGCAAACTGGACTCACTGGAAAATAACAGCAGATTCCAGCAAAAATGACTGGAACTCTTGACAGTAGATTCTTTCCTAACCTTACATTAACACAAAACAAAAAAAGAAGAGATATTTGTCATCTACAGGGGTTTTCGAAGTCCCTTGAGGGGGCATTTTGGTTTTGTTAGATAGACAACACTCTGGCTTTTTTTTGGAAGAAACAAACAAGCCTCAAAAGGGCAAGAGGGAAGAGGCAACGGCATGACTAAACCTTGATACTGCTGTTTGCTCTTGGGAGCAGGACAGTTCTGCAGTCCCCTTCACGTGAAAATATTTTCCTAAAGAGAATTTCAGTGGTAGAGTTGGACTTTGCAAAGTAGAAGCAAAAAACCAGAACGACCTTCCGTTGCTAGCAGGGAAGGTGGGTAGAGTGAAAACAGTACGCAAATTTTGAAATAACCAGCACTGTGGAAAATAGAAGAGGGAGCCTTACACATGGTTTGTGGAACATGCCAGGATCTCCTCTTCCTGAGCTGGAAAAGGGGTTCTGCTATAATCAGTCATGTGCAAGGGCTATTTCTTCTTGTTTGTGAGCCAAGGATGGGAGAAGTAGGTGAAGGGAAGGGTGGGGAGGAGTGTCAGCAGGGTTAGTGTCAGCAGGAGGTTCAGCCATACATACCACCCAGATGCAAGTCGATGAGGTCACTGTAATAAGACTCTCCCCAATAGTCTACAACAAGGAATTGGTGAAGACAGAGTTATTGAATCAGATACCCACCCTAGCCCCACACAATCAAAGCAATATATGAGAAAAAGACACAGAAACAAAAAATAAAGGCAAACAAGAGAAAGGCAGCTATAGACGTGGGCACACACATATATATATATATAAAAACTATAGGTCTCTCTTTCTCTGTATATATACATATATGTACACACACAAATATACCACAAACATCTATATTGGGAAGATGAGGAGAAAATTTCCAGCAGGCAGGCAAGGACTTCCAAGGGGGGAAAACCAAGAAGTCTACACAGAGACACTTCACCTATTTCCGTCTGCACCAGTACCTGTCACTGAGGTCTCTCCTGTTCTCGCTGAGAAAAGCAGAGTTAATCTTGTTGGTTTCATGGTGAGCAATATGTCAGAAGGAGATAGCGTAATTTCTTAGGTCAGCTGCAGGAAAGGTGTAAGGATTGATTTCTTGGAGGCGGGTGAGTGAGGATGTGTGTATGGGACACAGGTGGAAGGCGTTGACTGAGCGCCGACATGAATGGCAAATGCTCCGGTGCAGGAAGATGGGATCGTGTGTTCCTGCTGATGCAGTCCCTGTGCCAGGGAAGAACTGCACAGCAGTGTGGGGGACAGAGGTGTGCATTTCCACAGCTCCTAGAGACAGGTGCACAATTCTAGGGCTGTGGAACATTTTGTTGGGAAAAGACAGATGGGAGTACTGAGAGCAATATTTCTCACTGCATACGATTCACTTGATGTAAAGAGGTGGCTCTTAAATTTTTCAGTATTGATCTGACAGTAGGAGACGTTTTCCAAGCTCTTAAAAATGACTATCAAGGTTTATGCTAAAAGGAGAAAAAGAAAGGTTCCAGAAATTTCCGATTTGACATATTTTATGTTAATAATTGAAAAAGCTAAAAATCCACACAGGAAATCAAAGTCATTAGCATGTCCAAACAGGCGAATGCATTATAATACGAAGTACTTTTGTGTTAGTAACATTACCTTACATTAATTAACTCAAGGTGTCTCTTTGGGACACCACAGAAAACTGGGAAAATTCTTCACTGAGATCCTGCTTTACCTTTGCAGTGAAATACCATGATGCAGGAGGAGGGCTGAGGGGTGGGGAAGGAAAAAAGGGGATGACAAAAGCTTCGACCACCTGTATTTGACAAACTTGCCACCTGAAATAGAGCTTACATTGTCACTTGAAATAGAGCTTACATTCCAAATCATTCATTCTTGCTTATGAATGCAACTATCAAAGGCTGAGATTTTCAAAGATAATCACAGAGAACATATTAAGGCAATTAAATAATCATAGGGTGTGAGATCATTTTCGGAATCAGAAACTAAATGCTCAGTTGAGCATTCGGCTTTTAAAGGAATAGAAGACCAATTGTGCCTCAGGAAAAGACAATGAAGGAGCCAGAAGGTGCAATTATTTTGTCAAAAATTAAAGTTGATGGTGACCTCCAAAATGTTTCTGAGTTAGTCGAGGAGGAAGTATCATCTTCTAAATATACCAACCTGACAACTATCAGAAAATGTGCAAAATTCCTGGAAAGAATACTGAGCTGGCAGTGCCTATTCCCAGGATCTAAACTAACCGTAACCTCTCAGGAGAACAGCAGTGCATCGCTGTGAAGAATTTATTGATGGTTGCTCAGCATACGTCACTTAACAACAACATATTAAGGGTGATGCAAAATTGACGGAAAATTGAAGCAAAATTATTCCAAGTAAAGAAATTTTTTACTTAGAGTACTGGTTTGTGTTCTTAGCAGTTCAACTGTAAATACTTATTTCTAAAAATGGAAAGTGGTTCAGATCTGAGGAAAGTTAATGGAAGACCTCTACAGGAGAAAAATTTGAAATTCTTTGCAAACAGGAAAGATGACTAAAAGTCAACCTACTAAAAGATAAGAGAATTAGTTCAGATGGTCTTCTCTATCTTTTTTTTAATAATCGAAAAATAAAAGAATCATTACAAGTTACAGAATTCTGTGCCTTCTGTCAGAATTTTCAAGCAGTGGGAAACCACTACTAATACTATATAAAACTCTACATTTAAATGCTTGTCAGTGAGTGATTTGTTCTTTCCCTACAGAGCCTAGCCTAGTATGGTCTCCTAGAACCAGTTAATACTGGTTGCTGTGTATGGAAGAGCCATTCCTTCAATCCTGCACTGCAATCCTTCTCTGTTTATGTGGACAAAGTATGTGCACAGGAGACTCCCACCCTTCCCCATTGCTTCTCATTAAGCACAAGCTTATAAAGAGATTTTTTTTTAGATGGTAACACCACTTTATACACTGTCTTTCCCTTTTCAAACTTCTGTTTTCATGGTTTCGTTAGGGGAGGGACCCATAAGAGAGAAGGCCATGACTTCACATCTTTGCATGACGGTTCTTGCTGAATGTAGAGTCGCTGTTAGGTCAGTGTCTTGCACAATGCAGATAAAAAGAAAATTTTATTACCCTCTTGAATAATTAATGGATAGTGGAGGAAGAAATTTATTGCATTTAGGAAATGTGACGCCACAGACCTTTTGTTATTCTATTACAAACGTAAGTAAAATGTCTGGAAAAAGGAGGCTCTCCACAACTACCTCAAAGGATGTTGGAGACAGGTGGGGGTTGATCTCTTATCCCAAGTAACAAGCAACAGAACAAGAGGAAATGGCCTCCAGTTGTGCCAGGAGAAGTTTAGATGGGACAGTAGGGAAAATTTCTTCATGGAAATGGTTGTAAAGTCCTAGAAGAGGCTGCCCAGGGAAGTGGTTGAGTCACCATCCCTGGAGATATTTAAAAGATGTGTGGATGTGGCACTTGGGGACCTCATTTAATGGTGGGTTTGGCAGTGCTGGTTTAATGGTTGGACTCCTGATCTTAGAAGTCTTTTCCAACCCAAATTATTCTATGATTCTATGGCCATGCAAGAGTAGCTAGAGGTGAAGCATGAAATTATTTATAATCTTGTGTTTCAGGCAACACAGGTTAGAACATGCCAGGTTTTTCCCTCAACAGAATGTGCTCCTTGCTGATCGCCTGAAATAAGTGGAAGAGTTGAGGGTGATGAATTCTTGATGTCAGAGTTAAGCTCCTGTAAACATAATGTAGGACGTGTTGGTAGAAACATGTTGCAAGAGCAAAGTATGCCCTGGAGACTTCCTGAAGAAAAGAGATTTCAATTTTGCAAAGCGTGACCTACGATTTCACAATTCTGCTAGAAAATTCACCAATACACAAGCTCATCTAAAACTGCCCCCATTTAGAAAAGCTGAGAGTGAGAAGTTAGTTATACAAAGAGTTAGTTCTGCAGCCTCCCATTCAAAATACTAGTTCTTACTTTTGGTCACATTCTGCCCTCGCTGAACATTTTTTTAGGCATTCTGTCATTCTTGAATGAGAGAGCACTCTACCATGAATAATGTTCTCTCAGCTACTAAGATCTGTGACTTGTGCTGGCATGCCTCACATGAGAGATGGACTTCCAGGTGAAAAGAAGAAAAATGGAAAGAACAATTAGATATAATGGGGGTGGGCTTAGTAAGGGCAGTAACTGGCAGAGAACAGAGTGGGACTACACAGGAACACACAGCATAAGGAAGGAGGCACCACCGCAAAGACAGAATATTTGCACAAGGCTATTTTTCTGAACCCACAAATGGAAGAGACACTCTGATCATAAAAACCATTGAAGTCCTCAGGACTGTTCTTCACACTTGTAGTACCTATTTGCTTTGGTGACCACTCAGTCCTGCTGCTTTGGCACACCCTTATGGAGCATCAGACATACCTAATTCTGTCCGAGTAGTAACTGATGGGAAATCCCAACAGACTTTTTCTCTGGTGAACCTTCACTGCTTAATCACATTACATCTTCACAGACACATAGGTGGCTCTTCAATCCAAGCAACAAGCCAACATTTTCCAAACATCTGTTCCGCTATTGCCATTTCTGAACTCTGACCCCTGTAGTCAGGTACATAATCCTGGCCCTTTCAGATGTACACACACTGCATTTGCCTGTTGGATATTTGACTCCTTGCAATTGAGGATTTTTTTTTTCCAAATCATTATACTGCTATCAGCATTATCTGAACCAGGTACTCCTCCACTCATATGCTTGCCAGATCAGATGATACTCATTCAATTTAATTTCAAGTACACATAGTCTTTCTTTAACTGCTTGACAACTTTGTCAGAAGTAGCCAGTGTGCTGGGCTGTGCAGTGAGGAAGATGTTCTGTGATGGTCCCTTGTAAGGACACTACCTTGATAATCCAACAAAATAGAGAAAGCACACACAGTTTCACAATTATTTCCTTAACATACAAACAAGGTTCTCTCACTGTGACAACTTTGTGCGGATGGCAGGTAGGAAACCCCTGCGATTTTCTAGCTGTAGTACCCAGTAATATGCAGAAACAGTCAGGCAGCCATTATTAGTAGCTGGAGCATTACCTCCTAAGCCTCAGGTAAAGGTAAGTGAACTAAGTCTCTGCCAATAGGGAAGTCCCAGAATTAGAAGAAACACAGGAAGAACAAGGCCTCAGAAAGATAGTAGAAAAGGGAGAACGGATTCACATTGGACTCTATCTCTAGGCTATAACGGTCCAAATTGTCTCTAAAATCCAAACAGCTACGGACTACTGCACAGCACTTGATAAGAAAACATGAAAAACAAACCAAGTTCTGATGGATACCTGCTTCTCCTCGAAGGGCCTTCTCCACAGCAACTCCCCTCTCCTCAAGTTGCCTCTGCTTCTCTTCCACTTGTTCAAGCTGTCGCTGGATAATCTGTTCAGAGAAGAGCAGACCAGAACCTCACCAAAAGCAATTCCCCTGCTCTGTCTGCAGCACAATCCAGCACTAGTGACTCCAGTCAAATTTACCTTCCCAGAAACAAGTATTTGTATTCAACAATACAGTGCTTCACAAAAGCATCACAGACCCTCCAGTAACATCCTCCCCACTCCATTGCATCTGATCCCTTAACTTTGAAAACACCTTGACATTCACTCATTCGCTACAACTCCTATCACCTTCCTAAACACTGAACTGAAAGGTGATTCTATCCAGTCAGCTGAGCCCCTAACTTGAGTTTTTAACAAATCCCATCACCTACAGATGATGTCAATAGTTTTCCAGCAGATTGTGTGGTAATTAAAGGTTAATTTGGTAACACTTCATCCACCAGCATAATATAGCAAAGCAATGACAGGTGCAGCTCCATCAGGTATTATTTGAGTATCACTGTTCCATTCAGTGCATGATGCTTCATTCATCTTCAGATAGAGAGGTGTTATGGGCATTTTTGTTCTAAATGTAAAATCATCACGACAGGTTTCATGCTACTGCTCAGCGGCATGATATCAAATTTGAAAGAGGGAGCAGGAGCAGGGGACACTCATCCAGAGATAAAGTTCTGTCTCTGGCTTCTCTTCTGACACACTCAGAGGATCATGGTGCTCTCACACAGAGTTAACTGTCTGCCATGACAAGAGGACTGTGACTGTGAGGTGCTACCTGAGCTCTGTGTAACCTCTTCAGCTCCTCTTGCTTAGCTTGTCTACGGGCAGCTTTCTGCACTCGCCGGGTCAGCTTGGCGTTCAGCTCCTCTTCTGTGTAGGCCCTCTGAAGGAAGGAAAAACAGGAGCACATCTTATTTACATGCTCAGAGGTACAGGGGCAGGGGTGACCATTTTCTCTTCCAAAAAATCTCTGGAGGGAGGTGTTCTGTCTTTGCCATGGCTGTGTCAAAAGTCAAGCTTCTATAGGCAAAAGTGTTCACAGTGCAGTGAGCAACAATTTCAAGATCAAATCAGGAGTGAAGAAGCATATAAGCCAACTGCAAAGCTGTGCTTTTATATAACATCCCACCCCGGCCTTCCATGACTATATGAAACCTCTCCCCAAAGGTAATATCAATTTTTATTCTATTTCTCAATAGATTTAGCCAAAATGGATTTAGTTAAATCACTGAGTACTGCATAGAGGGGTCATTTTGATTTTGTTCTAAATGGGGCTAAATGCTTGTCTACATGAACAGTTAGAGCAGTGTAAGTTAAAATATTATTATAGACTACTGTAGTTGTATTGGAGCTCCCCTCTCCCCATTATGTTCTGGAGTAAGAACTTCCATAGTTGGGATTTATAATGGTAATGACACCTTCTGTAAATTTGTGCAGCTTTTCAGTGATTCAAGAAGGCAAAAAGACATCTGAAAGCAGATTGACATTCTGGTGTGAGATGGGAAATCAAGAGCAACCTCACAAAACTTGCTGGTATACAACACAGGAAACAACCCTTAAACTAAAATTAGAATGTGACACCACCAGAAGTCAATCAAAAGGAGAAAAGCTATTTTTGTAAAAATAGAGAGGTTTTCCTTCTCTTCTGCCAGTGAAACTAGTTTAAAAATAAATCTTTTTAACATTACTGAAATTGGGTTTAGTTATCTTTCCAGATATACCAACTGGATGTGTAGTAGTCTAGGAGGGTTTATAGAGTCTCACAGAGTCTTAAGAGTGTAAAAAAACACCTCACAACTGCATTAAGTGAACTACAGTGAAGAAAAGGACTGTTTTCTCATGTACAGGTACGTAAGCCTTAAGGGACTGCTGTAAACAGATGTGTTCCACTTCTGGAAAGAGATCTCCTCCACGGACAGTCTTTAAGAACTTTAAGGACAGAATGTTAAATTAGACCACCCTGAAATTTGCTTTATCTGGTTATTGTACTGCCACATTGGTCAGTCTACCTCTGGTTTATTGTTCTTAGTGAACAGAATTCAAGGTAGGATCACAGCTCAATTAAAAATCCCTCAGTAGGTTGTTGGCAAACACCATTATTAAAGCTTCAAGAAGCCAATACTTTTTCTTACTTTCTTTTAAAAACATGAAATCCACAATGATACCGAAATCAGAAGGTAAAATGACAGAGGGTGTGATTTTCCTACCCCATGTAACACTATTGTGACTGTGAAGACAGGACAGTAGGAATTTCAGAATGCAGCAACTTGTGCCTTGATTTTAGCTTGATACAGAGTTTCACTCAGATTGAGTGAACTCAACCATTTTGAAGGATGCTGATAAAAGTGTGATGATTCACTTGAACTAACGTTCTACGTATTAAAAAAAATAAAATAAAAAAAAGAATATGCAATCATATTGAACTGCCTTGAAAACCAATCCGCTCTGAAGCTCACAGATCATCCACATCACTGTACAGTGGTGCACTGACAAACACATGCATTCTGACCAGACAGACAGTTTGGAGCTTAATGCATTTCTGGTAGACAACCTCTCCAAAGGATTTGCTGCCCACGTCTGCCACCATCTCAGGCATGCACAGTCCATGTTGGTGCTGTTAGTGCACACGTGGAGGGGAGCTATGGATTCAATGGGTTAATACAGGGACATGCAATGCAACAATGGCCAGCTAGTGGGAATGGAGACACTACCTTTGACGAGTATGATCTCTTGAATGCCAAGGCGTGTGGTACATAGATCGACTTTAAAGGGGGAATGGTAAAGGGAAAAAAAAACAAAACAAACGCACAAAAATGAAGCAAAATCAGTTCAACATTGAAAACAGATGCACAGTAATAAAACAAAGTGGTTTTTCAATGAAACAAATTTATGCAAATGCTGAACATGACCCAGACTGATGAAGCACAATGGAACTTCTGCCCACGAAATCAAGTTTCTAGCACTCTCCCAAAGGCAAGTAGTTTTGGCAGCCTCTTTAAAGGTACAGTTACCCTGGAAATACCTTTTCCTAGAGAGTTATTTGGCCTTTATCTACCTACAGTTTTAATGTCCACTGAGCAAGTACAGGCACAAAATTTTGGCTTCGGATTTGGAGTAATGACTTAGGCTGGGGGACGTTTGGTCTGAACTGGCTCAGCCAAACACGTATTACTCTGTCACACAACTCTCCATTTACTATTTGATTTACAACCTTTCCTAGGAGTTGTGCTTATTAAATAGTTTTAAATTATCTCTATTTCATAGAAATCATAACTTGCATTTAACTGACATAATAAATCTTCCTCACTGCTTTGTGAACTAAGAAACAGCAGATGGACTCAGAATGCATTACGTGTCCTTGCAGTAATGGAATCTCCTTGTCTAAAAGGAAAGCCTCCAAAGATCCTGAGGAGTAAAATTGAGGGAAAGGAGGGGAAAAAGGAGGAGGGAAAAGAAGGGAAAAAGGAGGAGGGAAAGGAAGGGAAAATGAGGGGAAAAATGAGAGGGAAGAGGAGGGGGAAAATCACTACTTTCTCTATCCAAGGATACTCTACGCTGCCCTGTACCCAAATATAAGGCAAGTAAAGTACTTGGCATTTAGAAGAGAGGTAAATTTCCCTTCATGCCATGAAGTACAGAAGGCATTGTGCCACTCGGGGTGAACAGACAGCATTTTGCACTTTCACATTAAATTAACTAAAACCAGTCACAAATGCAAAGCCAGAGAACAACACCAGCATGTTTACAAACTCCAGTAACAAGCAAGCTACCTGTGGCAGTAAAACACGTCTGACCACAACACCGCAAGTGTACAGGAACAATGACAAACACGTACACAGTGACACAACACCTACAAACACGAGATCCACAGGGCATTTACATTAGGAATTCTTTGCAAGATGCTTCTCTTGAAAGGCACTACATTAAACAACACTGAATTAGTTCACTGCTGATCACAAAGAACAGGCTAAACAGAGCAGGCTGTCTGGGAAGCAAAGCTCACTACAATTATAAAAAAAAAGCAGCACTAACAGAATTTCAGTTCAGAGAAGGGGTTCACATAAAAGTTATGTAGCACACACAGTAAGTCGGTTCTTACCCATAATAAGTAGCATGCAGTTTGTAACTTCCAAAATATTAACCCTTTCCCAAATCAGTACAAACCCAGCTTTGTCAGTCTCGAAGTTTGGTTACATTTCTTTTGACAGCAAGGCATTCCAGTGCTTGCACATGTGTTCTACATCCTCGGATAGGATGCAATGAAACCAGGTAAGTGGAATTCTCTGTACCCTCTAAATAAACGCATTCTCAAAACTATTCTTTAGAAAACAGGCAGATGCTGAGCAAACAAATTCCTAATGTAACTTCAGCAACAGTAAATGAGAGAAAAAGAGGCACCACCACCATACCCTTGGCAGAGCTTGCAAGAAAATTGTGGTATTAGGATTTCAGGCATCTGCCACTGTCACTTACAGTCCTCTCCAGTGCTTAATCATATTTTTTCTGCAAAAACCATTTTAAATCTAAGTAGCTCAGCACAGCAAGAAATAGTGACCATTAAGGCACATCAAAGTCTGAAAACAAGGATGGACCTGCTTACAGAGCAGGAACTCTGTAACTCTTATCTGAACCCCAGGTATTGGGTGTCTGTCCTCTGCTAGCCCCAGGTACCTCGTTCTTCTGCATCTCTGGGAAAATGCAGAATTTCTCATGAAACGCCTTGAGGGCATGCAAGGAGGAATGGAAGGGGAAGAGAAAAAAGGGAATAAAATAAAACCAAAATAATCTTCCTCTCAGAAGAGATCTAGACCAACTAGGGAAAAAGATTAGAAGAGAGATAAGTAAATACAGAAAATTCCTATTTAGTTCATCAATTCCTTCCACCAGCTTTAAATTCATTAGTTATTCTAGTTCATTTTACTATATATACACACAGAAAGCATTTCATATGACACTTCAATTTGCAGTATTTCCACACCTTTGCCATCTGAGCCAAGTATCCTGGCATCTGAGACTGCTCTGTGCACACTGGAGGAGAGGTTTGAGACAGGAGGCACAGAGCACTGTGCCTGTGACATTACCCTCCCAGATGGTCTCTTCTTCTTGAGCCTTTCTAACATGTGCACCAGGCACCACCAGGGAGGGACTGCGGGAACACAGCTTTCATTCTTCAGTACCAGAAGAGCTTTAGTGTTTGGTGGGGTCAATAAAATCTTTCCTTATTCCTCCAAACCTTGCCAATTCTGTCTAGTGGAACTTAGAGGCTCTCAGGAATGAGAGAAGGGCTCTTCATTACTATGATCAAGCAGTTCCTTAAATTTTTCCCTTGTTTTTGCATTAATGGTGCCATTCTAAAATTGAATTAAATAGTTTAAAAGCAACTAACTTTAGAACTTTGATCTCATCATTTATTTTCCACATAAAAGTATGTGCAAATAAACTAAATCCTGAGGCCAGTGAGGAGGGTGCACAGTAAGATCGCTACCCTGGACCTTCAGGAGAGAAGGCTTGAGCTTCTTCAGGGATCTGCCTGGTAGAGTACCATGGGATAAAGCCCTGGAGGGAGGAAGGGGCCCAAGAAAACTGCTTAATATTCAAGGATCACCTCCTCCAAGCTCAGGAGCAATGCATCCCAACGAAGAGGAAGTCGAGCAAAAATGCTGGGAGGTCTGCGTGGATGAACAAGGAGCTTCTGGGCAAATTCTAGATACAAAAAGGAAGCCTACAGAGGGTGGAAGCAAGGACAGGTAGCCTGGGAGGAATATGGAGAAATGCTCCAAACAGCCAGAGATCAGGTTAGGAGAGCTAAAGCCTTGACAGAATTGAATCTGGCCAGGGACATCCAGGGCAATAGGAAAGCTTCTACAGGTACATCAGTGATAAAAAGGAAAACATGGGCCCTCTCCAGAAGGAAACTGAAGATCTGGTTATCCAAGATATGGAAAAGGTTGAAGTAATCAATAGCTTTTTTGCCTTGATCTTCACCAGCAAGTGCTCCAGCCACACCATCCCAGTCACAGAAGGGAAAGGCATGGATTAGGAGAATAAAAAACTGCCTGAGGTACGAGGTCAGGTTTGAGACCACCAAAGGAACCTGAAGGTTCACAAGTCCATGGGACCCATGGGTTCTGAGGGACCTGGCAGAGGAAGGGCCTAAGCCACTATCCATCGTATTTGAGAAGCTGTGGCAGCCTGGTGAACTTCCCACTGACTGGAAAAGGGAAAACATAATTCCCATTTTTAAAAAGGGGAAAAGGGAACACCTGTGGAACTACAGGCCAGTCAGTCACCTCTCAGTGCCCAGCAAGATCACAGAGCAGATCCTCCTGGAAACTATGCTAAGGCATATGGGAAATGAGGTTACTAAGGACTGTTGCTTCACTAATGGCAAATTGTGCCTGACCAATTTGGTGGTCCTCTGTGATGGGCTGAGAATGGATTGAGAGCAGCCCTGAGGAGGACTTGGGGGTGCTGGTCAGAACATGACCCAGTGATGTCCACTTGCAGCCCAGAAAGCCAACAGTATCCTATGCTACATCAAGAGAGCTGTGACCAGCAGGTTGAGGGAGGTGATTCTGTCCCTCTGCTCTGCCCTCACAGGACCCCAGCTTGAGTACTGCACCCTGCCCTGGGTCCTCTGGGCCACTATCCTAAAATCAGGCTCTCAGAAAAAGTGAGAACTATCTCATTGTTATGTTTTTGCAGTAACATTACAGCCAGTGAAATTTACTCTTCTGACATTAAATCTGTTTTCTGTAGATTGTGGAGATGTTCACAATAGGGACAAAATTCACTCTTCTGGCTGTAATATTTTGTAAAGTAATGCCACAGTGAGACAACGGATCCTTCATATGGTAACAGTGGAGAGTAGCTTGCAATTGTGAAACCAAGTGAAACCAACTTATTTCAGGCAGAACAGTCAGCCAGTTTACAGGAAAGTTGGTTCCATGGGAGAAACACTAAAAACAACAAGATCAATCGCCCAAGTTTCTGATGTGATTCTCTGAGTCTGTGATGTGCATGACACGGGATGCGTTTCCCATCTACCTACCTCTCGTTTGGATTTCTGGGAGAAGCGTTCCAGAACATCGTCACTGGAGAGGTCAGAGTCTTCTGAGAGACTCAGGTGTTGACGGAGCTGTAAATCTGAGAAGCCGGGAATAAAAAGGGAAGTTAAAGGAGTGGTAACTGTCCTTTCTGTAAACATTCCAGAACTCAGTTTTAAGTTGTTTGACTGAGCATCAAAAATACTTAGTCCTTTCCTGTCAGTCTCAGTTGCTTCACCTGGGATTCAGTGACCAGAGCAGCACTGCTCCACAAAATGATCAGTATCACTTTGAGTTTTGACCTAGAAGAGCATCACTTTCTTCAAATGTTGCTAGAAATAATGATCATGATTCTCCCTTTGTCCTGTATTAATGCTCTTAGGATAGATACAGCACTTGGCTGACAGCAGCTGGCACTATTTTGACTCTTAGTCCAAGGCCAAAGAAATGCTTTCAATCACATTTACGGCTAACTTATTTACTGTATCCCACATCACCATTAAACACCTCTGCCTGCAACTGGTGGGCATGTGACAGATTTACATGAAGCTGCAAAATCCCTGCTTCATAGATCAGACAGTTGCCAGATCACTGAGAACACAGGAATAACTGCATCTCCACAGTCTTCAGCTTCCATGGAGCCAGGTGGAAAGAGAAAGGATGGACCACCCAGGAAAAGATAAGGATCAGATATAAAATAGGGAAGAAATGTCACAAATTCCAACTAATAGTGCTTATTTCTCAAATCTGCCTAAGGTGGAAAACCGATTTGCTTTGTACATGTTGAGAGTGAAAACTTTCAGTTAAGGATCCATTTTTTCCAGTGGATATCAACTAATTCTGTCAATATGCAAACATACAACTCTAGTCCCCAGCACTTACCCTGACCTGCCCATTTGACACGAGGGAGCAGCAGTAGCAGAATGACAAAGCAAACCAAACCTACTTTCAAGGATACCAAGGAGTAGGAAAACTACATGATGCAGAGGCACATATGTGTTATACCTGCAGCTGTAATCAATGGAGATGCTTTGTGCTTGCCAGAATCCACAGTGGCACTACTTGAGGGAGTACTTGGGCAGGATTTCTCATCGGTCTTTTTCTTCTTGTCTTTCTTATACCCAGAGAAAACAGACTTCCATAACGACCGGGGCTTTGTTGCTTCCTCTGTGCCACCACTAGATTTGTCGGAAAGCCTGCTGTCATTTTTGGATTTCTTCTCCTTTTTGTTCTTACGAGGGGAGAAAAGAGAACTTCTTTTCTTACTCTTCCCACTGGAGCCTTCTGAAGAGCTGACAGACCCTTCAGGTCCAGCCATATCAGCAGCAGGAGTGGAGAACTTCTCACTAGCAGAATTATGCTTTCGTGCAGATCCCTCAGCTAATTTCAAGGCCAAATGCTTTGGAGACTCATAGAACAGTTCTTTGGTCTTCAAAGGCATAGAAGATGCCTTTCGTGCCCTTGTGGCCACAGTAGCAGCAGCTGCAGCCACCTCCATATCTTTCATCTTGCACAACTGCTTAGCCATGGCATCACGCAGTGCCTGGCTCTTGACAGACTTCTCTCTGGCTCTCATTCTTTCTTCAGCAAGCTCCTTGGCCTCCACAGAAATCTCTGGGAACAGTCTCTTCTTTTGATTAACCCCTCCTTCCATTGAGGGTGGGCCACCGTTTTCTTTGACCAAGGGCAAAACAAGTGGTTTCTCTGGCCTTGGCTGACTGGTAGGAGGGGTGAAGAACTTCTCATGAAGGCTTGAGTCCTCTGTCCTGTCATCATATGTGTCTTCTACATCATCAGCAAACGGAATCTCATCCACACTTTCTGCAAAAGACTTGCGCACGTCTTCTCTCTTGGCCGGGGTTGTGTCCCTGGCAGCAGGGGCTGGCTCCTGGTGTCGCAGAACAGGAGGTGTTGACGCTGGTGTTGGAGGTGACCTGGCTTCAATCTCATTCTGCCAGAGTGCCTGGTATCTCTTTCTACGCAAAGTGGCTGGTTCTTCATCCTGAGGAGGTGGTGGAGGCGGACTCGACGGGGGAGTGAGCATGGTAGAGTCAGAGGTGTTGAAGCTCTGGCTCGCCATAGTTCTCATGTTAGATGAGCTCTCCTGAAGGCCAAGTCCAGAACTGCTGGATACATCTCCCCGTACTTCACCAGAAATCTTTAGCTCTTTTTCTGATGGGGACTTTGGAGTGAGCAGAGAAATCTGCTCGTTTTCTAATTTGGGCAGTCCCTGTCTTCTTGGGGCAGGCTGGGGTTTCACAGGATGGATCCTTTCATCCCCTGAAATATTCTTGCTATTAAAACTCTTCAGAGGAGTTGTCTCAAGAGCAGACACAGTGAAATTCGCCTCTGGGCGTTTGTTTCTCTCTACAGGGGTGAGCCCTAAGCTCCTCCGGATTTCAGCACTCTTCATCCAGAACTCTTCCACAAGGCTACTCCGTTTCAGGGCTTCTTCTGCAGTAGTAGGGCTCCCCAGTTTTTCCACCTCGCCATCCTGGCCCCTAAGGACCAGTTTGGCTAAAGGAGTAGACGTTAAGGCTGGGACAGGTTGGAAACATACTGGAGGCTCCACTGGGGATGGAATGGATGTTTCAGCAGAAGGCAAAGGCTGGGAACAGATAGGCATTTGAGCAGATTTTGGGGATGAAGCCAGTGGTGGTGCTCCTGGCTGAGACTCTGCTAGTGACGTAGGTGCAATGGCTTCTGGTGATGCAACCGGCTGGGATAACACCGGAGACGGTGGCACCAAAGGGCTCTTAACTCTCCTTTCTTTGGGAATTTCATCCTTTGGTCCTTCCTCAGGAATGAAAGGCTCAGGAAAAAAGCGTGCCTCTGGGGATTTCATTGCACGGCGTACTTCAGCCAGGGGATCTCGTACATCCTGCAAAAAATGAAAAAGGAAAATATTAATATTATATCTCCCTTCAAATCTCCAACTATGCGTATTGTGGTGGTCCCTTATTGCCACCATAAAAGTAAACTGATTTAGGTCAAAACTCTCTAGGATGAAGTACCATCTTTTAGTAATTCCTTAAAAACCAACACTTGGAGGATAAAAATTGGAACTGAACATTTTAAGGGTCATGTACTTTCAGCTCTTACACGCCAAGCTACAAACACCCCAATACACTTGCAAGCTGCCTCCCAGGGCTGACAACATGAAGTACAACAAGTGACATGCCTCAATTCCTTAAGCTGAAGTATGCTGAATTCCAGAATAGAGAAGTACTGCTTTGGTTACTTCTATAATTTTAAATCTGGTTTTGATACATAAAAGACAGCCAGACCAAGATAAATAGGAAGCACATTATTTATGGCTCCCCTCATTCTTCATGTATACCTCTTGTTAACTGGACACTGAAATTAAAATATCCTGGATAATTCTTTTTGGGCTTTGTGATGGGAAGTTTTGTGACAGAGCTGCTACACTCTGAAGATAGGTGAAAAAGATAGTACATTACATTTTAAGTATACATAAAGTCAGATTTAAAGATCAATGTAAATTTTAAGACAGGAAAGGAGAATAGCCCACTGCTGTCAGCCCTCATCAGTTTGTCCAACAAACTGTTTTATTGAACTACAGGTGATAAGTGGAAAATGTCAAAGATACCCTTTCTTACCTCAGCTTGTTTTGCTTTGGGACTAGCAGCTGGAGACAGAGGAAGAACACTGTCACTAGATGCCTGGATAGGGATGGATGGTTTGCATGGATCTAGGGAAAGCAAGAATGTTCCAAAAACAAGAGACCATTAATATTCTAATTTTTTTATGTTACACACAGCAAGTACTGATAAATTTCTCAGCTTTTTACGAACTCTAGATTGAATATCTGGAACATAGACAAGAACTTTTAAATATCCAAAACGGGACGAGCTTTTTAATGTAAAAAAACTTTTACAAGAAAAAGCAGTTAGAGGGGTTCTCACCTATAATTTAGGAAGCTGCAATTAATGGATTGAGAGCATTCATCTCAAAATGCCAGTGCAAGCACATGCCTTGCTGCTGAGAGAAGCGAGATGGTTCAAATCTAAGAGACTCTTCTCTCAAATCCCACAAATGTATAGACTATCTCAGGTGCAATCAAAATCATTCAAACACTGGTGAGAAAACAACTACCTTCTGCCACGCTGGAAGAAGCACCTTCTGCTTCTTCTTCATCTTCTTCATCTTCAGAGACTTTTAGTGCTGGCTGTTCTACACCACCCTGGCGTAAGCGAAACTCTGCTTCTGCATCAGATGCGATGTCATCTGATCATGGATGGGACAGGGGAAGAAAAACAATCTGAATACAAATCCATCAGGACATAACACTTCCTTTCTATTCACAAGGTGCTAATCACTTCCATAACCTGAACCCCTAAATGTTTCATTGTTTTTCTGGTGTGATAATTAGTCATTTAGGCAGTCAATGTAAGCAGTTAATGATTGGACTGTTAGTACAAATAGCCAAATCAGTAATTGAAGTCCTGCCTTATCTGTTTTCTGGAAATTTTTCAATGTTTTCTGGCATATGCAGTTAATTTTTCAACAGAAAGAGAAGGATTCTGGCACAATATTGTAGACCTTTTCCAAATTTACTTCTATTTCTGTTATTCACCAGTATCAGTACAGAAAATGGACACAAGACACTCTAGTTACAGTGAGAAGGCATAAGAAATTCATTATAAAATCCATGGCATTGAGGTTCTCGTCTTCCTTCTTGTCACTCACTCTTGACTATTCAAAACAAACTCCTACATCACTAAAAACAATACCATGTTTAAGTAGCTTCATACAAAGTATTTTCTGCCAATACAATTGTGTTCACACAACAGGTTTAAAGGCTGCACACGGTACCCTACCATCATCCAGCTCTGCACCCGTGTCTCCCTCTTCACCTGCCTGCCCTTCTGTGTCTGCAGGCTCTGTGCCCAGCTCATCCTCCACATCATTATCCTCATATGGAGCTAGAATATATTCAAATATTGAGAAAAAAAGAAAAGAAGACAAACACTATACAGTGAAAAGGTTCTACATTGAACTGTACCAACAGCTTACAGTTGAGATGTTTATTAATTACTGCCAAAACAAGAAATCCCAAAGTGTGTCACCTGGAAGGATATCTATGGTGAAAGGACACTTCCAGACTCCAATGAATCAAGCAATGGCTGCCCTTGGGGAGTCTCCAAGGCATTTGCAGTGAAAGCAGCCAAGGCTTTTCTGAGCAACAGGCATTGTGAAAAATTAAACAAGAAGGGGACTAGGAGGACATCACACCAGGATAAAGTTTACTGTTCTTCCAGGAAGATTGTTTTTTCCCTTTACCCCACCAGAACTGCCATCACCACTTGACAGCATATGTGCATTAAGTCAAAACTGAAATCCCACCATGTGCTATGACTGTTCATCTTGAAATTGAAACAGGTTTTGAGGATGTAAGTCAGAGACAGAATCTAGCTCTGAGATTGACCATTATTACATTTGGAAACTGATTAACACTGTGCAGCTACTGCGATCTTAGGTAATAAGGTCTAAGAAAATCCATATGCTATACAAGTATGTAGGGTACAAATTGAGATAGTTTAAAGTAATTAAAATTATACAGAAAAAGCCTTTTTTCTGTTACAGATCACTAATTGAGATACTTTTAAATATTTTAAATTACATATTTTAAACTTTTTTTTCTTCATAAGTTGATTTTCTGAGTCAAAATAAAAAAAAAGATTCTTGAATTGGAAACTCTGAAAATTCTGATATCTGACATTACTACTTGTGACAGATTTAATTACAAGGGGAGAGACAAGACCAAAGTCTGGGGTCTAAATTTCATTGTTAAATGATACTTTCTAAAATAATCCCTTAAACCTTATGACACATTATCCCATATCTAGTGCTATGGATGATTTGTCTTTTTTTTTTTTTTTGCTAAACATTTTCATAAAACATAATTTAAGTATAAAAATTTAAATATTAAATATTCCAGGTATTTTTTTCCCCACAGTAGCATTGGTCAACTACAGTTTTAAAAGCGTGCAGTGAGTTATTATCAATTCATGTTCAACAACATGCAGGCACTTAACTCTGTTGTACATCCTCTTGCAAATGTGTACACAGTCAGAATGTGTTACAGTGCACACCTGCTAATTATACACACAGGATATGGTTCTACAACAGCAATAAGCTATACATTTATAACGTTCTTGGTTGCACCTATACCAGCAAACTAAGTGGTGCAGTGTCACACTGTCATCCTTGGGAGGGCTCCAGGCACAACTCCCAGCAGTCAGTTCCCAGGGAAGGGCCCAGGCTGTTTCCACAGGCAATCTGAACACAGCCCCTGATCCTGGATGGCAAAAAAGTTAAGCCATGCAGGAGAGAACCACGGTGTGCCAGGTTCCCCGAGTCAGGGTGTAGGCTCCGGTCCTCTTTGTTTGCTAGTGACAATGTGGCTCTTGGAACCATTTATATGACAGCAATGCTAATTAAGACAATCTTGAAAACAAACTAAAAAAGACCTCCCTAAAACTGAGGTCTTGCAGCCTTTCCTCTTTCTCTAATATAGCTTTTTGCTTATTTCAAAACACAGCCTTCAGTGGGTGGCTTGTCTTCTTCCTTCAACCTGAGAATTTCCTTTTTTCCATGTTCTATAGTATTACTAACATAGATAAACATAGGGGCTATTTTATTTTCTGTCAGCTACTGTGAAAAGGCATTTCCACTCAGGTGTGATAACGTACTGGCCTATTCCCTTATGTCAGAGAATTATAAAATCCAGACCCACACTGACGCCAAGCATAGGAAACTGAATCATATGGCAAAGGCTGGACTTCCCACAGGGGCATTTACAAATCTCCTGAACAAACCCAAAACATGTTCCAGTCTGATTGTTGCTTAGGAATGCAGTAGCTTATGTTACTTTGGAAATGATAATGTCATGGGATGGTTTTATGGTAGCAGCAAATGAGAGTTATCTTAATCAAAACTTGCAAAAAACATAGCTGATGTTAAGAATATCTGAATCCACTACGTATGTGTAGGTCTTCAGATCCAGAAACCATGAACTGGCATGACACACACAGATTGTGTTGGAGAGAGAGGAGAAAACCAGGTTTTAAACAGGTTGGTACACAAAACTCAATGGAAGATTACAGATGCATCAATAAGTAACAACTTGGTGCAAGGGTGGATCCCACTCTGAGAGACACGGAGAGCTTGCACGTGGCTGGTTATATTATACATATAGTGTGCATATACATATATGCAGTTAAGGTAAGGAGCAAGAGGCCAAAAGCTGTCACACAGTAACTCAGAAGCTACACAAAACAGCAGCCAGAAACTGGATCAGCACTTGGTTTGTATTAGCTGGCAGCTGTGAGCAGACTGCTTCGTGTGCAGACACCTTGTAAACACTGCTGGCTTGCCAAAGCAGCAGCAGAAGCAAAGTTTTAAAGGCAAGCTAGCTATTCTGATGTGCCAAAGCAACTCAGCTGTACACCAACTACCCAGCACAAACTACTTCACTGAATTAGGTACCTTCACAGCTTTACACACATGTACCTCCCTTACTGTCATCCCAGAATCTTCAGCGCCCATGGGTTTTGTAATGGAGCTTAGAGGACCACATATAAAAATGCAGGTGAGCTTTACCATCCTTCAACACTCCCGAGGCTTTCCTGAATAACGTGAAACCCCAGGCTAAAGGAAACACAACCACTGTTCCTAAAGATCCCAGTTTCAATCTTATTATTCTTTCTTACTTTCTTTACCAGATGACTACAGTTTGCAGTTGCACAGAGAACTGCCATCGCTTTAAGCACTCTCTGCCACTTAACCTTTCACCCACAAGAAAGCCCCATGTTCTTCTATTCTGTGGGCTTGGGGAAGAATAACTGCTCCCATCTTCAGCTCCCAAAGCACATCGAAGTGCTCAGCTGGATTCCTCCTTCTGCATCACTGCACCCCAGATAACCTGCCTTCAGAAGGGTTACCACGGGTGTGGAGCTCATGCGAGAGGGGTCTGTCTGAGCAAGGCGTGCATGCACACTCCCCTTCCTCCCTCCCTCCACTCCACTCATGCAGTAGCGACAGGGCCGTAAGTTCCAGGGTTAAAGTACCAGCTCAGCTGCTGAAGGCATGGAGAAGAGACGGGCAGGGTTATTGTGCATTGGAATACATAGAACATCACCAAACTACCTCCAGGGACCGTCTCCAGCCACGCCTGTACCGCCTCATGGCGTACGGAGGGAAGGTCGGACGCTGAATTTAAAAAACAATAAATCGTAAGAAATCAAAATTAGACCATCAGTCAGTGTCTAAAACAGAAGAGTGACAAAGGGAAATATTTTCAGTAGCAAGTACAGGAGTAAAACCTACAAAATTTTAAACAACCGATTCCAGGCTTGAGAATTAAATTGAGGCAACACACAAATGTCAGGGTCCTAATCTTCCTTTGGGATCTGTAATGTTAAAAGTAAACATGGATGGCACAGTGCGAGAAACACTGACCAGCAGGCTGCTGCCATTGTGCTCCATTTGAAACTCTGCAGAGGAGGGAAACTAGGGGAGGAGGGATCTGAGCAACAAGAGAGGGGTGGTCGTACCAGGGGTCCCAGAATCTGTGCTGCCCATGTGCCCATGCCAGCAGATGAAGAAAAGCTCCCAAAGCAGAATGAGAGGGGCTTCTATGAACTGTCCTGTTATCCCAGGCTTTCACATCAAACCTTATCACTGCTGCTGCTACTGACGGGCTCTCCAAACACCTCATATTGCAGAACAGAGCTCTGCCAGGAACAATCTGCCTGTTGAACTCACGCTGAAAACTTCCAGCATGTCCACAAATACATATTGACAACAGCCCTTTAAAACCCCAAGCTGATGATACACCTGTACACACATGTACAACATAACAAAGTAATTAAAGCAGCTAATCAATCAACCAGGATTGTTCCAGTTTGACTGGGTTTTAGGGGAAGTACATTAAAATACTGCCCCCATTCCCAAAGAAGTTCAAAAGATCACAAAATCAATTTTGGAAGGATCACGTGTTGTTGGCAAGTGTACCAGTACAATACAGAAAAGAAGAAATTATAAAACACAAATGAAAATAAAAACTTGGAAACTAGAGTGACACTCACCCTGAAGCAGAAGCACAAGTAACCTGAATTGCTGTAAGCTTGAAAAACTGTGTTAACGTTTTTCACTTTGTATTTTTTAAACATTAAGCAACTACTCTAGCAATACTGAATATGTTACAGACAGCTGAACACTGTGGTTGCAGTGTGGGAACAAAACACCCACCTCCTATTTGTAGGGCACAGATTTCACACCAGAAAGTCCCAGTGCATTCTAGAAACTGCAGTTATAAGTGTAGCCAAACTGATCTGGAACTGTGTATCAAGATAGACCAGGATTAAGAACACCCCACACCAAACTTCTAGAATTGTGAGGAAAAGATAATTATCTGAAATAGAAGATGATCAGGCAACATGAGGTAAAGCCCCAGGCTTTTTAACTTAATTTAACACTTGCTGTAAGAGACAACCCACAGCATACTTACTCCCTCTACAGTTCTGTCACAGTGGTTGCAGGCTGGGAGAAGAGCACTGCTCGTCAACTGCATGATGAACTTTTATTAAGTCCATAGGTAAAGCACCTATGACATACTTACCTTAAGACACACTGTAATACAGTCTAGAACAAGGCCAGCAGACACTGCTGGAAGGTGCTCACATGAGATCTGTACTTACCGGCATTTTCCCCCTCCAAAGTTTTGCTTTAAGTAACTGGCAACTTGCAAAGGTCACATCTCACATTAAAAAAAATATACTGCCAAACCTTAAACACAGGTAGTCAAAACTCCCACTGATCAGATCTGCAAGCCCTTTGACTGCCATCGTTCCCTGTTAATACTAGATGCAGTTACACCCTTTGAAAACCAGCAGCAGAGAAATACGCTCAATACAGAAGCTGACCCTGTTCAATCTTTGCTGGAGTAGCTACACAACACAGCCCTTCAGCTTTCCCTAAAGAGATGTAGAGTCCTCACTGCCAAAAAAGGACACAACAACTACTTCTATTTAGCATCCCTAAAGTCAGTTATAGAGGGCAGATTTCCAGCACTACCAAATTATGTGTGTGGTGAAGAAAAATGCTATGGAGTCGAAGCAGGCAGACAAATGGGTTAGAAGAAGTCACAACACAGAGATGAGAAAGCAGTAATTTTACACAGACACTGGCCTGAAAAGCAAAATGTTTAACCAAGTGTAATTTCAGTGTAATTTGAAACTAGTTCCTTTCAATCACTGCTGCCCCTGCTGAAGTCACTGCTCTGGAAGGGCGCAGAACCAACAGAGTTAAACAGCTGCAACTGTGATCCAAGAATTGACAGTGTGGGGCTGGGGAGATATTACCTCTGGAGGTGGAGGACATTGAGGCTGAGACCATTTTTTCCTCCTCCTCTTTTTCACGGATGTGTGTCCAGTGCACATCTGCCAGGATCTCCAGAGGATCAACCGGACTTACAATCTGCTGCAGTCTAAGGTTTCCAGCTAGCAGGAGGAGGGCATGGTATACCAGGTTGTAGGAAGGGCGTATGAAGGAAAGGGAGGAAAAGATGGGAGAGCAGTGGAAAGGAAAGGTAACACAATATAGGAAAGGAAATAAGAAAAGAAAATATTATTGGCTCAGATCAGTTTGCAAGACAGACAGAAAAAGCTCAGCATTGTGTGTGCACGCATTCACCAATACAGCGCTCCTCATACTTCCCATCAAAGCTGAATAATGCCATTCCAAAGGCAGAGGGATGCTATAAAAAAAAATAATTGTAGATTATCTCTATTGCAAGAAGCCTCGCTGAAATGAAAGACATTCTCTGGGTGTCCAACAGTATGTGGTATGTAAATACCAATTTAGCAGAAATTTCCAGCTCCTTCAGCCTATTCATTACGATTATTGCCAACGATGTCTTGCTGTTAAAGGCAAGGGACAATCTGCATTGTAGTTTGATGCACCAAGACAAAAGGTTTTTCATTCCCTATTATTGGGTTAAGCGCTCCTTTCTGGGCTGGGTACACACTTGTTTGTGAACTAAATTACAGAGTTTCACAACATGTGTGTATGTGCGTATGCACACAGGGGCACACGCCTACTTTTGCACTTAAAGCACTACTCTGCTTACAACTGGTCTTTTGTACTGACTCGTTTAAAGGGGAGATTTTTTTTTTTCCCCTGGAAGAACAACAGCATTTTGATTGTGACAGCTGCCCCCATCTCCCCAGAAGGGAATACCTGCTTACATAAAGCTCATTTGACATGGAATGTCAAAGAGAAAAACGAGCACCTAAAGCAATTGATAAGCAACTTGTTTAACTGCTGCAGAACACTGACCTTTAGGAGCACGTACTCTGAGGTATTAAATTCATAGACCCTGTCTCCATTGTTATCTGCTCTGAGATGGTAACTCAGGTTTTATTTATCCATAATAAAATAACTGATTCTACAGGGGACAGGTGTTCACCTGTTCACCTTCTGCAGGAGTGGTCTTCAAAAGCAAATGTCTCAAACTGAAAGAAAAATACCCACTTCCTTTATAAAGTAGGGTGTCATTTTTCACAATGGCTGGATTACCACTGAGTAGGGTAAAACACTGCTTCAGCAGTTTAGAACCTCAGAAGCAGTTAGATTTTCATATGCTGCAGTAGTGTTTGAAGGAAACAGGACATGTTAGGAGCATTTAGAGTTTGCACTCATTATTTCCTGCTATATCATTTTAATGAAGTTCCTCTCTCCTGGCCATGTTTTTCCCAGACATGACAAACTGTTTGGGACTTGCATTTTAGGATTGACTATGTGTGAGATTTGGCACTAAAACTGCAGGAGAAACAGGCAGAAGGAACTGCAGGAAGGACAGAATGATCAGATGGTTATTAAGGGGAAAAGGCTTCAGAGGCACAAACTCAAATGCAGAGCGGGATTCACAATTTAGCCAAGTATTTAGCAGTTTAATGTCTCCATCGCCTCATCAGAGAGTTTTTGTATCAATTAGCACAACCACACGGGCTACCAGAGCCACTGGACATCCTGCAGGGACAGGAACCTGGGCTTTTCTTGCTCCATACCAAAGCACTCGCATGCAGGCCCCAGGATGAGTAGAGTTAGCACTTGCATCGCCGCACAAAATTCTGTGTTAAAAGGTTTAGGTTTGCCAGCAATGGCTGAGAAGTATATAGTCCCTCAGCAAGGCTTGGAAAGAGCAGGTCCCACGTGATCTGCGTGTTTTGAAATGGATTTCTCTGGGATTTAGACTACCATAACATACACACTTCTAATTTCTCCACAAGCCTCTGGACAGAGGCCTGAGCCTGTCCTGGTTAGAACATTGATCCCTCTCACCTTTTCCAGCAAATAACGAGCAGCACAGCCAGCCATGACAGACTGCTGTTTGGCTAAGAGGCAAACCTAACACTTCCTTAGGGTCTAAATGCTTGAGAATTTCAAACACCTGGCACAGCCTTCCCTCAGGACTGCCTGCTGAGCTTAGCAGGAAGCTGAACAGTAATTGCACTTAGATTTGGAACGGTAACATTTCCTTCCACTTCCACCGTAGCACCTACCAGCACTTTACAAGCTGTGGGCAACCTCAATGTTTTCACTTTAATGGAATGAGGAGCCACCTGCAAATCAATTCCTTAAGAGCCAGGTCAAAAGCAAACTAACAACTGCAACAGGGAGAACCTTCTTGAGATATGCCCTTCAGCCATCTTACTAATACTTCTCATTCTTACCAACAGAAAAGTTAAATGGGGAAAAAAATTCAACACTTCTTCCTTTTTTTTTTCTTAAAAAAAAAAAAAAGTCAGAAGCCAAGCTACAGCTATTAAAACCATAAGCTGCAAAATATGCAGTTTGACAACTGCATATGCCCTCTTACACGCAGGAAGGCACTTGGATTTTCCTCTTATGTATTCTGGCTCTAACGAACCACATTGAAGCAATAACGTATTAACAAGCTATTAGGACCAAGTGCTACAAAAAACCCCCAAAACACATTACAAATAAACTGCAAGAGAACACAACCAGTTAGATTTAAATGTCAGATTAATTTTATGACCAAGCATTCAAAAAATCCTGAGGGATCGCTACAACTTCTTTAGTTCCCCCCCCCAGACTCTCCCCACAGACACACACTCAACAAAGGACAACAGAAAAAGCAAATCTGCTGACACAGGCAGTCTAAAGGCAGCACTTCTGATGCATCCCATGTGTCTGACGTATTGCACAAGTGCAAGTAGTCTGTGCTCATGGAATAAATTTGAAACTCCTGAACATGTGGAGGTCACTGCTCATGCAAATTACAGTAGCAGATTGTCCAAGCTTTCTAGATATCCTGAGGTACTTGGCAGCTCTATCACTTTAACAAAACCAGTGGCAAAGACAGACCTGATTTATGGCACCTGGATGAAGAGACGAAGATAACAACAGCTCCGGAATCAGTTTTGAGGGAGCTGGTAATTAAATAAAACACAAACTTCTCATGTGGGACCTGCTCTTTAAAACATTCCCCCCTCTTTTGGGGAAACAGAAGTGGAGATGGTGCGTACGGGTACCTTTATATGTACCCGAGTCCTCTTCATCTGAGAGACGTTGAAGCCAGAGGCCTTGCTGCAGCTCTCTCTCCCAAGGGTTATACTCCCCCTCTACAGCAGAGGGAACCACACATCCACATATAACACCAGACACGCGTGTACACACACAAGCGATGGAGAGAGGGAAAGAGAGAAAGAGAGAGGACAGAATCAGAAAGAGAGACTGTCTGGAAATCCAGCAACTCCCCGTAGTCCCGTTGCATTCAAAGTGTCTGACAGGAAAACTGCCTGAATGGAGCAACATCCGTCCAAGGACACCACGGCTTAGCAGGCTAAACATACAACATGCATGTTACCAGACTTAAAAAGAAGTCTTGATTTCCACAGACTTCACTCATGGAGCTACAGCTCCTACGTTGAAAAAGTAGCCAAGCAGCCTGCTGAGCTCATCAACAACGCTGCCATTAAGGCTCAAAAAAATGGACCTCTGCTTGCAGCAGGCAGCCAAAGACCTTTGCGAGAAAGCTCTTTGGAGTCTACTAGTCTCCACAAAATGGAAAAGTGAGTATAAAGACAAAGACAAGATCAGCGAGAAATTTGGCATGGTGGTGAAACACTGGAAACATGTCTATTCTTAGCACAATCTTTGCATTTTGATGACTGAGACAAACACAGGGGAACGAGTCTTTCCTTAAGATTTTCCACAGAAACCTCTCAGAGCTAAAATGGGAAGCACCTGAACTCCCTGATTCCTCAAGGCCATCTTTTAACAAAGGAGAGCTACAAGCAGCTTCTTCTGGAATGCCCTGACTACAGTGACAGGGCACTACCCCTTAGGGAGGCACTGCAACCACAATGCTTCCAGTTCTTGTTGCCAAAGAACAAAGGGCACATTCAAATCCAATTCCGAATAATAATAAAAACCAACAATAAACCAATACAGCAGCACAAAGCTGTGGATTGCACACGTTGGCATGGGGTATGGGAAGCATGTTGTGTTGGTACTAGTGCTCTAACTGCCCTGTGGGCAAAGTTCTTCTCTATCCAGAAGGATCCACCTAAAGCTTTCCTTGACAATAACTCCCTTAAAAACTCAGAGCAATAAAGATGTGAAAGAAGAAGAGAAGTTTTCCAGGCAAATCTTTCTCATTCTGCATGACCAATACTCAACCCAGTTTTCCCTGCTGTCTAGCAGAAAGAAAGGACAAACCAATCTAACCTTCGCTCGACTCCTCATCTTCTTCCTCTTCATATTCCTCCTCATCATAATCATCTTTGTCCTCAACCTCATGATTCGCCTCAGCTTCAATCTCTTCTTCACTCTTTCCCTTCAGGAGGGCATGGATACGCACAGCCTCCTTCCATGGCACACCACCCAAGTCTGAAGGGGGTTGCTGAGGCAGCAGTAGTTCATCCTCTTCCTCCTCATCTTCCTCCTCCATCTCAGACTCTGAACTACTGTAAGGTTTTAGGAAAAAAGATAAGGATTATGTTGTTAATAATGAATAATAATATTAAAGATTATGCAGTTAATGTTTCCTTGATCAGTCTCAGATCACTGACAAGTTGTTTCAATACACACCAGCCCAAAACATAACACTCATTTTCTGCTTTCAACATTTCATCGGAATTTTAGCGACAGCATCGCGTGTGGGCTGCAGCACGGTCCTTGTTCTGCATCTTTCAAAGAACGTGAAGCAGTAGAAAAGTCCTTGTGAAGCCAAATTCAAATATTTGTGCAGCATTTATCGTTCGTGACAATTGAATGCAGCAAAAAGAAGCTACTTCCTTCATATCACATAGCTGTGGATAAACTGGTGCAAGAATTCTTAGCAGTATCAGAATGTAGAAGGTCACATCTTTTGATATGGCAGCCGCTGCCGGCTATGATAACTAAGATGATTTTGGCACTTGATGTTGTGACCCAGGGAAGGCTTTGAGAATAGAAAGGACACACATCAGGACTATCAGGACAAAGCATACAGCATGTGAACCAAGGGGAGATGGAGAAGAAAAATACAAAATTACTCTTCTACATCACAGACAGAAATATGTATCCAATTAAGTACACAGTGTACATAGTGGCAAGAAACTGTAGGAAGCAGTGCAAAGATAATTACAATAATGAGCTTATTATTCTCACAGCAAAGTTTAAACTATACAAAGCAGTAAAACATTACTGCCTTTTAGAAGCCATTTCTGTTTAATTCTGACAGTTCCTCAGGATAAGCTGCAGGGGCAAGAAATGTAACCACTTCTAGAAAGACATTTAATCTGGCTCACTCTTACATGCTGGACTACCTAGAGGAATTGGGAAGAAAAGTGGTTGCACTTGTCACTGGAAGATGAATGAGAACTACAGCACGCTCAGAGACCTCATCTGCAGGGTGAAATGGTGCTCTACCCTTGCTTTTCCTTAAGAGATCATTGTCGTAACAGAACTGCATCTATTAGAGCAAAAGTTGGATGCTTCCCCTATAAACCTTAAAAGGTCCAGTTCATCTGACACAAGGAGAAAACTGTTTGTGAATAGTTAAAGTTTGGGTGAATAAACTGAGATCAGTATTTCTGCTTCCTCATGCCCATTATCACTGGTTAACAGCCCTTGGCAGAACCCATTCCTATATAGACAATGAAAGGGAAAACCAACAAGAAAATAATGAAGCTCACGCTCCAGGTAGGTCTATGAAATATAACTTCTGCAGTTGTAATATCATATTTACATAATTTTATTCATCTACTTGTCTGACAGCCTATTTTTGATAGCAAACCTAACAAGGAAAACACTTTGTTCATGCTCTGATTGTCAGACACTTCTGTCCAGAGGCTCTTAAATTCTCCTCACTGTTCTGCACCCATATAACATTATTTTGCTCAAGTAACAACCCACTTTTTCACAGAATGAACCAAATACTTATTTTTGACATGCTGCCTGATTTTCACATGTGAAATACAAACACTGATGCAAGCCATGGACTCGCTGTCTATTCCAGGAGACCAAAGCGTATTCCGAAGGCTTTACGCAGATATTGTCACAGAGATAAAAAGTGATGCTCCCCTCCTCCCTGACTAACCTTCCCAGCCTTTGGTTTGGAAATAAACCTGACAGGTGCTGCATGCTGGAGTTTTCATGTGCTGTCAATAAGGTTTACTGCTGCTCAAATTGTTGCCATGACTGCTGAACGGGATGAGCTGCCACTCTACAAGCAGCGGCTTATCACATGGAATATTGACGACACGCATTCTTTATCACATAGCTCACTTTACCTTCTTTGGCTTTTGTTTATAACTTGGTTTTTGTTTGACCTTTGAATACTGAGAAATGAGAAGCTGAAAGACAGCAGTGAGATGGCCTGGTATAGTGGGCTTTCCTTTCAGCATGGCAACCCTGTGCTGCAGGAATTAATTCAACAGCTGAACTTTTTTTCCCCCTAAAGCAGAACTCAAAGACCAAGGTATGTTGCTTTATGGAATTTGTACAAGCAGTTGAATATCTCATCAGAAAGGTGTATGTACACAGACTTAGTGCTGAGACTAACTGAAACCCCAAACTGTGGAAATTAACCTCTTGCCATGCAGACCCACACAGCACAAGCTTTGCTGTGACACTGCTTTGAAAGGCCACAGTATGGTACCAAAACTGCAGATGACATACTGGGAGTTACTGCAAGTTAAAGGCAATGAATAAGGCATATAAAGGGTTTCCCACATCTCATACCTGTGTAGTCAGGGTGTAGTTGCTTAACTGATTTTTTTTCTCACAGAAGCTTAAACAAGAACAGCACTCTTTTGATAAAATATACTCTGAATACTGTTTCCCGTAAACTTTCCCTGCAGTGTGGATGCTCCCAAGGGTGTGTGTGGGACGGGAAGCTGTGCAACCAAAATGTGAGGTCTCTGCCTGACTCAGATCTAACACCTCAGTGAACTCTGAAGCCCAACCCACTCCTCCATAAGACACAGAGAGGACAAAGAGTTCCCCATCCCCTCCGCCTGCTCCTAACCCTGCGGCGCTGCACCACGACAGTGAAGATGATCAAATCAGGACTTTGGTTGGCTTGTTGCAGGAGTCAAAACTTCTTTCCTTTTGTTGCTGAAAAAGTAGTCAGGCTTTTCCCCCTTTTTTTTTCCCCTTCTTTCTGTGACATATCATGGAGTGGATACGGCTAAACAGAGGATACCAAATAACTATATAACCTAGAAAATTCTCTCCCTCATGTTTGGCCCACACAGCCTTGTCAATGCTCTCAGTAAACTGCTTGCCATACTTGGATTTGGAACATAAATTTTTCCAGGTCATACTGACAAGGAATTTGATGTATTTTCTCTTTTCTCCCTATGACAGAATGTGAGTTGTCCACTAAGCACTGCTTTCACATCCAGAATTATAAAATGCAGTCTATTACAGACAGAAATACCCATTTTAATACAGGGTATGGGGATGAACGTTGGACAAAGAGAACTAAATGTAACACCCTAAGAGACAAAATCAAACTTGCTAACCTAATACTATACCACCCTCAATCTCCATAATCCCACAAAACATCACTTGGAGATGACCAACAACTTCATGCCAAAATGCCAAGAACTCCTTTTTCTTAACTAACTCTTCTCCTTTGTAAGTCTTCTGCCATTTATTGAGCAGGCCTGTTGTGCCCTGATTTACTGAAATCAAGACAAAGAACAACAACAGTGAATAGCTCCATACTACAAATTTTGTTTCGGAGCTAGAAACATAAAGGACTAAAAATTCCTAGTATCATTAATGCTTATATTGTCACAATTGATATAATTCCTAGACCTGAGCAGGGAACTAAAAGAAGGACGAGTGAAGAAAATACACTTTGCATCTCCCACAAATCATCCAAGATTATTCGATTTCTCATACAGCTCTGTATCTGTAGGTAATGCGTACACAGAACATGTTCATAGGATCTAAGTCTTAGGAAACCAATAACAGCATTTTCTGAGTTTATTTCCAGTGCTGGACAGACTCAGAGCTGAAAAGGTAAAGGTTGCTATTGCTACAAAGACAAGTAGATGATTTGAAACCCTGTTAAGAGATCAAGACTGCAAAAGTGTGTGATTCACTATAAAGTTCACAAACATCCCTTTGAGGATTTCCTCTCAATGATTCTTGCAACAACCATTTCCTGTAGCTCTACCTGCATGTACATGGATCCTGGTGTGCTTACAAAGCATTTTGCAGACAAGGAAAAATTCATGAAAGTACAACTTATTTTTCAACAGCCATAACTATTGCTTCCAATTAATATCTCTCCGGCATTGCACCAGCATTCCGTCAGTATTACTTGTGTGTCAAGCTTGAATCTTGAAATCAAAAGTAGTTTTGAATTGTAATGTAAAACATTCAAAGAGAAATTAACTTTGGAATCCCCTCCTACTTGAATTCATGTTCTGTTTGCTCAAAGGATTCATTTATATGACAATTAAAATAAGAAAAATTTAAAAATCCGTTCCAACTAGGACTAACAATGGTCATAAGCTATTTAGAACAGAAGGTGCAAGACAAAATATCTGTGTACACACACAGAACTTCTTTAACAACTTTGGAAAGGGCAACCTGGTAAATAATACCTTAAGGAAAGCTAAGGGAAAAGCAGGCAAAAGCCAGCTGGGATGGGTATAAAAAAAGCTCATGGGCAATGTGTGCTAACCTGCTGGGCACATCCTCTTCTGTTCCTTTGTCCAACACGCTGCTCAGGTTATGCTCTGCCAGTGTCTCTTCGGGAACCTCTTCCAGTTCTTCCTCCCGCTGCAGCGAGAGCCGGTAGTTCTCCAGCTCAATCCGCTCCGGAGTGCCCCGCAGCCGCTTGGCAAGGCTGGGCTCCTCCAGCCCATTCACATTAGAACCTAAGGATAAGCCAGTGAATAAACAATAAATGCAACAGTCAGAACCGTAATTCCTTAAGAAAACTGAGCAACTGGGAGAAGAGGGGCACGAGGCGGAAGGAGGTAAATAAAGCGAGAGAATACCTTATGTCATTATCCTGTTCGCCACTACTGGCACAACCTGCTGGGAAGCCAGACTGCTAAAGGGAATCTTAAGTGGTTTAGGCTAATAGATGCTAAAAAAAATGTTAAATGTCCTAGTTGAGAGAGGAAACAGGGCCATTTTAGCTACAAAAACTAGAGATGCAATGGAGTCTGTGTAACAAGTACGGGGGAAGGCCTGGGCATAGACTGCCTATATTTTCTGAGGCACAGTAGGAATGCTGTGGGGCAATCCTGCTGAGTGTTAAAATTGTTACCACTCAAGGGAAGTCTACGGAGTTAGGGAGCAAGATAATATTGTTACTACTTAAAAATGAGGTAAGGAATGAGAAAAGCCCAGCTGGAGTAAGTTTTAAGACTTTATAGACTCGAATTAATTTGGTTTTTAATCAGAATTTGTGCTGAAATGAATCACATGGAAAAATCTTGGCAAGATGTCTGCAAGCAAAAACCCCATAAATCCCAGAAAATTGCAAGGATATGTGACCCGGGCAGCTGGAGAAAATAATACAGGAGCTTCACTCACTGTGGCACTCAATGAAGTATATTCTACTATTTTAGCTTGAATAACATGTTTACCCTTAGCCAGCTTACTATTTACAAAGCCCAATATTTCCATGCTTTTGTTTTGCTTTGCTAAACAAGCCAAGCCACCCTCTCACAAGATAAGCTCTTCAGCGCACTGATCATCCCCTAGGTCTCCGCACCTGTCCCAGTTTGGATTAATCTTTCCAGAACCTGTGTGATTAGAACTGAGCACAGCTTTCCAGATGAGGCCTTATCAGCGTAACGCACAACCCTGCCAGAAATCTCTCATCTGGTACACACTGAGAACACACTTGCCTATTTATATGCCACATAATATTGGCGGCTACTGACTGCTGTTCAGATCTTTTTCCTTCTTTGCTTTCAGCTGATAAGAACTTTGCTGGTAGGCAGAATTCTCACCATTTTCCTTGTGCGTGACCTGGTACTTTCTGCTGTTACATTTCTGTTCAACATTACAGATGGCAACATTTTGCAGCTCTTAGTCAATGACATGCCCAACCTCCTCTGTACTGGTGAGGGTTTGAAATTTCAGCAGATTTTTGCCTTTGTCTTTTTTGGACAGAAACCTTAGTGACAACTATCACAAAGATCAGTCCCCAGGTCACTTCTTGTGAAACTCCACAGTCTGCAGGTGACATCCAACCCCATTACTTTCTTTTTCAATAAAACCTCTAATCTCTCATTTAAGCCAACTTCTTAGCCACTTGACACTTTGTGTATTGCTCCCACATTTTATCCAGTTTAAATAATTATCCATGTGTCAGCATTCGGGTGCTTTACTGAAGTCCAGACTTTTCAAATGCACTACATCTCCCTCCTGGAGGTGATCAGTTATGTTGTTGATAAAAGCTGCCAAGCCAGACAAGCACAGCCTTTGTTGAACCCATGTCACATTTTATACCACTTACCTGCATGAAAACAAAGGGCTTCACTTGCAGAACTAGCAGTCTTTAGTTATTGCTCCATATAAGGTGTTTCATCTACTGTTTAAATTAACTATATATACTTGATCAAATCACCTTTTAACCTTTTTTGTTTGATTTTTTGTGTTCTTTATAATTTTTTATTTGCAGGTCATGCTTCTGTCACCCCGCGGTCGCATAGGATTGCCCCAAATTAAGGAGTCAAGGTACCTCATGAAACCTTGATTTAATCACAAACCGTTACCACAAAGCTCACAATTTCATTGTACACTTTTTCTATTCTTCTGAGACTATTTGATCAAATTTTATTTTCAGTCATTACGGTATAGTAACATTTAAATTTTTCTTCCTGCATCATTGCATTAGTCTTTCCCAATCTTGCTACACACTGACTCTTTTGTTCCCATGTCCAATGACAACTGAAATGGAAGGCCATCTGATTGACTATGCATAAAACTGCATCTTACGTCAGCCCCATCTTCACTGTGGACCCACTTCTGGTTTCCCTTGCTTTGCTTTTACTTACATGTTTAAGGAGTAGAGCTCTTTGCTGTCCTTTCCTTTGCAGCATGAGCTTCAGCAGCTTTTACTTTATCCTCACACATTTTAACCTCCAAAACGGTTTTTGTTTCCTTTCTTCATCCTCTGTAGTTTCTCAATTTATTCCTAGCAGCCCTTTTTTCAGAGCAATTACTCTCTCAGTACCATCTTAGTGTTTCACACAAAATTACACAGGCCTTGCCATAATTAGTGGCATCTATTTCCAATCCCTCTCCTGAAAGATAATATCTCATAAAAACAACTACCAGGAGTGTTTTGTTCTTTTCCTTAGTATGATTTAACCCTTCTGTGATGTGGGCAAGTGGCTGCTGTGCCTTCAGCTGGAACTACATGGCTTCCTTACAGTATAAACCAGAGAAGCTTGCTCAGGTAGCAGGTGGGAACATTGCCTTGCATTTCCAGGGATACTGTGGTCTCTACCGTTTCCTGCTGCTAAGCCTTATGTTGTGTTAGTGTTTGCAAAGTTCAGTGGAACTGGACTGGCTTTTCAACTGGGATTCATGTTTCATTTAATTCTCTCTCTTGATCGTGATACCACCTCGGCCAAATCTATTTTTACAATCTGTGTTACATTCCCCAACCCTGAGTTCACAGTAACAGGGGAACTGACCTGGAATATTGCTCTGCCACTTCTGGCTGACAGTAAAAGACCAAAGGACTCTGGTTAACACCACCAACGTGAGGGAAAGCAAACAAGGAATATACTAAAATAATAATCAAAAAAGTTTTCCCACTACTTGGAACTCTTCATACACTCAGAGCTGTCAGCTTGGCTCAGCTACTTCAACAGAAGTATCTTTTCACAAGCTGTTTTTGACTTGTTCTCCTCTGATGCAAACCCTGACACAGCTGCAAAGCCCACAAAATGAAAAAAAAAAAAAGACAAAAAACAAAAAGAACAAGAACTTCTAATCTACCTGGCGTTATTTCACTTATTTTCTTTTCTAACAAAATATAAAACCATTTTCATGTAATTAAATGAAATGGAGTATTTCTTAAAAAAGGTTGCTTCAATGTTCCAATATCTAGGGTGGGGAGAAAGACTAGAAGCAATCACTCTGAGGTAGAGGAGGACTGAAAATCAAGTTGACATCCATTTATATGCATTTCATGGACATACATGATCTTTCAGGTATGTTTCTCAAAACACAAATCATCACTGCCCTTCTCATCACGAAGACCCACTATAACTGGTACATAGGAAATCAAACAAATCACAGCATAAACTGTAAGTGGGAGTGACTCAGTGCAACTGTGTTGAGAAACTGCCAAGATGGAAAAGCTACCTAAACTCTAATGCAAAAGGATGCGGTCGAGCCAAGACATCCTGCAAGCTTGATAAATCAAAATCTCGAAGAAGTTGGAAGTACATTCCCCGCACCTTCTCTAATTCATTTATATATCCACACCCTTGAGATGCAGGATTGGTCACATCCCTCCACTCCCCTTTGCAAAGAAAACAGCTCCACATCAGACAACATGATACAGAAACTCAACTGATTATCAGCTTCAGCAAGGGATTTCTAGGAACTGCACTACATGGACTACATTAGTCCACTTGACCTATTGGTTCTGTTTCTAAAAGATGCCATCTGGGTAGCTGCAAAGCCACTGTCTAACTTCTTACCAAATATGAAACAAGGGAAATGCTACTAGCAGCCGGCTTTGTGCACCACAAAGTCATCAACTAACTGAAGGAAAAGCATTACTCTTCCCAAAACTGTTCAGGGGATGAGAGTAAGTACAGGTATCATTAACATGTTTGGATGATGAACAATTTCCCCATATCATGCTACAAAGTTCACACCACTTCATTTGATGCTACAAATAGGAACAAGGGAATCTAAAGCTCTCCTACCCTCACTTCTCATACATACATACACGGTGCTAAATGGATGGGCAAAGTCTGTTCCATTGCAGTTCTTGTAGACTCTAAAGCTTATTCTTAAAAGTTCCTCTGGAGGGGAAAGGTGCCTCTCAAATCACTATGCTGTGCTCCCCAGACTGTTCTCTAGCTCACTGGCACAAGACAGCTCCACAGGCACTGGCTGATGTTCTACCTGGTCAGTGCCTGTGGGCCCACAGAGACAAAAGTCAGGAACCAGTCACAGCTGAGCGAAAAGGGGCTGATGAAGCTGCATTTGCTGGGAAAAAGAAGCTGTGTTACTATCCAGGGAGGGGAGCTACCTGAAAGCCAAGTGCAGCTTCTCATACAATTAACTGATCAGCTAAAAACCCATGAGCAACCTCCAAAATAGGACGCATTCTTTACTTTGGAAGACCCAGCGGGACGTGAACATTACACAGATCATCTCAAGGGAACTGTTTGTCGTAACAGGACGGGCTGCTCAGCTGGTGCATGAAAGTTGCCAGAACCCTTTAGTTCACTCAGCCTTGACACAGTTTGCCTCCTGTAAAGATAAGTGTATGATCAGAGATAACATTCCTACACAGAACCACTCCTTGCCTAATAGTGTGTCCTTTCCAGCAACTCTGACAATTCCTGAAAGGCTTGAGAAGCTCCTCTTGAGACAGGATCGCATCTCAATTCCCCCCCAGTACCACCTTGTTCTGTAAAATCGACACGTTATTCCCATGAACCCAATGAAATCTTGCCAAAGTTACTCCCCGAGACAACAATTGCTGAAGATGCAAGAGAGAACTAGGAATCTGAGAACAATTAATTCTTCCCAAAGGGAAAATACCTGTCTATTTTACTGAAGTTATTTTCATTAATCACACAGTACCTCTGGTCTTGCTTTTTTTAGCTTGCAGTCCTAATATCCAAGTTACATGTCATCTGTTGTAAGTGTGGATTCAGTATTTTGCACAGACTCAGCCATGGCCTTGGGGAATTATGGAAATTCAAATAAAGGAGTCTACTTTAAAACATATGCAAAAGGGGGAAGGAATTAATACATTCTCAGGAAAAACTTCATTCCAGATTTCTCAGATCTTGTGGTTTTTTGGTCATGTGAAACACTGTACCTGTTTGTTTTTACTTGTCGTTTCCAAACTCTTCAATTACTTCTACCTCCACACAATTGTTTGAGAACATAACTAAGTCTGATAAAACAATTCCTACATAAACAGCAGCATATTGTGCATGACAAAGTACGGAAGAGGAACATGGGAGCTTTTCCATTGGAGTTTAAAGGTGATGCAGTGAGCTCTGAGTCAGAAATGCTGAAAAGTCCTCATATTCCATTGTCATTAATTTCTAAGAAATATCTTTTGGGATAAGGTTTCTGAAATGTGCTTGCAGTTCAGCAAAAGTTATTGCTGAGATATAAAGAAGGTAGCAGACGAGATCCAGCAGCATTTTTAGGCTTCTCATTTTTCATCTGTGTTAATATCAAACTGAGTTCCATGTTTTTTCCTAGAAGTTTCACCCTCACCCACTTCAGTTTCATTAACTCCCTGTTTGTATTCCAACTCCACTTCTCATCCAAGGGCCTCAAAATGCTTCACAAGTGCTAGCACACTGAAACAAACCTATTTTGGAAGTAGGTAAGTACTGCAGGAGCATTGCACAAGTCCAGACACAGAGATTAAATACCAGCAAGGCAATCTCATAACAGACTAGTGGCACTGCCAGAAACAGGATCCAGAATGCACAGTGCCAACCCCTTCACTCTCAACTTTACCTAAAGTCAAGAAAAAACACTTTGGTGTAAGAAAATGCCCAGCACTGTGTATACAAAAGGGAAGGAAATCTTGGTACCAAGGTCCATTGCTAGATGCTGCACACATTGAAAGTCAATTTAGACATTCCATTTATGTAAGTACAACTGATTTCTTTTGAAATCCTTTCCTTAATCCTCTCAAAAATTGCCATCTAGCCACTGTTAACAATTTTTGTATTGCACAGTAACAGATACTTAAAACATATACGTGGCAACGCTAAACTGACCTGCTGAAGTCTGTTAAATGGATTTTTTAAGGGTTAGTAAGAAATACAAAGTTTTAAATCTAGATTCATCCGCCCTTTAAAATTTATCCTCTCTTTTAAGAAATGTCTCCAGGAAACCACTGGAAAGAACCCAGCAGATCTGGTGAATTCTTCTCACTGCTTGTTCACACAGCCTAACATCACATACTGCAGAACTGCACATATCCTGGTAGGATCTCCTGAATTTTGATAAGCACTATAAATACCTCTTCAAACAGAAAAAAGAATCCATTTATTTGAACGTAAATACTGAACAGCATCTTGGGTTTGGCTGGGGCAGAGTTAATTTTCTGCCTAGTAGCTGGTACAGTGCTGCGTTTTGGGTTCAGTGTGATAATAACCTTGATAGCACGCTGATGTTTTGGCTGTTGCTAAGCAGTGCTTATCCTGAGTCAAGGACGCTGCAGTTTCCTGTGCTCTGCCAGCGAGCAGGTGCACAAGAGGCTGAGAGGCAGCGTGGCCAGGCCAGCTGACCCAAACTGGCCAAAGGGATATTCCAGACCACGGAACATCACGGCCAGCACACACAAAGCGGGGGGAGTTGGCCGGGAGGGACTGATATCTGCTCAGGGACTAGCTGGGAACCAGTGGGTGGGCAGTGAGAAAATTGCAGTGTGTATCAGTTGTTCTTCGGGTTTATTCCTCCCTCCTTCATTTTCATTACAATTACCATTATTGTTGTTGTTATTACTATAATATTTTACTTTGTTTCATTTATTACACTGTTCTTATCTCAACCCACAAGCTTTACTTTCAGATTCTCCTACGCACCAGGGCTGGTGGAGGGTGAGGGAGTGAGGAACTGCATGATACTTAGTTGGCAGGTGGGGTTAAACCATGACAAGTAGATATCAAATGTCAATGTTATTTTGACATAATGCCTCAGCTTTCTCTCTAGGGTATTCCCAAGCCCTCAGGAAGCCTGAGTTACTCAGCTGTAATAAGAAGCCATCAAATCTTGACTTTTTCTGATGTCTGTGTTTCCAATTTGATCCGTAACACATTCTGCTAAATATAAAAGGCCTGAAATCAAAGAGGACAGTACAGTAAGAAAAACAAAGTCTATTTGTAAGCAAGACATCCAGTGTGCATGCACAGGATCCAAACCAAACTGAAACCTCTCAATGGAATTCTTCTGTAAGGTACACATACCAATCATAGCAGTGAAAAGTAACTAAGCTTTCTAGAAGATGCCCTGAGTCAAAGCTCTTGGAAGTTTGATATGGGAATTGTACAACTGCAAACTGGCTTATGCAGGGTGGACTTGATCAATACAACTGTCCTTAAACTGACACTTCAAATCTACGGAACTAAGGAGCAGACACAGAGCAAAACAGCAGCTCTCAAGCCTAGCAGAAGAAAAAGAGTTTTGCCACTGAGCAACCAACATGGCTCGAGACCTCTCCTGCTATATCAGGCTCAGTCCTCAAACTTGCAATCCAGCAACTCTTCCCAGCAAACAGAGAAATGATTGAGCTGTACAGACAGAAAGGTGCTTTATCAAAATATCCCCTGATGCAGAAGTGTCCAGCAGAGATTTACCAGTACTACTTCCAGTGCTGACCAAGAAGTTTTATTGCATTACTTAATTCAACAGCACCTGAAATAAAAATCAGTGAGATTCCTGTTGATATCTACTGGTCCCCTAAGCAATGAGGAGCAGAGAGGCCCTAAGGTCCTCCCCTACAACCATTATAATGTGTATAGGAAGAGCTGGCAGCTAAAATAATCAGGGGATTCTGAAACAGATACCCCAGAAACAAACATATTAAGATAGAAGTCCTCCTCCATAATTCTAGCTGGAGGTGGTAGAATGTAAGTTCTTCATACTCAGATACTGTCAGTAAATGTGGAAGCCTGTTCTCTTCATAATTATGAAAGTGAATTGGACTGACTACTGAATGAAATTTAAAACTCACACATTTGTCTCATGGGTGTTGCAACATCTTCCCCCTCTCCCCTCATTATTTTGGTCAAAACAGATTTCTAGAATTCACAAAACTGACACTGGCAAAACAGTTGCTTACTGCATCAGTAGGACAGAGCCTGGAAACAGCTGACAATTGCACTGATCTGACCCTTCTCTGATTTCAGTGGAAGCAACCAAAAGTGAATATAATTAACCAGTTTAATGTCAGGGTCATCTGTAATTCCCACTTATGTCCTGAAAACAAATATAAAATCATCTACAACTTTATACTATAAAGTTATGGTTGAGAAATTGTGTTTTCCATATGCAGGTGTGTGAAGTGGCAGCATTACATAATAAAAGTTTGGAGTTCAGTATATGGTTTAACAACACAGAAAAGTTGTTCATTACAGCAGAGGTATAGAATAATCCAGGAATACAGTTATTTCTGACTCCTGGAAAGTGTCCAGTGTTGTCACTGGTGGGTGGAGAAAAGAATAAGGGGAAAGGTCACCTAATCCAAACCTCAGGGAACACTGCTAAGCTCAATACTCCTTATTACATCTCTTTTGGCAGAAAATCTTAACATTTGTACAGATTTCACTTTTACTGCTGCCCAAACAGGTTTCCAATACTACAGATACAATATAAATTATGTAGGGATTTTAAGTCTGTTAATTACTGGTGTGTTTATCACTCAGGAGTATTGGCAAATTAGTAACCTCTTACTGATCATTTTCCCTTTTGCTGCTATCATCTAAGATGTTGGAGCTCTCTCTGGTATTTTGATCAGCTCTATCATATGTTGCCTGGCCTCATTTCCATTCCCTGAAAGAAGCTGAGTGTGGGAAGGCTGAAGAGCATTGAAGGATAATCTGGCTAAAGATAACATTACTTTGCAGGCATAAATTTTGTCCTGGAAGCTATTCAACATATGTTACTACAAAGAACCACATATATATTTTTAAAATCACCATGACCTTGGTTCATGAGGTTTCCCCTTTTTTTTTTCTGAGTGAAGCACTCTATTTTTGTTAAATAGCTTAGAAATTAATACTTAAGACTGATTGTCCAGTTATAATCCAAACAATAATCCCTTTCACGGTGTTACAAAGAAAACCTCTATCTTCTCTACTAGGTAAAGCCTTGGTACAGTTCATTCACTGTGGCATCTATTTCTTGCCACTTGTATGTAGCAGCCCTCATCTCAGTGGGAGGGATCAGAGAGGTGATTCTCACTGTACAAGTAACACAAAGCTGAAACAAGGATTATTTCCACCTAAAAGTAGCAGTGGAATCTTCACTGGCCAGTGCACCAGGCACATGGCTCAAATCACAGAAGGCAAAGGCCGGGACTGGGAGGATGACAAATGGCCCACTGCAGGAGGTCAGGTTACAGAACATCTAAGGAGCCTGAAGGTGCATGAGTGTATGAGAATTCTGAGGGAACTGATGGAAGAAGTGGCTAAGCCACTTTCTGAGAAGTTGTGACAGTCTGGTGAAAATCCCACTAACTGGAAAAAAAAGGAAACATAATCTCCATTTTTAGAAGGGAAAAAAGAAACACCCAAGGAACTACAGGCTGATAATTCTCCTCTCAGTGTCCAGTAAGATCGTGGAGCAGATCCTCCTGGAAATGATGCTAAGGCACATGGAAAATAAGAGGCTGATTGGAGACAGCCAACATGGCTTCACTAAGGGGAAGTTGTGCCTGACAAGTTTGGGGGCCTCCTATGATGGGATTATGGAGTTGGCGGGTAAGGCAAGAGCAACTGATGTCATCTACCAGGGCCTGTGCACAGCATGTGACACTGTCCTGTGTGACATCCTTGTCTCTAAACTGGACAGACATGGATTGGACAGATGGACCAGCTGGTGAATAAGTAAATGGCTGAACAGCTGCACTCAAGAGTTGTGGCCAAGGGCTCGATGTCCAAGTGGAGAGCAGTGACGAGTGCTGTTCCTTGGGAGTCAGCCCTGTTTAACATCTTTGTCACCGACATGGTGACAAACCCTCAGCAAGTTTGCCAACGACACCGAGCTGTGGGGAGCTGGTGGTGTTCCTACCCATGGCAAAGGGTTGAAACTGGATGGTTTTTAAGGCCCCTTCCAACCCAAACTGTTCTACAACTCATTCTATGAATCTTTCAATACAAATCTTGCCTACTTTTTAAGGACACTGGTACTTACAGTTCCAATTTGAATCATAGATGATATTTTGATCATGTAGAATGTAATAATTTTCAGTTTCCTGTTCAAACTGTGATCAGATTCAAAATACTACTTGTGAATAGCTATCTTCTTTCAACTACTGAGTTAACAACCACTGTCTCTTCTGTGGCAATGTACAATAGATTTCCATAACTACTAGATCTCAGAATATATTTAGATACCAACCATGTCCTTACTTATCATCTGTGTCAAGATTATGAAGTGCTGAAAATGGAACAGGCTGAAATGTTGGGCTGTCAGTTACAGGAAAATATACTGAGGAATACCTGCCCTAAGTAAAAGACCCATATACTCCAAAAAGCTTCAACATCTGCTCTCTCATTCTGTCACACACTTTTCTATTACCTACATTTACCCCACATACTCTTTCGTAACAACTGAATCTTCCTAGCAATCCAGAGCTTCACAGCTGTGTGGGAATTTTTCCTGAAACTAAGATTCTTGTATAGATATATAGCTAGTTATATTCAAAATCTCACATAGGTCCAGAAAGAAAGCTTCCAAAAGACTCATTACTGATTAAAAATAATTTACACATCAGTTCTGACATTTTAAATCACCAAGTTACTCAAGCCTGAAAGTATCTGAAACATCTCTTGAGTAAAAAAACTCCTATTTTTAAACACTTCTACCCTCAAGCCATCACATAAAACTTCTATAACAGCAGAAAGGACAGTTATGAAGTTTTCCTAAAAAAGCAAGCACAGCCTTCTGGGATGACAGCAAACATGAAAAATATCAGACTAAACATACATTTTTGAGAGAAGATGTAAGCAACTAAACAGAACACAGAAATGCCATCTCATCCTTAAAGAGCATCTGCCCAGTTTTGTTTGGAAAGCCTAAGCTAAGCTCTACATTGCCAGGATCAGCTCTGCAACCACTACTCCACCTTCTCCCATAAATACACTTCATAGAAGTGGGAGAATAGCTTGGATGTTGACTCTGGATTATCTATTCCTTCCCCTGAGATTATTTCTATTTGTTTTGGTTTTGTGGTTTTTTGTTTTGTTAGTTTTGGCTGTTGGTTTTGTTTGGTTGGTTTGGTTTTTCCCTTTTGTTTTGTTTGTTTGGTTGTCTCCCCTTACTTCTCCTTGCATTTTAAGATACATTACTAACTGCACACCTTAATATACTGTGCTGCTGGTCACAAGCAGGTGGTAAACCTAAATCTGCCTTGGTTTAATTTGCATAGAAGTGAACAGACATTTATTCGCTCATTATTTTACAAGTACCTTCTTACACTTTTTCATCACTGTTAAGGCGCATTAGAGGGAGAGATCTGTGTGAAACAGCTGTAATTCTGCCATACCAGATGAAGAAGGGTAATATGTCTGAAATGTAAAACCAACTGTACACAGGAGGTGTTCTACACTGCCCTACTGATGGGTGTTGCAAAGGAAACAGTCCATGGCAACATGGACTCTTGGAAAACCTGCTACCAAAATAAATCTGAAGAAGCAAGCTGTTTTGGGATGCACGGTGGAAAATATCTTAGTACTCCCAAAGCCTCATTTCTTATTACAAAGTTTCCAAACCCCTGTAAAAGCTAATTCGGTCCATCTTCACTGTAAGTCATATTTTTTGAGGAAACAAAACATCCACATTGCCCACAGACTCTTGTGCGCTTGTGAATGGCTCAGTATCTCAGAATTTTAAAGTGATTTACACACTAATTATACCTTATTTTTTTAAATTGTCTTTAACATATCACTCCTTAATGGTGAATTCAGTCCTTCAGTTACAGTTCTGGGATAAATTGTTGGATATTAGCTAATGGCCACCTAAGATTTTCTGTGGATAATTTTTTTGAGGATGTTAAGGGAGAACTTTAACTGCAAAAAAAAAGTATGATACCTCTTTTAGTGTATGATAAAGACAATATTTCATCTATTCACCAAGCTCTACAAATTCTAAATAATATTAGAGACCCTCAGAAGTGACAGATGCAATGAAAGGACAAATCTGTGTAATTCAAGATCCCAAGACAGCATATTCAGAAAAATGCACGGTGTTCTCCTTACAGAGCTACAGGCAAAGAAGCACAAAGTCAGCAAGAACATGGCTGAGCCCAAATCATCTACCTTTCTTTCTCATTTTCAGGTCATTTATATTTGCCAACAAAGGTTAAAAGGAGTGAAATCTGACATAGCGTTACTTGTGACTTTATTTACAGAATAAGGTTTCCTGTAGAGGAAATCATTTTAAGGTAAGTCTTGGAACGAGAGAAAGAAGGAACAGGGACAGTGAACGGGGAAGACCGTTAGAAAAAGGTTCAGGATTGTTTCACAAACAAAACTAGGATGCGATTTTTGAGCATCAGGGCCATGGAAGGAGTTTCCAAGGCAGCATCCCTCTCCTATCCAGTGGGGCAGGATACAGAGTTCAACCCTTTTCACAGACATTAGTAAGAGAACACCAGAAGCCAGGAGACTAGAGAATAACCACAGGCACAGAAAGAGAAAGAAAATGAGGTGAGGAGTGTCTCTCCTATCACACATATATTTGGTTTGTCTATCTGAAAACAATGTTTCCTATACTGGTACAACAAGTCTGATTTCATCTCTGATGAGGAAGAGCTCTGGAAATGCACCTCCCTTCATACTTTTCCCTTCTCTTCTTAATTCATGAAGCAAACATTTGATTTCTGAAGAGTGTACATGTAGCTGTTAACAGCTTTCCTGATACAAAACAGTGGAGGCTGTTCTAGCAGTGCGTCACAAAATGACATTTCTAGTTCACACACCAGCACACGGAGTTTTATACTGAATGCTGATGGCTCCTTCTCAGAACTGAAGGCCTATTTTAGCCTCAAAACTGGGACTGATGATCACGGTAAAGAAAAATTAAAGGCAATTTCAGAGCCATAAAGCAATTGCTTTCCTCCAGAGAAGGAAATGTTACATAGAACTGGTTTGTGATTGCAGTTCTGTGAGCTACCATTTAAGTGTAACTACTCCAGCTAAACACTGTTTAATTCATAATTAGATTCTCCAAAGTCATCTCCTATTACAAGCTTTTCATTGCCAAAGGTGCAGTACGAACCATGACAAGCATGCAAGACACAGAATGAGTCCCTAATGTAGACTAATCCAATGTATTTTTGAGAACAGGAAAACACAGCTCAAAGCTATGGCCCAGCTCTGTTTGCCACGGTGAGAACATTACAGAATAGGCTCTTAATGGTCTTGAGGAATAGAGATCACCTCCTCATGTGCAGTTCTCCTGAGAAAAGACAACAGTCCAGCTAGAACGGGAGATGGAGGATTTGGCTATGAGGCTCCATATTTAACTCGTTTACTGCCTTTCCATCACACCAAAACATCCCACCACCACAGCAGATGCTGTACCAGGAGGAGGGACCTACCCCAGTGAAGACCCTCACCTGTCACACCGTGTCTCCCTGTTCCTGAGTGCTGAGTTGGGCTCACCCAGGGGTGTCACTGCCTTGCTTACAGTGTGACAGGACCTCTGGCCTGCAGCAAGGCACAAAAAACCACCTCCCAGATAAACCAAATTCTGCGAAGCTGCAACAATGAGAGCACATCTATCCCAAGTCAGCTTTGCCAAAGCAGTAGCATACTTAGCACAGGGGTCCTTAGCAGGTTTTCTACAGCAACGTGTCATGCTGCCTGTGCAGTGTGTGCCCTGCTCTCCGAGCAAACCACAACATAACAGCAAAATTAAAAAAAAGACACCACATACAGAAAGAGCCTGAAAAGTAGTACTTTGCAGTGACAGACAGCACGTGCCACGGAGCTCCCCAAATGTCTTGTATTTAAGCTTGGCAGATCTATTCATTCCACTTTTCCCCAACTCTGTATCCCCTGCCAGCATCCCTCACCTGGAACCAGTGGAGGGAGAAGGGGGAGGACAAAGAAAAACTCAGAAACCTGAAGTTTGTTTGGAATTTATTCCCTTGAACATTTCACACAGTTGAACAAAAAATATCTCAATTTCACAGCAACAGGAAAACCACGTGTTACATAATTCAAAGAGACACACACACACCCAAAACAAAAACAGGTTGAAAACAACTGCATAAATCAAAATCTTCAAAGGGACTTCAATGGAGACATGAAGCCTTTCTGAGCACTAACCATCTCACTTGAACTTATCTGTCATCAAGCTTATTTTATGCACGCTCCCTCCTTTTCTTTAAGGGAAACAATCTTAAATGGTCATTACTCAGATTATACTTTCCTAAAAAAGACATTTAATTCTGCAATTAAAAAAAAAAATAATTCAACTCCTCCACACCAACTTAGTACTATTTTTCTAAGACACAAAAACATTCAATGAATCTCTGAAAGTGCCCAGAAAAATTCATATCACCCTTCAGAATATACACATACAACAAATATTCCAGTGGCGCAAGTCTACAGGTCTGAAAGATAGAGAGATAGAGAGAGAGGTGGAATTGGGAGCCCAGTTACTCCCAAGAAAGAGTGTTCTTAGCAGGATCCAGCCATGAGCACAAACTCAGAACATTTGTATCTTGTATATATCCTCAGTCCTGAAAACATCTTTCAGGACTTTTCAGCAAAACTCTATCAGATCAGCTGCATACCCCACTCTTAAAAACAAATAACCTTTCCATCACGCCTTTTCCTTTCCACGTTTTCTGGGCTTCAAATTGCTGGTGCTTTAGCATTCTCCTTTCCTTTATGCCAAAGCCACCCAAATCCTGATAAGAACACTGAAAAGGAACATGATGGACTGGGAACAGTCAAGCATTTATCCTAACAGAGATTCCTGGCTTGTTATTGAGCAATGATTCACTGGGCACTGAACCTTGGCTCTAATCGGGCAACCCACACACTCTCTCCTCAGCTTCCAAAAATACAGGGGTCTGGTTTAAAGTTTGTATTTTAAATATCCCAGAGAGAAATAAATCTTCCATCAGATCTCTTGGCACGTGATACTGAGCCCTTTTATGGGGTATCATACAACTGCCATGCCCTGCAAAACACACCACCATGGCTCCTCCAAACAGAACAGACAACATCCAAGGCACACTATATATATATATATATACACACACCTTTCCTCCCAATTTGGTGGTGCATCCTGAAACAAGGATGTACTTCTTTTTTTCTTTTTCTTTTTTCCCCAGGAGGGGGAAGGGTATGTTTGTAATGGATGTGCTTGTAAATGTTCAGTGGTTTAAAATGAAGGCACCACAAACAGAATGTAATGTCACAGAATTAGTTTGCTGCTATCTTCTGTAATTTAATGTTTAAAACAGATCGAGTTAAAACAAGAACAAACCTGAAATGTGAATAATAATGAAGTGGCCAAGGAGAGGATTGCATGAAGATGTTTGTTTGCACAGCAAACAGTATTGCTTTGAGCTAAATCATTTTCACAAGTAAGGCATGTCCAATGTAAGCAGAATTATAAAAAGGCAATGATTCTGGACAATAGAGGCAATGCTTATGAACAAAAAGCTTATTGCTAAACAAATACATACAAAATATATTTGTATTTCATTAGATGTAAAAATAGAATTGTGTAAAAATAATATTGGATGCATTCATAAATATTCTTTTGCACTTTTGTAAACATGGCTCACACAATTTACCTCAAGTGACACGCCATTTAGAGGAAGCAGCCACTCTTTTCTAGCTCTCCAAAGCAGCAACAGAACTTCCTCATATATACTGCTTGCACTATACAACAGATTACTTTAAGAGTCTACAGTGAAGGGCTTTGCTCTGAACATTTCTCCCTGAAAACACTTAAGGCACACCCAGTTTTTGGACTGCATACCTACATCACACCCATAGTTTTGTGATGTTAAGCAGAAGACCTAGTACCTCTGCTTTGTATTGCACTTTTCAGATTTGCATTCTGTGGCTTATATTTGGTTTCTTAAACCTTTCACAGGTCAAGTAACTACAGCAAAGATCTCATGACTTGCTTTCTATTGCTGTACATTTTGAAGTGTTTCCTTTATGAATTTCCTATTGCTGACAGGGACTGAAATGCATTGCTTTCTGAACGTGAGCTTGAAATGGGAAACATGACAAAACATCACTGGATAAAGTCACCCCAAGGAGCACATCATAAAGCTGGTAGGGGTAAAGACTGTTCCAAGTCCATCTGTCAAGAAAATGCTGAGAGTTCGGAAATATGTTCTTACAGACCTTTAGAACAAACAGAACAGCATTTGCATTAAAAGCACATAAAAACCATATCAAGTACTGTAAATAATATTAAAAAAAAAATCCAAGACACAGCAGTTACAGATTATCAAAGGGAGAGACAGTTGAAAAGCAAAAAGGTGTTTGTTGGTTTTCTTTTTTTTTTTTTTTCCTCTTGGCAATAGCAGCAGTTTTGGCACAAAGGCATATGCAGAGGATAGAGAGAAACAGGCAGACAGGGTACAGAGAAAGTTACAGAATCTACATCAAGCATGCCACAGTTCAGCAGGACCAAAAGCACAGTAACAGCCTTCCCCAACTTCCCTTTCCCAGAGAGAATGGCATCCATTGCTCAAAAGCTTGTTGCCACTTCCCAGACTGAAGGGGTAAGAGCCAGTTTGACCATAACCTCCCTGGGAACATCCCTTGAAACCACCACACCAGAAGCCACACAGGCCCTCTGGCAAACCAGACAGAGCCTTCACAAAAAGGGTGATTCTAGCTGACTGCTAAACAAACCTCAGCTTGGTCATCACAGATTGTGCCCTGCAACTATCTCCATTACAGTACAAGGGACAGACAAAACACAACAAATGCCACCCAGTGAGGGACTGACATGTTTAGCAAAGTTAACACATGCCAATCAGGTTAGTAACACAACACAAGAAAGGGCTTGTTGTGACCAATTGCGACCAATCTCACCTCATCTGACCAAACCTGCTGAACGCTAATTTGTGGTTGAATATATTTTAAGCGTTAAGCCACCTAAGAAAGAGGCCAGGTTTGGTGGCAAAGCAAAGGAGGCAATGAGTATAGGAAAAGAACCCACACAATTCATATCCATCTGGGATTCCACAACAACTAAAAAGCAGGCCTTGCATAAGTTACCATAAAGCTCACTGAAACAATCACTTTTGCTAACTCAGGGCTGAATTTAACTCAGAGGTATAAAAGTTAAAAACAGCTGGTTTTTTGTCTTGTATATTCTATAATTGATGTTACTGCTGCACACCTTCCTTTTGTCTTCTAAGTTATCATGTCCGCCAAATGTCAAAGAAGTTCGTGTTACATGTTTTTCTTCTATTACTTATTGCTTTTAGAGGCAAGTCACTCTCCATATCAAGGTCTACTTCACGAGTGAGGACTGGCTCAGACCTCAGGGTTAGAAACTTATTGCAAATTTCCATTTGGTGGCACTTGCCTTAAAGGAGGCAAAACATTTTCAAATATGTGACCTGTACTGGATAAGTCTACCAGACAGGTGAAGTGGAGCCTTGGAAACAGAGCTCTGCCTCTGTCTCCATCTCAGACAGGTTTTTGCTCGAGGTATTTGTCTACTCTACAGTGAAGGCAGGATATCTATAGTCTCTCAAAACAGACAATTTATTAAACTGCAAGAAATCATATACACAAAGAGTTCAAATTCAGGAGTGACACTGAGAAGTAATCTTACAGGCTCCTTTTGATTACTCAGGAATAATGTCCTGTTCTTCCGCTGTAGGAGCAAGCTTGGTAACTCAAAAGGGTTTGTTTTGTTTCTTCAAACCATACATAACTGTAAACACATCATAGGTTTCTTGACCTACGTACCCAGCAAGAACAGGAGCTAAAGGTAAGTACCTACAGGACATGTTACACCTGCCTTTAACAACACTGACTTGTTTTTAATGTATATTGCATTTAGCTTCCTCCTACTTCTTTACCACTGTTAGGTCAGTAGTTTTAAGATATACTTAAAACCTACTGCACAAATTAAATAAAATCTCAGCCACTAATGGCATTTCTTTAGCACAGCGGAGGCACTGCTCACCTCTTCTACCACTAAAGTACTTCTGTCATGCACACACAAGAATGCACCACTATAGGCTGCCTGAAAGATGACCCAGCTTGACCCAGCTAAGCTGAGTGTGTCCTAATGCACTTTGGGCACTGCAAGAGGCAAAGCTATACACGGTCTGAAAGCTCTAAACATTATGCTACAGATATACACTGCCTTTAAAAAAAAAAAAGGCAGAAAGCAAACAGAAGGAGCCCTAGATTTCAAGTTTTGCTGTTTGACATAAGGGTGTCTGTTCCATCTTACTCCCCTGGAAGTACTACAGTGCTGCTACAGGATTGTGCCATCGCTACATAAGGAGAGATGGGAGCATCTGATTTAGAGCTGATTTACATCTCATTTATAGAAGGTTATTGCAAACTATGGTCTATTGTTTGCTCTATTTATTGATCACTTACTTAGGTGCTACATGCTGAATGTTCCTGTGTAAAAGTAACCAAATTTGATCAGCTGGAAGGACTAAATCAGAGAAAGGAGACTTTCTGCCAGCAGTTGCTTTGATAAACTAATTATAAATGTAACTAAAAATCTCCTCCTTCCAATTCTCATCACCAGCAGTTTCACTCCCTAAACCACCTTATTCTCACATCAGAGTCCCTGTGCGCCAATAAATATTTTTTCCATTCATCTTAAAGTACGTGTTCCAGCTTAAAATACAAATAAATCTTCACTTTCAGAGAAAGCCATTTGAAGTCTATCCACTTGTACAAAAAATGCTGCAGTTAACACATCTGTCCATAGAATTTTGCGAATGTCATTCTTCTCTACCTTTTCCCTTTTCTCACTTTTGCCATATGGAAATTACACACACACAAAAGAGGAAACCTCGAAAGTAACTACGCTTCAAGAATCAACTGCACACACTAGGAATAAATTTCTGCCAGATTGCATTCAGTTACAATCTTAGAAACACTAAGAATAATACAAGAAGTCAAAGAAAACCATGATTTTTATTTGCCTCTGGGTTGTTAAGGTCTTTTCCCAACTGGCACTACGAAAACATTCTTTTCTCAAAATATTGCTGTAAGTATGTTCTCTCCTAAAAGCAGCAGATTTAGTTTATCCATAGTGTTCTGGAACAAATACTAGAAATCAAATCTCTTCCTTTTTCTGACATCACTAAATGAGCACTTAGGGGCTGGGCAAACGAGCATTTGTAGCACAGACACTTCTCTCATGTTAGAAGGAATTAGAATTTCAAGTTAAAAGGCAAAACTACTTCACAGTAAGACACACGCATTCACCACCCCATTTCCAAAGCCACGGCCAGGAGCAGCACAGACACTGGCAGTGAGGGAAGAGCACCATGACCTGCCAGCACCACGAAATTCAAGGGGTTTAAGGAATCCAATCCCATTAGCTGTCAGACACCCAGAATTCCAAAGGAGACATAATCCAGAGATAATGGGATCTTTCCCATTCAAGTACCAGATTAATGAAGAGAAGCTTGGGAGAACAAGAAACCACACCCAGAATTCAAGCAAACACAGAAATCCAGTTTGTGAGCTATTCTGGTGCTTCAGAAAAACTTTTAACTTGACTCACATTTTGCTGCATACATTTCAGGGCTCTTTATCTGGGCCCATTCGGAGGAGACTCTCAACTGAGCATCTGTGTTTTCCTGAAGTTCTTTCGAAAAATGCCCTTGAAAGGACTGAGAACATCTAGGCCCCAAAGCCACAGTGCAAAATAATATATTGAGATTTTCACATAACACACAAAATTCACATGGCACCGCAAAAAACCACACGAGTTACACAGCTCAAAACCAGGTCACGTTAATTCTTACTGGTCAGCAGGCTGCCCACAGAATTCCCCTAGGATCTGCACGAGAACTTCTGACTGGACATAGAGAAAGGGAACCCCAAAAGCCACCAGCTGACACATGAAAAAGCAGTCCAGAGGGTTCTGGGCTACCTGGTGCCCAATCGAGGAGACTGTGCTTTGCAGGCGCTGGCTCGCCAGCCTAACTCTGCCCAAGAGGCCGAGCGAGTACTGCACCACCCTGCTAAAGAAGGAAGCGGAGCTACCTGGGGCCCTCTCTGCTGAGGCGGGGATGGCGCTTGCCCGTCCGTTTCCATCACTTGCCATGGCGTCTTGCAGAGGTCCCTTGTTGTCCTGGAAGAACGTGGGGGGAAGTTAAATTCATATTAGAATGGAAAAGGTTACATGTACTGAACATGCTGAACTAGGAAAGCATCCCGCTCGCAACTCAGACACCCCAGGTAACCATCGCCGTAAGGCAAGGTCTGAACCAAGTGTGTTCCTTCTCGATTTATGGCTTAATCAAAGCTCTAAAAAACAAGCTGGATATCCAAGGAAGTCAGAGCAGTAAGATCCCTGAAGTCGCCTCATCTGTGAAATAAAACAAGTACCGTTTTTAGTCTTTATTTTTGGCAGGAGGTATGGCACATATGTTGGGATGGCTCCACTATCCTTCCGTAAAGGAGGACAGCTTCAGCTTGTAGTAATAAAACCTGAGGAACAGGCAGAGACACAGGCACCAGCACTACTATGAAGGAAAATATAATTTAAGGGAGGAGGTCAGTTTGCAGCATACAAGCTAAACAGAGCTTGTTAAGAGACCAGCACGTAGCTTGCTCAGTGTAAAAATACTGAAAAGGGGTTTCAGGAGAAAAAATTAAGTGCCTTGGATTGCAATAACAAAAGCTGAGAGACTTTTCTGTATTACACAGTGCGCCTTCATCCCATATTTAAAGCACAAATGCTTCCACTACGATAGTACAGGAGAAGGGATATCCTTTCTTTTCACACAGGTTCCCACTAACACACAGAAAACCTTCAGAAACGAAGGTAGGTGATCTTCATAGCTTAGGCAAGTGGGGTAGAACTTTATGTTTCAAAGGAAAAGCAAACAATTTGTTTCGTCTTAAGAAAAACCGTGGAGAAACAAAGCAAAACCAGAACTGGTAACATCATTCATATAGTCTCTGCATGGACTAAGAATTTCACCTGATAAGAAAACAAATCAAAATTCTGTCTCAAGTGGGATAGCACATAATTTTACAATGAAAAAAGAAGCAGTAAGTAGAGGAACTGCTCTTAAGTAATATTTGTAGAACTGCAAGCTTTCTTGACATAAAAAAGCAACTAAATGCCCACTGAATTTTTCCACTTAAAATCCCAAACCCAAAACATCATATGTACTTTCTCAATGTTAAGAATCAAAATCTATTAAAACAACACATTAAATGAAAATAATGAGTTACCTTTCCTGACAGAGGACCCACTGCTGGCCTCTTCCTTTGAGCATAACCAGAGAGTCGGTAACAGTAGTGAGGCTTACAGTAGAATTTACCTGCAGATAAAACACAAATGATGGTCAGCATTGAGAACACAGGAGTTTAGCACAATATAAATGTCCATCTCACTGCAACTTATTTTCTGCTGCCACTCCCGTTGCTCCCTCCAGTTTCTTCACTGTACAGGGGAGGCAAACACTATCTGAAGTTTTAACTCCAGCCCTCCTCTCTCCCCCTCATAACTAGCCTCCTTTCCATTGGGTGCCTGACAGCCATTTAGTTTAAAATCCTATCAAACACCAAAGCAAAGCTGTGAGGCTTGTGTGGTATCACATGCTAACAATGCGGCAGTGTGTGAGGAACAAAGAAATCATCACATGAAAAGCTGGCAGAAGCACTTTTGGAAAAAGCAAGAATGAATACAACCAGCAGAGGAAAGTGGGAGAGGACAGTGTTAACTCCCAAAGAACCATCTCTCAAAGTGCACAGTGTCTACTGGTAGAAAGGACAACCAAACAATGTTTCATTTTCACAAATAAGACCTTTTGTGATACTAGAGGTTTAGTAACACCCCAGAAGTCTAGATGGGTTTTTCACTGGTATCTGAGCACTGTCAGGACAACAAAGCAGCACTGCTAACACCATAATACAAATAATAGCAGCAAATGGGTGCATTGTAATTATCTTCCACTGTACCTTTGCCAGTGTATCATGCTTGGTATATGCAGCCCACAGCATCCCCTACTGCTATCCCATTCCTAGAGCTTTGCTAATGCATTCCCAACATATATTCTGACCTCTGCCTCCTTCTCTGGGCTGGTATTTGCACAGTCCTTTGTTTTATGGTGGAAAAGTAACAAACATTATCTATTGAAAAGTCTTTACTTAAATAAGCATTTCTTAATATTTACCCTTTCCAAAAACCACTCCAAGACTGTGTGAAACAAGCAACAACAGAAAAGCTCTTAGATAAAAATTCCCAGACTTTGAAGCCTATAACCAGACACTGACTGCAGAACACTGCAGAATGCTTATCACTCCCAAAAGCTACATGAACAGCAACAATGTGTGTATAGCTTTGTTGTTTTTTTTTTCCTCCCAAAGAAAACTCAGACTGAAATATAAGCTGAATTTTCACAATGATGAGATTAGACGAGCTACCACATATTTCTGTTTGGCCATATCCGCTTCATATGCACACACAACTGTTAGGCATGGAATATGACTTCAGAATCAGTGCCATCAGTGTGCTGAAACTCCCAAGCTTTGTGTTTGCTTCACTGACAACTCTCTGGCCATAAGTGCATACACAAGCTTGCTTGCAGAGGGAATCACTAAATCTGATGGTAAAAACTGTTTCAAACCATACAGCTGACAGAGGAACTCGGTCTGTTACTGCTTAACATACAGTTAGGTTTTCAGTTACTTATGAATGCCCAAAATAACAGCAGTGATCAAAGAAATGCTTTTCCCCAACTCTGATTACTGTCAAAGATGTTACTTTTATGTGCTGGTTTCAAAATGACCATTGGCCCCTTTAAACTCGCATGCCAAGTCTGCTGACCTTCTGAACGAGAAATAAAGGGTTTTCTATTCCTAACTGGGAGTCTGGTTCAATGATTCTAAGTTTCCTCAACTTTTCACAACCGAGCAAGTCCACTACTTAAAGTCATTATATAATGGATCGTGAATACATAATTCTGGTTCTTTTTGCCCCTTAAGTCTAGATGGTGTTTCCATGGCCATTACTCCACCCAGTTATATGCAAAAAGATTCTTCCTGGTTACGTGCAGTAGATACCTATCAATTTTATAACACTTCCATCTGCAGTAGAATATTCTGGAGTTTCATCCTGTGGCATATCAGTTTATAATTTCATTTTTATCTTTGCCAATGAGCATGGAAAACTACTGGTACAAAAATTTTCTTCCTGTTACCTTTGTTTTCTACACCATCTGTTCCAAGCAGAATCCTTTGCACCTAACCTGTCACGTGGTTTTGCAACATTTTGCACATACTTTCCTATTGAGATAGGATTAAAGATAGGCAGCTGTGGAAGACAACAAAGGCATACCTGCTGAGATAAATCAACATTTATCTGAAATACTTTCTCATATTTTTTCTTCAGAAAATGTGACATTTTTATCAATCACTGCTCAAGCAGAGATTGCAATATATTGCTACTCTTAAAGGGAGATTACATTTCACAAGTGATGGGTGACTTCAAATTATTACTTTCAATATGCACCTCTTGTTGATAAATTGAGTTTCATCTGCTGCCACATTATCTGGTTTCTCAGACCTGTAGAGTATATCTGAACCTTCCCTTAATTCTTAGCATGTTAGATTCTGTTAACTGAGTCATCAGCAAGTTTTGTAATCATATTCCTTCCTCCTTAGTCTATCAGATATAGAAAATGAGTCATTACTGAATCTTCAGTAACTACTTCAACACCACTCTCTCTCTCTCTAACATTGACTCACCTCTATGCAACTTTGATGCTCCATTTTTTGCTACATAAACAGAATTTAGTTTGTAATGACTTATTATCATAGTCCCTAATTATAAAGCTCCTTTTTTAATACATCTAAAATAAACATACAGAGTTGGAGAGTTGTGATGTCTTCCAAGAAGAACAAGCTGACTACATTTCTCTCCAACTTGGTATTTTCTCTTAAGTGGTATTAAACTTAAGGGGCTTTATTTAAAAACTGTCAAATGAGAGTAAAGGGTCTGGCTTTCAAACTCAGCCTTTTTAAAGCCTCCAGCTACTATTTGACTCTTTGCATTCTAGCAGCTGTTATTAAGTTCAATTAATTCCTATGAGCTCAGTTTTGCTGTCAGCATGACCTGGCCACAGTAAATCCATAAAGCTTCAACAGTTGGAGAGACGGTGTCTTTAGAGTGCGAGTTACTAGGTGGTACATTAGAAAGTTACTCTAACTCACCCAGTAATTTTTAAGCAAAAAAAAAAAAAAAAAGAGCTGCAATCACTCAACAGACAATCCAGGACAGTTAAGAGAACTGTAGCAGAAAGGCAACTTCTCTTACCATCTTTGATGTCGTAGGCGTAGGACGACAAGCGCAGGGTGGTCGCGCAGTACTCGCACTTGAAGCAGCTGCGATGGAAGAACTTGCCCTCGGCACTGAGCCTCTCCATCACATAGACCCGCTTGTGGCAGAAGTAACAGACGTCGCTGCCTCCCAGGTTCTGCGGGAACTCCTTTTTGAGGGAGCCCTAGACAGAAACAGGGATGGCTAAATCCATGTGTGTCCAGCCTCACTGAGATCACACCGTCCCATCTTCTCTTCATTTATGTGGACACAGGAGCACCTGGATGCTGCAGTTCTTTCACACGTGGATGCTGCAGTTCTTGGATACAATTACAGTTTTAACCAGGACACCAAAAACTAACTTTACTGTCCAGGAAAAAAGGTCCTAGGATGCCATGCCTACATATATCAGGAATAAAATAAGCTCAGGGTGGATGAGTGGACACCGGTACTATTAACGATGACCTTGAAATAAATCACTTTAGGAGGCATATGATGGAGAGTCAAAACCATCAGAAAAACTTCAAACCAGCAATTCTTAGACCTACATTATCCAAATCCGTATCTCCTCCAGAATGCAGCAGAAGCAAGCAAAAATATTATGGACAGTTTCTCAACTAATTATGCCCAATCCCTGGATGCCGAGATTAGATTAAAATATTTGGCAAGAAAATGAGGACAAGAGTGAGGGTGGATGGAGAAAGGAAAACAGTCTTTCACGAAGCTATAACAGATTCCATCAGCGGTGTAACAACTGGACACTCACAACACTTCATATCTACAGGACATCTAATCACAAACACGCATCACCTTCGGCACATGGTCTTACCAGTTCCTTCTTGTCTAGAAGGGTTTTGGGTTGCTCTTTCCTTTGAAGCTGATTGGCTATCTGCTCAGCCAATGAGCTCACTCCGCCTGTGTACATCTTTATGTACTTCTACCAGATGGGTTGGATAAAACAATAGTGAAGTGGGAAAAGAAAAAAGAAATCAAATTAAAAAAAAAGTAACTAAAATGATGATAGGTTAGGTGGTGAAAAGGTGCAGAGAGGTCAAATCATGCCAAGACAGTGGACAATATGAAGTGACAAGTAGTAATAGCAAAGCCAGTGACATCAGAAACCACCAGTCCAGTCCAGGATCACCTGTAAGAACGGACAGGGAGACCTGCATTTTGCAATTGTCTGAGTGTTCCAGAAATACTATGATGATGAAGGGAGCAGGTCTTGTTCTTACTTGTAGGGTATTTTGCACCCAGAAACCTGAGAATAGACACTCCTAAAAGATGAGGCTAAATACAGGTTAAGATTTTAGGTTCCTGGTAAAATTGGCATCAGAAACAAAGATCTTTTAGAAGACGTCACACTGATTGCAGCAGTGTATTTATATGCTTAGCAACTGGGAAGAGTTGATTTACAGAGCATTCACAGAACGGGGAGAAGTCCTTAACTAAGGAACTCACTGGGATTCAAAACCACTAATTCTTCCAATGCTAAAAATACACAGAGGTTTTTATGGAAAAAGACGGAAGAGCCTCATCCAATGCATTAAAGCCATACCTGCATACGTCTGGAACACATACTTGTTCAACTGTGAACACAGCTTTACGACTTGGCTTTTCTCCATCATGGGTACTGACTGACTGCGTAACTTTGGATACCTAAACCCCTCTGGCATTCCAAGGAATCTAGGCAAGTTGGCTGTTACCTCAGATGGTACAAAATGAGCGTCTGTAAGCCAAGTTCAATCACTGCAGGAGCGGAGGAAGTGTTTTTCACAGGAAATACAACCGTTGGCAATAATGACACAGTTAAGAAAACTACGTGGTTACATCCATGTTAGCTCAGTCACACTGCAAACACCACGCATGTCACTCGGAGCAGCAAGGAGCACACCAAGCAACTTTCCTTTTCCAGACCAGGAAATGTTATGAGTGTTTCTAGCTGGAGACTCAGCTAACACAGGATCAGAGAGACGCTCCAGCTTTTAGCAAGTGTAAAATACCAAGGATAATAAAAGGAGTAGAGTTGTATCTTGAACCTCCCTTTACTTATATAGCACAGCTTGCTTGAAGCACACTAATTATTTCCCACAACTAATAGCCAATTTAATAGGTGTGGTTATTAGCCTTTCAGGAATGTTTAAGACCGTCACACGTTCAGACATAAGAACAGCAGGAAGCGCCACAAAAACTGAATCTTGCCACAGAATGGGTATTTCTTTGGGGAAAAACACTTGAAAAATGGAGTGCTCAGCCAGAGATTACTGCTGCTGTCACTACAGTTCTAATTCCTTGAGCTCTTTGTCACTGAGGGTTTATTTCTACTCAGAAAGAACTTATACCTGTCTACTGATTCCATTCCAAAATGCAGAGCACTTGCAGTATTTCTATATGCAAGAAATAACAAATGATTTGTCTTTCAAAGTTTTCTAGGTTCCATATTTTTCCTCAGCCAGTGCATGTACACATAAATGCACAGTTGCCTTTCTATGATAAACACTGTATCTTCTCAAGTATTGCATTTAAAATGGTGCTCACTTGTAAAATTTCCTTCAGCATTGATCTTCAACTGACAATCATAGTAAATTTGACCAAGTTTTCATTTTCGTCTGAAGAACTAGAAACCTTTGAGGCTCTTTAACTTTTCTTGAAAGATAGATCAAGCATTTCCATGGGGAAAGTGTTTTTAGCTGAATCAGGTTTCCTCCGATCAAGTTTTGATCTGAAACCTTCATTCAACCTTAAATGCAGATCCCTCAAGAATCTAAGTTTCTACCACCACGTATGAGGTGCCGTGCTTACAAAGTGAATATGTTAATATTCACTCCCAATACCTTGGACTATCTGGAGTGAGAAATTTAGTTGCTGAATTTTTCATTTGGGGTTGTGTGTTTCTGACTGATTTTGGTTTTTTCCCTACATATCACACCTGGCCTAATAACAGGTCTTAAACAAAGCATTTTATCTTTCTTCGCATGGTCAAAAGCCTTTAAGATGGACAACGTTTTGCAGCATTTTCAAGAGCAGGTAAAGAACCCACTCAGGCTTAGGTCAAGTCAAGTTCCTGCTGTTCATGTATGACAACTGCAACTAGTTCAAATTCTCAGTGGTTTTTCAGAAAGCCAAAGTACTTTTTATTTCGCACTTTAAATTAAACAAACACATTCTGCCGTTTGGCCCAAAACCTCAACAAAAGCAGCAAGCAAAACCAGAAAGCTTTACTGCAAAGCCAGAAGAGCTCAAAAAACCCCCTGGTTTGAGAGCGAGACGTACCAAAAGCTTTTCATTTACACCAAATGTTAAACACGTTTAGCTTCAAACTGCTTTATGGCTGACAAGAACCGAGCTGCGCCAGGCACAGGCTGCCTGTGGGTTCTCGTGTGTGCATGGCTATGCACAGATATTGTGTTCTGCAGGTGAAGCAGTGCAAGCCTGGCCATCTCTCGTGGTGTGCCCTTGGCAAGCAAACACAGCTGGATGCACCTGGCATCGCTCAGGCCAAGGCTACCTGTCGGAGGGAGTCGGATGAAGGTGAGGAAGGGCGGTTGGAAGAGCGGAGGCTAAGGGAGAGCTCCCACTGGTCAACAAAGAATCGGCGAGACGGTTCTGTCTCAGGCTAAAAAATAAAATGAAAGTCAAAACAATCACACATGGCTACAGAGGGAAGAAAAGAGAAAATAAAAGAAAAAAACACTCGTGCCTTTCTGGTCACCATCAAGAACAATTTCTTAAAGACTCTTGTGGAAAAATATCCAATGTATCTTCACTTTCTCCCTAGTGAGGCAGAGTAAGTCATTCTTAATTTGCTTTTTATTACATTTTAAGTTATTTAGGACCATTTGGAAGCAGTTACCTACTTCCACAGATGTCCAACCTCCTGTAACCCAACCAACTAAGCCACTGGCAAAGACTCCAAATCAATTTCCTCTGCTCCTTCTGCATCTCCCATCGTTCTCTATTACTGGCCCAAGGCAATAAGATCATCTTTCAGGCCATGTGAGACCTCTTCTATATTTTAACTATATAAACCAAAAGCCTACTCTCCTGGGAGGTGGAATAGAAAGAAATTAGCTTGTATGTATTTCCTGTAATTAGCAGCAAATTTCCAACCTTAAATTTACTGTAAGCAGATTAGAAAAATCATACCAAAAAAAGAATGAATCAATATAAAATAACCTGCTGCTCTTGCTTATCAAATGGCAAAGAATAAATCACAATCTGAGAACCTGCATCCTTCTGAAACTGGTTACTCACAGAAGAACCCAAAATTTGATCTTCCAATATACTCTTGTCATTATCTCTATGGATTATTATGCCCCTCTCACAAGAAACACATCACATAAACAGGAAAAAACCAAAAGCTGGCAGTATCAGACAAACAGCAGTACTGGTAGAAACCATGCATTTCTAAAAATTATAGTCTGGAAATAAGAAGGATGCAAATTTCAAATAATTTACTCTCTTTGAAAATAAAGTTATGGTTTTAGTAATAAAAAGGACAAATAAATGTCATGTAACTGCATGACCCATGAAAATAGCTACTTCTAGCCACTTAAGATAGGCTAACCCCAAGATTAAATTTACTGGGCGAAATGCAAAAGAGCTTGGCTTTCACAGGTTCCCCAATTTAAAGAAATATAATTGTTAAGTACAGAAAATTTGTGTATTAAGTTCATCAAACATTTAATCAAATTTCTTCTCAGAAAATGTCTTACTTTTCTAAGCTGTCTCTCTCTTACCAAACTATTTTTCTTGTTTTCTACCCTTAAATCCCACATCATAATCCATCACTGCTTGCAGTGTTCCAACATCTGTTTCCTCTTTTTCCTCTCTGCCCTACCCACTTTATGCTTTCCTCTACTCTGTATTCTGTCTCCCCTCCATTTTCTCCTCTCCTTTTCAATTCTGCACCATAGAGACACTAGACAACCTCAAAAATGATTTCTACCTTTGCATTGCAATGCTGTTCATCTTCTGCACCCTCAAGAGGAGCTTAAAATTGCCAGAGAGCAACACAAAAGGGAGAAGCAAGATGTTTTGGTCTAGATCTTCGTTTCTGTATCATCATTTCAACTGCATAAGAAAATTCACACGAGCATTGTGGATCACGCCCGAGACCTTCAGTTGTGTCACTCGTTAAGAAATAGATGCCACTGCATTTAAACTAGTCTTCTTATTCAGACTTTCAAAGGTTGTTCTATGTCCCCAAATCATAAATCTAGCCAAAGGTTCACTGTTCCTTCCTAGAGAACAGCTTCACTGGCTTTAATCATCACTAAAGATGGCACCCCCCAAAAAACCCCAGCAATGAAAAGTGACCTAGAGGTTATAAATTTCCTTTCAGTATGGGTTGGAAAAAGTTATGCCTATGAACAAACATTCTGGGACTACTTATCCTCCAGTTCATGAAGATAGCTTGGTTTTAGATGGTTAATTCAAAACAATAATGGAAAATTAAAAAAAAAAAATCATTTTTGTAGATGATGTTTTCCAAAAGCACTCTGCAGTTTGCTGCTGAAGGTAACTGAAAACAGATATAGGGGAAGCAACTAAAGAACCCCAGTTCAAACTGGCAGGTTCCCATATCCCAAAGACAACACACTGGAGACAAAATTAAGCACAAAAACCAAAACAAAACAGAAGAGTACACTGGAATCGAAGAAAACCCGCACAAGCTGCCAGCTCTACCATTGGAAATAACTATTCAGGAAGCATGGACACAAAGGTTGTACTTCAGAGCCAGGAATAATGCTTGGAAAATGTGAATGTTCTTGCTTCCAGAAGCAAGTAAATCTGTGAGCAACTGACTGGTAAAAGACCACTGTGAGATGATTTGATCTGGAGCCCAGCTGGTTTTCAGCATCTACATGTTCAAATTTAGAGGCTGCTTTTAACTTTATTTTTCATATTGTGTTTTGAGGAACAGAAACACTGTCACTCACCAAGCAAGGACACAGCTAAGAACTGCCAAGTCAGATGAAAACACTACACGAACTAGACTCGGCCATCGTTTTAACCACATGAACTGCAGCGCAGTGGCCGTTGTGTTTTGGTGAATTTTCTCTGTGACCCCAGATTTCACCTGTACCCAGAACCCCGCACTGACACAGGACACCAGATAGGCAGGGCTGTCGTCACCTGATGCCTCACTGCACGTCTGGACTCCAGGAGGGCAGCCAGCTGACATGCCCTTTGCTCAACATTCTCGGGCACTTGGTCGCCAGAAAATAAACGCGGAGATCTCTGTGAGACGAGGAAGGAGGGAGGAAGTAAACAAACCAGCAAAGGAAAGCCCCAACAGGAAGAGACACCAAAATGCCGGCCAAAAGGTATGACATTCACATGCAGAACAGCAAGAGGAGCTCTCATGTGAAGACTTTTTCCCCCAGTGTCTACTCTCCTAATGAAGTGCTACATTTTGACCATCAAGGGCAAGAAAAAACAGTACATTTAGTTGTTATTCACAACTCTCCCACTAGGACCTGCTGCAGCCGACACCAAACAAGTGAATTGGCATTACCATCAAAAAATAATTTGAAAATGTGGCTTTATCATGCACAGAGGAGCTTATTTGTCAGTTTATTTCCCCATGGTTCCCCATTCTCAAGGATCTCCTTTAAATATCTAAAACCTGTACATATTTGTTTCTCAGAATTTGTGCACAGAGTCACATATTTTTAGGGTAATGTCCTTCAGTTCTCATAAAGAATGAATTAATTTCCTAAAGATGGTGGTATATACAAAGTGAATGCTCTACATGCCAAAGAAAGGATGTTTTAATGAGCCCGGCTGGTTGAAGCTAAGAACAGCAAAACCAAATACTCACAGAAGCTGCCAGTTTTACTTACGCAACTTCACTGTCCTACTTGTTCTTACTGCACTACCATGACAACACACCCCAGGCACAATATTTGACACTTATGCTATTCTGGTCTTTCATATCAATCTTCCTAAACCGTCATGTGGTGCACTTGGTGACATGGAAAAAAGACCTGGCTTGTGATCTGTATAGAGCAGGAATATCACTTGCAGTATCACACAGACTTCAGCTAATTTGCTTGTAGGGTACAAAACCAAATGGACCAGGAGCTACAAACATGTGCATCAAGAAACCTCAGGTCTGATCTGTCAAGGATGCCAGGGTACTGCTCTGTATTGTTTATTGTCCTCTAATGCACCACAGAAAATTGGGTCCACACCCAGTTTACGAGAAACACTTTTCCCATTCAGATGCATTAATAATGCTCTCTCCTTTCAAGCTGCTTTCTGTTCCACCTACTCCTTCCTACTAGATCATTTTCAGTAAAACTAGGGCCTATTATAAAGCTGTGGGCTTCTGTGTCGCTGCAGACACGCGTATTCATTTTCTCCTGCCTGTCAGAAAACATTCGGCCCACAAGAGGCTTTTGTTAGAACACATTCTGAAAGTTGCAACGGTTTTATTGCTGGCTACCACTTATGACTTAATTCATTCAAAGCCTGGAATGTCAATTAATTTGTCAATATGAATTCAAATCAACTGATCCTTTTGAGTGCCCATCTTTTCTTTTCCCATGCTTCCATATAATACTGAGCCATTCAGACAGACTGTTGAATATTTCATTGTTAAGAAGGCTTCAAAGTCTCTATACTAAATAATGCCTCATCATTTTTCCTTTTACTTTGGCCTGTAGGAGGCAAGATGGAATGCCAGTTGTTTAACCATCCAGAAAGCAAGCAGTGAAAACAATGCAACCATGTTCGCATGAATTAGCACAAAACATAACTCTTCTTGTTCTGCTACAGCCACAGCATACTTCACTAAAGAGGTGTAAGAGAAAAGGGAGAATGAGAAGAGTTTAAGTGCTAGATCTAAGGCAAAATAAAAGCATATAGCACACTGTTGATGAATGCTTGTTATGCATTTACGTGGGTATCACACGAAAGGGATCACTCCTGATTGACTCTCAGCAGTTCCAGCGTGTTAACAGCAGCATTAGGATAAGTGTGTTTCACTACCCAGTATATTTGCTTTCTGTGTTGCACACACCCACCACAGCTTTGTGTCATCGTTGCACACACCCACCACAGCTTTGTGTCATCAGTGCCCATGCCATTCGTTCATGCTCTTTACCCTTTCCTGTCTGGGACTCTGCTCCCCAGGATAGCCGGCACCAGGTTCCCTGAATCTCTGCAGGCAACAAATTAGGAGCTTAAAAACAATCACAGACCAACCTCCTAATCAAAACACACTTCATCTGATTTTTTTTTAAGATACAGGTAGAAGAGAGGCCATAACAATAGCAGAACAGTTTATTAAGTATATTCTAAACCTGGCAATAACAAGTTGACTGCTGTAGAGAAATTTTTTTAAAAAGTATATATTCATATGGGGTCAGTAAACAACAATACAGAACCACAATGTAACCAAATTAGTACAATAAAGAATGAAAGATGCTCAATATAACTCATACTGTGAAGTTAGTTCGAAGGAAGGAAATGAAGAGTTTAAAAGTGGCAGAATGAATGCATTAGAAGTGCAGAGGTACAGGTTTTAAAAGACATCAGTGTAACAAGGACACAAATCTGTCTGACTTGCTATGACGCTTGAGCCAAGATAATTTCAGGAAAAGAAATCATTCCTAAGGAAAAAAGAATGTCTCCAAAAGCAGACTACTCAACTGCATCTAACAGATCAGTTCTGCAGCACAGAGGGTAAAAATTCCTCAGAGTTAAAAGAAGGAAGACTGATTTTTTTTTCTTTTAATTATTTCTTTGAGCAGGAAGGCAGGCAAAAAAAATTTCTACGGGACACAACATAAAAAATGATCAAAGCACACTTGAACCCAGCAGTAGCTGGCTCTCATAACTGAACTAGGCAACCAAAAAGACACAGGACAAACAAACGCTTGGAGAGGCAAGGGAAGGAAGGAAAATACAGAGCTCCTGGATCCTCAGTGACTGAAAGCAAATTTCTCTATATGGAAAATGAATCCCATGCTATAGATTAGAAAACAAAATCACAGCAATAAGGCAAGCCAAAGTTTATGACAAAGAATAAAACTTGCCTTTACAGAGTTTATGGGCGTACGGGTGTTCAGCAAAGAAACATACTCTATCTATGGAGAAATTCATTTGTACAATCCTTATATGAAGTAATGGAACTTCAACCGCCTTTTTATGACCTCAATATTAGTTCAGAATTGATCAGAAAGGAGTGGATTTTATTATGGCAGTAGGAAAATGAAATGAACGCTAAACAAAAAGATACAACTCAAAGAAGCGCAATGACAACATACAAGAAGACACAAATATTGAAGGAGTTCAGGTAATATTTAACTAGGACAACAAATACATGTGCACAAATATCTGGATGCCTGTTTATGCACCGTGTTCAAAGCAGCTATCACTGCTCCAGGTTCAAAATCAGACAGACTGAACACAAACTCTTGCGGGACAACAGTCTGAGCGTGGGGGAAATAGAAGGACCACACTGGACATGTGCAGGCCACTACAATACCCCAAAAAAGCACTTATACAAGTAATCCTAAAAAAGTTTTGTGGATACAAGGGCAAATTTTCAGTCAAAAATTTAAATGAAGAGTGGAGATGGAGCAAAGTTTCATTTTCTTTCCCTGCATTACTCCAAATGTTTCTTTTCTACTTTGCTGTATTTCAACACTGAGAAAGGCTACTGTAATTAAAGACTAGCCTACAGCAAAATCTGAGTCTCCAGTAGTGCCTCTCCATGCTTCCAGTGAGATAATGCTGCCCTATGTTCCTAACTGAAGAGGCTGAGAAAGCCCTATCAGCGTCTGAAAAAAAGAAAACTGGAAATCTATTTGTAAATGAGATATCTGGTAACTGATCTAGTCACTTGTACAAGCAGCAATGAAGAGAAAGGGACAGAGCATGCAGAGGGAATCACCTGCTGCCTGGGATACGGTGGAGAGGAAGATGGAGTGGAAGAGAGCATGATCACTTTTTTGGGGCAGGTCCGAGAACGTTCCTTATGCCTCATCTTTTTTTAAAACAGAAAAAGAAAAAAAAATCATAATAATGGTAGAAAGGAGATAACATTACCTCTGGTTTGGTGAGACAGGCCAGAACGCATGAACTGAGTGACTGTGACCTGAATTGTCAAAGCCACTGGTTATCTGAAGCTGAGAGACCCAAGTTTTTTATCCAGAGCCACATCAGTCAAACAGACTTGTATCAATCAATTAAACCAACAGCTTCTGACTCAAGGTCTTGCAACCAGTGAAAGGCAAAACCTGGAACTCTCCACAGCACAGTTGGACTGCTCTCTTTGCTTCATGAAAAATTACTTATTGCTGTGCCTTGCAATGTTTAAAAATATCCATCCCGTTGACCTAAATACTCTTGCTTGCAATTCATTAGTAATACAATTCAAGTCACAGCGTTCTGTCCTCGGCTTCAGATCTCTCTTCTTAAACTTACAGATATTAAACCATCTTTAAACCATTTTTAAAGTTAAGCTGTACTACATACTAGCAGAACAGAAATACAGCTGGTTTGTAGCCAAAATGTAGCTGTATCTAATAGTCTGAATATTACACAATTGCATATACAAGTCCTCAATTTCATGCCCTTCTAGTGCTGTCCCTCCTTACTATGTACAGCCTTTTCTCCACCACTTCTTGTTTATTAATGTATCTTCTGCCTGATATTTCCTTTTCTTTTGAGTTCTCACTAGAGCATATCTGGAAATGGTTGCACTGTGAAAAACTAAACATTGTGTCCCCAAAGCCACTGTTAGATAAGTCTCCAAAGAAACTGCACGCGGTTTAAAGGAATTACAGATGTTCATTACTGCCCTTGCAGCTGAGCTGGCACTAACATCTGTTTGGGTGTTCTCTTCCCTTTCAGCAAAAAAATAAATAAATAATCAGCTCTTCTATTTCAAACAGATGCTACAAGCAGCTTAAACTAAAACATATGACTTTGCACTGAAGTGGATGAAGAATATTCATATGTTGTTTCAAAAGGTTCATCTATGAAGTCACTGATTTCTAGCTGAGAGGATGATAAACATTCTCAATCACAGAGATGCTCATGGATTTTCATCCGACCATGGCCAGGTTTGCACTTCAAATGGCTAAATTTTCACAAAGTTGCTTGATTTTCCAAGGCAGACCTCAGAATATAACACAGTGTAGGTATACGGGGTACATGTTCAGCCTTCCACTAGGATGTATTTCTGAGCATGCAAAGACAAGGATGACTGGGGGAAAGAGGAAAATATATCAACACATTTAAATAAGAAATCTAAGTTTAAAAAAGCAGTATTTGCAGAAATCACGGGTGTTGTAAGTTCTCTTCTGTTGAGACTTCAGCTGTCTGTGGTCATCTCGGTCATGGCATATCTTCAAGAAACACAGTTCCAACAAAATTACTGAAAGGTTTGTAATACTGCCCTTTATCACACTTCAGGGAATCATCTCAAAAGAACAAGCATCAGATCTCCAAAGGCAGAAAAGATGTGCACCAAAGGACATGGGATCTCCATCTTACAAGTATCTTTTTCCACATCAGTGATTTAAGCTTTTGTTTTTACACACGGAAGTTGCTGCTGACAGAAGACCTATGAAACTATAGCAGAAAACTGCTGAAGGCCATAAGCTGCGAGTCTGGTAGTCCAGCACAAAATTCAGTTTTAAAGGCTTGTCTCCAGTACCATGCCCAGTCAAATCCTCTTCTGGATAGACTATATGGCTTTCAGTGCCTTCATAATCCCTGATGAGATGCTATTGCCCAAAAGCAGCCAAAATGGCTCAGAAAGCAATAGAACATGATCTCATACAAGAAGGCATTCATTTGAGTAGATTAACTTCCACACCATGAAATACAACCCAGCCTTTTTAGGAGACATTACCATCACATAAGAAAATCACATTTTTCTTTACCATCATATAAGAAAATTACACACATTTCCACTGCGCACATACACTTCACAATATCTTCATGCATTAGCAGCTACTGCTGAGGTGCTCACAAGAACAAGAACTGAATTTTGACAACACAGGTCAACGTTCTCGAAGTGGAGCTCAATAAATCAAACTTCATAGTGCAATTCACAAGGAATGCAGGCCACACTAAATTCTGAGGAACAGGCTGCTGAGGTTTTTAACCCACTTGCTCTTTAGCCTTTCCAAGAGAGACACCATTAAAGTCTTGTGATAAAAGCAAAAACTGCTTCAGAGCAGGTTCTGCCAGGAAGTCACTCCTTCTAGGAATTCTGTTGTAGCAACCACCCTTACCCTACCTACACAACACACAGAGAGGCATTCTGCCTTACAAGCTCATTGAATCACCTCACACCAGGGCAAAGCAAGATTCTAGATTTAAACTGATAAGCAAGTACAGCTGAGGAAGTCCCTCTGACAGACACTATCAGGCAGTAGCCCAAGGCAGATGCAAATTTCCCATTGAAACCTTGGGTCCCACTCAGACCATATCCTCTGGTTTATCCCTTGCAATCACTCTCATGCTTTTGCAGTACAGTTTCCTCTTCCACGCAGTTTCCAAAACACAGGAAGGACCAAACCTGTCAATCACATAACTGCCCTTCTGTCAAAGAGCCCTGAGGATCTCAACTTCATGTCGTAAGAATATCAGGCAACCTCTGGTTCGCTTTGTCCCCTTAGGAACTGCTTTGTTCCTCTTCAAAGCACTCTTCAGTAGAAAGCATTTAGTACATGATATATCTTACATGCAGCCAGTAACAGAAGTTTCTGCCCATGAACCTCAACACCTGTGCCAAACAAGAGAAATAGTTTTCCAATAGCTTCCTGAACAGCTCTTTCTAGCAAACATACATCCTCCTAAAGAACTTGTCAGGAGCAGTATTAATCCAGCACAGCATGTCCAACACTAACCCCCCTGTTGGCAGTCTGTAGCCCAGGAAATATAGCTTTAAGGCCAGCTTTAAAATGCCCAGTGTCATTGCAGAAAGCCAGTCCAGTACTATCAAGATGTGCAGTCCCACAACCACAATTAGGAGTCTCAGCAGCCAGCCGAGGGGCTGCTCCAGCAGCAGCTTCCTGCAGGATGGATTGCTGTCCACGCTTGGCAAAGCTGGCTGCTTGGCTCAGTGGATGGCTTTCCACCTCAGCTGATCTCTGGTCAGTCAAGAATAAATGGCTCTATACATGTCCATGGCTTTTGAATGAACGCAACCAAGATTCTTCACTTCCCCAGGTGAGCACCTTTGGAACAGGGACTCTATCAGTTGGGTTTTTGGTCCTACTGCATCCTGCAGATTTTGCATCCTTGAGACTCAGTTTTACACACTTTTCCACTTCAAAAAGCACTGCAAATTCAGCCCAAAATCTGGACCCAAGAATGACTCATCTTTATTGACACAATAAAGCCTATCAAGGAAAGGTCATCTCTGTGTGTAATCTTGAGAGGGAGATCATCCACACAAGGCAATCATTGCCAGTGTTGAACAAAATAATTTAAGTCCTCTGAAAGGAAAACTGCTACAAAAAGGTTTTTAAATATATGCCCTACATTGCTGCCTATACAGAGATGCTATCAATGTTGAAGGAGAGCAGAAGGATTTTTTCTTCCTTCTGTTTTGTCTTTTTTTTTTTTAAATTGTGTAGTGCAGGTAAGAACAAGAACAAACACAGGAACAACAAACTGCTCCCTGGTGAGGAGAAAATCCTATTAAAGGCAGGAAGGAGAAGTTCATCCTTTTTCTCTAACCAATTACAGAACGATGACAATAAGAACTTCTGTTTCACTATAAAGGCTTAATTATAAAGCCTTCATAAAGTTTCCATAGCAGGTTCAAATAGGAATCTCAAGACTGCTCAAATGTGATATTTTCCAAATGCTAAAACGCAAAATTCATTTGCTTGAACAGAGAGAGACAACCAGTGCAATCCAGTCTTCCTTTTTTTGGGAGGTAACATAAGCAGTGGTCATCAATTGACTTCATATTTTATGGCTATTTGGTATCAGTTTTTTTCTTTTTCCCCTTTACTTGGTAAGTATCCTTGAAAAATTAAATTTTCCTCAATCATGGATAAAGTGCATCCATCTGAAAGTGCTCAGGAGCCTATAAAGGAGATTTTGATGAGACAGAAGGTATAAGAAAAACACTGAGTCAGGAAATGAAAACATCTTGACAGTTCTGAAAATAATTCCCCTGGCTTAGGTCTTCTTCTTCCTTGGAGAGAAACCTTCTAGATCATGGCACCAGTCATGACATGCAGCATTAATTGTGTAGAATACACATCAAACATGGAGATGACTGTGAATCCATATTCATGCAGAACAGTGGATTTCCAAACCTAGTGGCACTTTCCTCCTCTTGACTCCAAAGTATGCTCTGATTAAACTACAGCCAGGAAGAAGCAGATATTTCTCCAAATTACGGCTGCCCTAAAAATACCTCTCAGCACTCTGAGAAACATGAGGAGGCCACTTGCACAAAGAAACAGTGGAAGATGAGGAAGCCAGTGAGATAAGTATCCCTATCTGCCTAAAAAGATCATCTGTCACAAACCTTAATTTTGGAAAGTCTATGGCTGAAAGAAAAACACCGGTAATGACAATGGGCCAAAACAAGGGAGAGAAAATAAAATTTGATACCTGCTGATGATCCCTATTCTGGAAACCTCTATGGCAGAAAACCTGAAATTTACTGAATTCACAGTAAGATGAGAAGTTGGCAAGGAAAGCTACCTGTGTCATAAAAGAAAGGGGAACCACAGTAAAGTCTCCTGCCAGTACAGAACACAAAAGATTTAGCATATGAATAGCAAAACTGATAACCAATTTTACTAGTTATACCAAGGAAGAGCTTTAAAATCATAGATGGTATGACACCTTTTACCTCATGGGTTGCCAAAATTGCTTGCATGTTTTCTTTCTTTCTTTCTTTCTAACAGAAGAATCTGGAAATCCTGTCACAAAAATTTCTGCTGCAACATCCACTGAAACCTTGGTAAGTTGAAACTATCATAAGAGGGCAGGGAAAATTCGATTAAATCCTTCTGAAACATGAAACCATGCATCATTACTGAAGGGAGATGCTGACTTTATTCACCGAAAGTTATTTAAAATAATGGACTTGGACAAGGTGCTGGAAAAGGACTGGTTTAAAAACATGACAGTGATAGTTGGGTGCAGGCAATGCATTGTACTTAGAATTAGTTTCTTTACCTGTTTCCACTGGGGTATGGGAGCAAGACGGCCCTGCTCTCGTCTGCTGGATGGTTGGTTGTGAACACGTTCTTGATAAGGCAGGACAGGTTGCTGCATGCAGGTTGTTGGGAAAATGGGACCAAGGAGGAAAGATAAAATAGTAAAGGAAACTCAAAGAAAGCCATAGGAATGGAATATAGAGTAAGACAGACAAGCATTCAAGGGAAAAAAAAAATAGGGTAGGGGAGAATTCATTTAGCAAGTAAAACATAAAAAGGAAAAAAAAAAATCCAAAAATGGGAAATTTAACATATTTTGGACCTTCTCTGTAATTTCACCGTTTCTTCAAATCATTGGCTGAGTATTCTAGCCAATGTGTAGCAGCTGAAGAAACATTTGATTGGTAAAAGGTGGGATAGATATCACCTTTCTGAGATTATGTTACACTACCAAGGCTGATGTGTAGTGTAGCATAGACAAACTTGACCTGGCTTTAAAGTGCCCAGGTCAAGCCCCACTCACAATGTGGCCATGGCAGCACAGAGCTTGGCACAAGCTGTGAAAATGGACTTATGCAGCAGAGCAAGAACTCTGTCACTTCAACCCTACTGTTGACACTGCACTGCCAGCAGTAGCTTGAAGTGACTCAACCAGACTTCAGAGACAACTACTCTGCAGTTGCAGTTCATATTCCATCCTGAATAACCTGCAGGCCCTTCCTTGCAATGATACAAATGTCCTGATTGCCAAGAAACACACAGACATTTATCTGCTGCACTTACATACATGTACAAGCCTTAATCACAGTTCACAAGAACAAACAGATGTAACCTGATATGAAAACGTTCAAATCAGAAATCGAATGATTGTTCTCTAACTGTGTAAAAGTGGAACATTCCTGGAAAGCTTTTCAAGAGCAATAGTAGTTATAAAAGAAACTAAGTTGCTGGTAGTATGTTTGTGAAATAGATTACATAACATAATATAGGCAAAACCACAAAAATAAACTTATCTTAGGAAGTTCTTCTTCACCCTATACTCATAAATTTTAAACCTTTTTGAGTAAGCTTTACTCTCCTCTAAGAGAGCCTTTGAAGTCAAAAAGCACCACTAGCATCCAGTCTTGAGGAATACGTGCTATTATTCCTGATTTTCCTCCACAACTCCAAAATAAAGGTGTTATTATCCATCTCCTACCTGTCTCCGTAAGCTTGAGGATGGCACCGGCGCATTCTCTTCAAACTTGGCCAGTAGCTGGGTTGCCATAGACTTGACTTTGTTCTGATTCCCAATGGCAGCATCAATCCTCCTCTCTGTCAGGGCACTCACCAGTGTGGGTCTTTCTTCTCTGTAGCTCCGTGGGAGGTCCTCCTAAAAAGCAGTGACATCCAAAGTTAACAAGATACAACGGGAACTCCTTTTCCGCCTCTACCCCCTTGCTGTGAAGGGTTTCTAACACTGTAGATAACAGATCTGATAGCCTGCACTTGCAAGCTCACATTTTAATTTCCTTTGGTGTGTCATCAAATGTTTTGTAAAACTTATCTTTTCAACCCTATTTGATGCACTTACCTACCAAAGAGACTACAGCAGAAACACCCCTGTGAATCCCTTGACATAAAAACAAAGTCCTGTCTTCAAACCTTCTAACAACAAACTCAAAGCACTGAATTTTAACTCACCTGTACCTATTTGGCTACAAATACTTAATCTGAAAGGCTGCCTTATGGGGCATACTGGAAACACTAGTGTTTTTTGCACTAACCAAAGCTAAAGTTTAAATGTCCATGAAACTTCTGACAATAAGGCATGACTTTACTAAATGAGTATTTTATTCTTGATGTCCTCAAACCACAGCAAATCGCTATTAAAGAAAACCATCAGGGAACTGCCACATTTCATTTGCTGTGTACTATTCTTTCATAGGCATCAGTAAAATACTGGCACTAAAGATATGACAAAGCATAATCTCTGAAGAATTAATTCTTGTCTAAAAAGTCTTATATAAATCCGATCTGGATACAAGGAATGAAAGAAGTGAAGTGGGAATAAGGTACCTACCATGTATTTTCCTCCCTGACACCTTCCTCACTGTAATACTTACGTCCTCAGATTGGCTGGTTTTTCTCCTCTTTCCTGCACCATCCAGTTCTTTTTCTTTTTTGTCCTGGAAACAGAAGGAATAAAGGAAAAGAAAGCAAAGATAAGGACTCTCATATCTTTCTGGGCTGAGATAAATATCATCAGTGCACTCAAGTTACCTTGCAAAACTTATTTAATTCTCTGGTCTTACTGTCCATTTGGTCAAGAAAAGGGGTATTTTCCCTACATACTCCTTAGGGGATTCTTACCTTCAAATAGGACATTCAACAACACTTTCAACTCGCTGGAAACTGAGCAAGCAGTTATGATCCAACGCAAAATACATCCCCAAACCTTAGCCACAAGGCTAAGATTTTAAGACTGAAATGTACCACTAGTTGAGAGTACATATTTTACAGACATAATTTAAAAATGTCATGTATTGTCCCATACCAAGAGCTGGTGAACCCATGGTCCCTTGCAAACACATAGCAGATGCACACTTACACCTGCACTTTTAGTACCACTACCTGGACAGGAGCCTGACAGACACAAGTGCACCCAAGGCTGTCCATGGTTACCTTGGGAGTGCGTTTCCGAGAGATGCTTTGTCCCAGTTTGCTGAGGAAGGAGATGGGCGACTTGGTACTGGCAATTAGGGCAGCTTTTTCTTCTGCATTCAGGTCCAGGGTATCTGTTAGGAAGAACAGGTAGAACAAGGGAATGCCAAGAAGTTTTATCCTGTGGTGCTGTTATTAAATACACAACTGAAGGACTCACTGGGTTTTTTTAACATAAGTCTTTTTGTTAAATTCTCTGTATAAAATGATTGTAATGTCTAGAATTAATACCTTTCTCAGCTACTCTTTCATTTTGCCCAAATGAATTCTCCTTTCAGGGTTTATAACCACCCAGAATAAATGCTGTGTTTATTCTAGTTACTTTTATATTTAAAGAGCACCATGATCACCAGTATTCTTAAAAAGAGTTTGAGAAATAATACTCAACATATTTTTAAAAGGCTATTAAAACTACTTTTTCCCCCCCAATCAGAATAATATACTTGAATCATCTGTAATAAAGAAATATCTACAACATTATTATTAAAATTTAAAGGTTGGCCCTATTGATTTGGATTAGGCAACTACATCTTTCAGTTCTAATCAAAGGTATTTTGTTCCTCTTGGCCTGAAGTTAGTCTCAGCACTCCCAGATTGTAAATAGGTATAAAACTCAGACAGTGTTTTGAAATTACCTACTAAACCTCTACTATCAAGGCATGTTACCTTAGCTAAGACAAATGAACCCTAACAATAGTAAGAAAGCAGAAAACTTATCTAGTAGTGCTGAAAGGAGTTTAGAACTTTTGAGGACATTGCTATGTATTAAGTCCTTTTTTTTGCTCCTGATGCTGCTAAGATGGTCTTTATCAGCACCAATAAGAAGTCAGCTTTTTGTAACGTAGAGATAGCAAGTGACCAGTATGAGCTCGTGCAGCAGCAGCATGAAGGTAACTGAAGCACACACATTCACCCTGGAGCTTTCTTTAAATGTGACAGAAGTGCCCCAAACTCCTTACCACTAGAGGGGATGGTGTCTTTGAACATCTCATAGAACTGTGTGAGGTACATCACCATCGACAGCTTGTCTGGCTCTCCAACAGATGCCATTTCCTTTCCAGTCATAATGGGAGATATTCCAAACTCTTTTTCAGCAATGTCAAAGGCCAGTTGGTTATTCTTTTCCACATCATGCTCATCCAAAGAATCAAAGTCTCTGCAAAGGGCAGAAAGAGGCCATGCACTGAATCAAGTAGAAACCAGTCTTCTGATCCACTTTCTTTCCCCATCTCCCCCCTCATCAAAATCTCTCAAATTTATTTGCCAGCAACATGGTAAAGTTCACGCTACTTAATTACAGTGAACTTCAGAGCTCAAACATATCCTTTTTTCCTTCCCAGATTTTTTTTTTCTGTTATGAAGTATTATCCTCTGAAACGCATCTTCACTTCCTCCATTGCTGGAAGACTGTACTGTTTTCCCCTACATAAATTCTTCCGTGAGCCTGGAACTAAATTAAGTCTTCACTTTTTGTCTTTTTTTTTTCCCTTGACTGATCCATATTTTAGTCTTTCTGGCTTTTACCAAAACTTGTAGAACTATATGAAGTCTATATAAAAAGCTATAGCTTGTAGAGAATAACATAAACCATTTTAAAAGCTATTTGAACTCTCCACAAGCCATAGGGCTGTTAAACAGAGTAGTTGAGGTTAACTCAAGTACACCAACGCAGAAGTAATTCAGTGCATATGGAAGGGAATAACCACACAATTTTTCAGTGTGCTTTACATTGGATTCTGTCTTTAGATAGAGCTCTAGCATTTACTTTCTCTAATGTTCCTTTGGGAAGTTGAAGACATTTCAGATTTCAATTAAAGTACTAGAGTTTTCACCACTGTTACTTATTCCAGCGTTTTCCCATTTTAGAATCTGGGCACTGTTTTACCCAATATGTCATGTCAGGGGACACCTCCCTCATTCACCCAAGCCACATGTCAGTGTACAAAGACCAACAACACCTCTATTTAGACTGTGGGTCACTACTTCCAAAAAGAGCAGCCAAAAAAGTCTTTCAAAAGAGTTACTGTTAAACAGGAAGTTTATAAAGGGCTGTGTAGATACCTGTTCATGAGAAATTTAACTGAATCTTTGAACTATTCCTCATTTACTTTACACAACAAAAATCTGTCAGTCAACAATGCTTTCCAGTCAGTACCAATTTGAAGCTCAATTCTGCCAAATCATCCAGAAGGGAAAAAGACAACACATTGATCTTCAAATTCATTAGGCTATCACGACCTTCCACTCCGCTAGTGAATCACTGTACGTTAGTTTCTATCAAGTTTAATTGAATTCATTTCAATCCATTTCTTCATAAGTCACAAATGCATTGCCTCAATCTCCACATTATTAGTTCCAAACACCACTAATGTTCTGCCCTTCCCAGTTATACGAAGCAGCCAATTACTCACATTAAGTCTGGACGGTATCTGTGGATAATGGCACACAAAGCTAAGCCACTTTTCCATGACATTGTGAGATCTGTCACATTAACACCAGCATATCCATCAGTCTGCCTCTGGCACCAACTGAGCAATTTACTGGAGCGAGCTACAGACTCTGTAAAAAGGAAAAAAAAACCAAAATCACATTTTAAAATAAAAATGCACAACATTTCACAAATTCAAAATACAACAAAAAACCCACGAATCAACAAGGAAAACCTTAATGTAAAAACCAAACTCCTTTGACAACGGGTAATAGAGGACAGGATTCTTATATTAAAATACATAATACTATTATATCTATTTTAAATTCAAGACAGTATTTTTCATTTGCTAAAAAGTAATTATCTAAGTTGTAACTTGCCAGACTTTTCACCCTACCCGTTGTAAAAGAGCCTCAGGAAATATAAAACAGCTGCAAAAGCTTGTTAAGTATGATCAAAAGGACATGCAGTACACAATGCTCTCTAAAGCCCAGATATACTATTTCTAGTGAAAGAACTACAAATGTACTTCTGTAACTTCTTTTCCCTTGAAAACTTTCCTTTAAAAGCACTGACCGGTTTTGACCTTGTCTTACAGCAAGATCTGATGAGATTACAGCCTAAAGGGATGTGGCTGCAGGGCAAAGAGCAGAAGACTACACAGCTATTCAGCAGTGAAAGGGAGGCTTAGCAGCAAAGAGCCACTCAGAGTCCCCAAACTGCTATCTGGGCATCCAAGACAAGGCATGCCAAAGGAAAAGTCTGACATACCCCTCAGGGGAGAGACAAGTAGACAGATACTGAAATGCTTATCACAAGGCTTTCAGAATAATGCAAGCAAAGTGAGATTAAGAAAAGGAAAGCGCAAATGTGAAAGTCCGCACAAGAAATACCTTCTCTTATGTTTGTAAGAATTCTGAGTCTACTGTTAGAGACATTCAGTCTAGGCCTCTGCACTCTAAGCAAGGACATTTTTATAGATAAAGCAGGTGAAAAGAAATGCCTGTATAAACAAATATGCTTAGAAATTTAACAGCATTATAAAGCAAGGGAAATCAGGTAAATAAAAAAATATATTTACATGCTAATGGAAACTTGAAAAACTGGAAACTCAGACTGTTGACAAAACAACTGCTGGATACATTTTCCAAACCAAGAGACTGATTAAATTATACTCTACAGCTCTGCTGTCCTATAGTTCCTGCACTGATCCAGCTCCAGAATACCAAAAGGAATAGAACAGCAGCCAGGCCTACCATTTCGAGTCAGCTTTGGTGTCCTGGAGTTCACAAAGTTCTCTATTTCCAGGTGAATGTCTTTCAAGTCTCCTGTATTATACAGGTGCCGTACCTAAAATAACACAAAGAAGTTTCAGATGAGCAACATGCCATGCACCCCAGATCCATACAGAAACAGGCAGAGGACAATAAGGAGCCATAACAGGAAGACAAATACGTTTATGCAGCAGAAGTCAGAAGCACAGGGATCAGCTCATCAGCGCTGAGCAGTCCAGCTGACTGCTGCTGCTCAGCGGGTACCAAATTGCAATGACACACTGCTGGACTAGATTATGACAAAGAAGATGCACATGCACACACAGACACAAATTTACAGATGTCCTGTATCGTTACACCACGGTTACAATTATCAAAATAAAAAAATTCCTAAAAAGGAATATGCTGAGGTACAGACATCTACTGATTCCACGTTATGCACACATCAGGTCACTATCTGTCCCCAAAACATTATCACAGCTTCACCTGAGGAAAGACACAATGCAGATTACAAGCACTCAGAAGCACCATTTGTGCAGTTACCTGCTGTGGCCGCAGGAAGTTGACGTTGATGTTGGGATACCGGGTGGCAGGATCAATGCTGTAATGGCTGAAGTTTTTACTCATGTTCTCAGGGGTGGTCTGAGGCAGCAGCCTATAAATGCTTTCCCTTGGGAAAATAACATTAAAAAAAAAAAAGTCTGGAGTTTTGTTTTCTTTGGTTTTTTTGTTTTAGGTTTTGTGGTGGTTTTGGGTTTTGTTTGTTTTGGTTGGGTTTGTGTTGTGGTTTTTTGTTTTCTTGTTTGTTTCTTTTTTCAAGAGATGCATCACTACTACTACAGCTAAGTAAATTCTGAAGAGATAAACATTTAAATTAGAAATCTAACCACTTCAGACACTGCATAGCTAAGAGTCAGGATAAGCATATTAAAATCTGCAATTTAATATCCCTCCAGAAATCAAAAGGAGGGAAGAAACAATGCACTAAGCATAACTGAAAGGATTTCCCAGTACAGTAAAGACATTGAGACACCGGAGGGGCTCAGGAAGAGGGCTACCAAGGGAAGTGGAGCACTTGCTCTGTGAGGAGAGGCCAAGGGAACTGCGTTTGTTCAGCACATAGACGAGAAAGCTCAGGGAAGACCTTACTGTTGTCTGCAAACGGTTAACGGGAGGGTGATGGAAGTCGGGTTCCAAACTGCAACATTATTATCCTCATTTTTTTAAAATTCAAACAAACAGAATTTTATGTATGCATTGTGCCACTGAGCTGCAATTGCTTAAGTTTAAAACAGGCTGCACTAGCTGCTGCTTTTAGTTACTCCATCTTTTAATTACCTGAGTTCTGATCTCTACGAGATCACCTTGAGTCACCAAAACAACACTCAGCCAAAGATGATAAAAATATAAAGAACTCAGTGCTTTAAAGAAACACAAGATCTTGTTTGGCTTATATGAAACAAAGTGGCCAGTTTAGGAGAACATGAAAAAAGCAGGTCATAGCTTCCTTACAAAAAATACTAAAGAATATTCACGATATAACAGGGGATGGAGAGAAGTTCTGTATCTGGTAATTTAAAGGCACCTACATCTTCATGTGGTTTGCTATTGCAGGGCTGGTGACAGTAAATTGGGCTCACTTTCTCCATGCAATGTCAAGAAGCACCAAGAAAAGATTTCTCATTTAATCTTTTAAAACCAGGACCAAGAATAGATGCAACATTTCTTATTTCTATATACATCAGTTTATCAGCTCCTTAGGAAATTTTTTCTTCAGTTATACCTTTAAGCATCCTCTAAAAATGGGAGTCTGTACTTCCCATTCTGTCTACATATTTGTACTAGAGGAAATTGGAATGAATCATGAGACACTGGAGGATTAGATTGGAACTATAAGTATTAATTTTCTCTCTTACCTCTCTGCAAGAACTTCCAAAGGACTAGCTCCGAGCGACCAACTTCGTACCATCCAAGCAGAGTCCATTGCAGCCAAAAATCCCCTGGCTATTCCAGTTCCCATTGGCCAAAATGGCTAATATAGTTTACAAAAAAAAAAAAAAAAAAAGGCAGGGAAAATTTTAAAGAAGTATCAAGTATGTATTGAGACAACAACCTGCTGGGAAATTAGAGCTCAGTAATTAGCTTAAAGCTCCACTCCTCCTGGGTTAGAGGAAACCAGATGTATAGCGCATAGCTCATGAGCTCTCCCAAAGCCAACTTCTCTCTATTTCCAACAACAATTCATAGCCTGGAGTGCCTTAATAGCTTGAAGACTGTACTTTTTAATCAACTACAAAATGCTAATTATTAGCAGACCTACAGTAGGTTCTGTAGAGTCAACTCAGCCCAACAGGAAACAGATGGAACAGACACAACTTCAGAAAGAGCTCTGCACACATTTTCTTAAGCAAGATCATTACCACGCTAAATATTCCGTTTTCCCAACACTCCTACCCTTCCTTCAAACCTCCCACTTTATTCTATAATAAACAGCAGCTTTCCTTACAGTGACTCTCTTATAGGCAGCACATATTTCAGTGACGGGCTCAATGGCCTGTGCTTGTGCTTCCACTCAGTGCTTGCACACAACAGGGTTAAAACACAAACCTCTAAGAGACTGTCCCCCACCAGTGCCACGAGCAGCTGGTGGCCGTTCTGCTCCCGCACCAGGGCGGCGTTCTCGGACGCGTACATGCACGTGAAGTCAAACATGGCCACGTCTGGCTGCCCATAGTGATTGATGGCGAAGTCCAGCGATGGCAGCTGCTGATTAGTGGAGAAGTCAGCTGCCTCCCTGGCATAGTTCAGCAGAGCCTCCTGGTCCACGTTTTCCCGTGAGAGCAATACCTCCGTGTCTGCGTGATCCTGCCAAAACCAGAAAAGTAAAAGTGCAATGGTCAAATCCACAGGTTTATTTTAAGACTGGTATTAAAATTCTGACAAATTCACTGATATGGATCTGCCCTCTAATTTCTTTCATTCCTATCTGTGTTTATGCTTCCCAGAGAAAAATCTATAAATCTTTTATTGCAAATAGTAATCAGTCCTGCTCGTGTTTCTGACTGTGAAAGGGCTAAGAAACCTCTGAGCATTTTTCATTCCAGTAAAATGAGGGAAGCTCAACTAAGCTATCAAATGTTCTTTCAGCATATTTTATCTTAGCATGAACAAAACTCACAAATCTACAATGGGATACAAAACCTGTCCTTTCCAAATTTGTAACACTCTTCTGATAGCTTAAAATACTTGAGAAGGGCATTAACTGCCCTTTAGAACACAATAGCATTAGTGTTCTAAAATACAACTGTATAAAACCATGCCGTGGTAAAAGAAAAGCATGTGTCCCTTTTTTCACCACATCGTATAAAAATCATCACCAAAATTTTAGCTTATAGAGAATATAGGAGAAGTTAATACCCACATGCCGTATCACTCCTTTTTCCAGCAAGCTCTGTTTTTTGGCAGTCATGACAAAGTAGTGTGTATCATCCTTGTAGTAGACAATGTTCTCCAAGTCAATGCCTTGTGACAGAACAAAAGAAATGGTAGTGAAGGAGCAAGTTATGAGTTATGTGCCACACTAGAGCTCTATCAGAAGGAAGTAAATTGAAACTGCATGTTGAGAAAGCCTCAGAGAGAAAATGGTAAATAACTTTTTCACATGCTTTTGATGACTTTAAAAATCTGAATCTTCAACAAAACCACAAACAGCACATTTCACCTGCATAAAGCTACCTCTTCTAATAAATACATTTATCATCACTAACATTTGCATTCAGATGCGGACTGCAAGAAGCTGAACTCAGGATTCAGTCTCTTCCCACTTAGGTCTCAGGTTTCCTGAAAAAAGTAAGTTCTCCACTTCTGAACAAAAATGACACACACCTGCTTTGCACAGCAGAACAGCTGTAAAAATAGGGAAGTTAGATCTCAGAGACAGCAGTGACTGACTTCCTTGCACAAGATGTTCACTTATTGATTAAACATGGTATCTGAGTTACAAACTTTTGTTAACAAAGACAAATCATTTTCACTGGAAATCTGTCAACTGCTGGCACACCTGTGGCTTCTCGTAGATCTTGGAAGAACTTCTGGTTGAATATGAAGGCCACGCCGCTGATCTCTTCTACTTTGGCTTCAGCTGTGGTGTTGCGATTAATGAAGTTTGCCGTGATAGCAATTGCGAGTTTACCACGGAATTCTTTCCGGCGAAACCCTGGGGGAAGGATAAAGCAACACTGAAAAATAGAGTACACCTTCAGAGAAGGCTCATCTGCCACAGACAGGTGCCTTCACAAAATAAAAAGAGAGAAGGGATCTGATGAATTACAAACTCCTCCACAGAGGAAGCAACCATCGCTTCATCAGAAAAACAAATGCTCTGTTTAGGGAAAAAGCTCCTCTGCCTCTCATATCTTTTCTCAAAACTGCAATTTGCATAAAAATATTAATACAGGATTCTTTGCTACACAGAGTAATATTAAGCACCTCAGTTCTTAGACCCAAAAGTAAGAGCTACAACACTAATCAACTAAAGAAAAAAAATGTAAGAAAGGTTATCCAGATGAAAAAACCTAATTCCTTTGCTAGTGTATAGAAAAAGGAAAAAAAAGACAACCCAGGTGTCTTTGATACAAATGGATTTTTACATGAACCTTATATCTCCCTTTCACTAGTCAAGTGTTTTTCCAGATGTTGATTGGCATATTAAAGGATGTTTTTGTTCTAACAAATTTAAGAGTAAGTTCTATCTGAAAGCTAATTATGGAGTCCACATTACCTTCTAAGGTGTTCCTCCTGCCATCCCCTCCAATGATTACTTCAAACTCATACTCAGACACTGGATGGGTTTTGGGGTGGACCAACGCACGCCAACCTATTCCTGTTGATAAACTCCAAGTTAATGGCAATATAAACAGCAATCATAATAGAACAAACATATAAACCCACTTCTTACTATCCATAATCCCTTCATCATATGGTCAGTCAAGAAACTCTGCAGGACAGCTGCACTGTTGACAGGGCTCTTCCTGAGCTGTGCAGCCACTCCATGTGAACCAGAGGCAGACACAGCTCTGGTAAAACTCCCCTGACTATTTCCTTTAAGAGCCACTAAAACTTTATGGTGTCTTTATGGGATTAATAAAAGGCTGAAAAACAAGTAGGCCACCGACTCCTGGGGTGATCAGAGAAGAGGGTTCACAATGATACTAAAAGCAAAACAAGGATCATTCACTGATATAAACATCCTCAGCAAATGCAAAGAAAGGAGCTGTTTCAAAATGTTATTTCGTAAGTCTAATAGGCTTAAATATTTTCAAATTATGATCTACCACGTCTTGGTCTATTTACTACCGTGTACTACTTCCGGTGACTGTTCTGTATATTAAGTAATTTGGATTTGTCACTAGAGAAAAATAAATCCTACTAAAAATCCAAGTAAAAATGGATTAATAATTATTCTTATTAACGGAGCACGAGGAAAGTACTTAAGGTCATAAGCAGGGTTAAGGAGTAGGAGTCTGAGTATCCTACCACAACTTTCCCATTTTCTACCACCCATTCCAATGCTACTTGCTTTCATTCTCCTGATCCTCTGGAGGGTAAACAAGCCCCCGAAATTCCACATTGACGTGGATCTCTATTCCCAAGATCAAGGCAACCTTCAGAAGGATAAGCTGGAGCTGACGGATACCTGCAAACAAGCAAACAATAAAGAAATCAAAGACAAAGAAAAGAGCACAAGATGCTTATGTGTGTCTGTGTGACATAACTAATAAACTGATTTAAAGGACAGCTGCTGTTTTCTTTTCCCCCACTTGTTCCCAGCACTTCTCAGCACCGGTGTGGAATATATCACAACATGCCAGGAAACTGCACATAGTTGAAAACCCAATCCTTTGCAAAGAATTAAAGAAAAGTAATAATTTTTGGATGTTTCAGTCCCTAAATCAGCAACAGGGAAAACAACCAGAACATGCTCTGCAGGAGAGAGAGGGAAGACAGCACAAGCAGGACTGCACTTGTCACAGATGGCAACAAGCCATGTGATCAGCTTGGCTGTGATACCAACCTGCACCTTCATCCCAGCACCTTGAGGGCATATTAAGTTTCTCACCACCTCTTTTCATTTTACATAGGTAGTGGGTATGAAAATGACAGTGTGCAAACTCTATTAATTTGAAGGAAGACACCTTACTGTCATATTTCAGATACTGACATGAAATAATCCTCCACCTAAGCACTAAGTTTCAGCTGTGCTGATGTACACAAGAAGACAACGCGCAAAAATACTGAAAGAACAAAAGAAACAAGAAATTGGAAGAAAAAAAGCAATCTGCAACACTGAAGTTCTGAAGATCTTCCAGTTTTAGCATTCACTGCCAAATAAAAAAAAAAGTGGAGAACACAGACTGGTGGGCAAAACCTGGCTCTGTCCTGTAAAAAGAAAATAACTTTCTGGGAGAAAAAGAAAAAAGTATTAAAAGAAAAATATTAATTCCTGCTGAACCAAAGCATTCATCTTTGGAAGGAGATTGATTTCTCAGAATTTGAGAATCATCAAAATTATTCTGAATTTTAACATGTAAGCCTCTATTTAATCAGAACTTATTCACAGGTTGGCAGTGTTCTTGAACATATCTTCATCACTTCCAAAAATTAACAAAGCCAAAACTGTTCAAAGCCAAAGAATGTTCAAAAGCCTTCACTAATTTTTCCTTTTTACAAGTCCCTCACAATGTGCAACGGAAACAGAATAATGTGGCAGCTGCATGAACGTTTCAGAAAAGCAGAAAAAGGATCCCTCAAAAATGGAAAAGAAAATGTTTAAACCTTCTGTGTATTTTTCAGCATAGGAAGAAGACATGCCTTGGGAATGTGTAAAGGATGATAGATACATATTGCCTGTGTGTTAATCTCATGACAACAGATTTCTTTCACATCTAGGTCCAGCCCAAAATGCATGATGCGAAGGTAATGCTGAATTGTACCATAAGGGCTTGAAAGCAGTGGTGGGTGTAGACTGAATTTTAATGACCCCATGCCCTCACCTACTCTTCCCCCGCGTAGAACAAGTGCTGCTGTGTCCAGCAGCTGCTGTACTTACTGATATGGTCTATGGAGCCCGCACAGAATTTGCCATAAAACTTTTTGGCGCCGAGACCCCTGAGGTCATGGATGGTGAACGGCCACAAGTGCAGCACGTTATTGCGGGAAAAGGCATCCCTCTTTTCTATGACCACCACCTTGGCTCCCAGGAATGACAGGTCGATGGCTGTACGAAGGCCACAGGGTCCAGCCCCAATTATCAGACACTGCAAAACAACCAGCACAGAGTAACTTTATCGGCCTAGGAGGAAAGAGATATTTTTACCACAGCTTCCAAGCATCCCACGGCTCTTAGGAGTAAGTGCTCTTTGTCTGCAACGTCAGCTGAAATTTCAGATCAGTCTTTCTATTGTTACCTGCCAAGTTCTGCCACTGATATGGTTAAAGCAGTAACCACAACCTAAAAATAAAGCATATTCCAGAGCAGCAAAAAGTCTTGGGAAGCGGGCAAATAAACTCCCTGCGTGCAACCCTTGTTCTAAGGAGACCTGCCAAGGTGTACTCTCCAAGCTATGCAAGTACTTGGAGAACAGCAATAATTCTGAAGGCTTCTCCCTCCTCTATTCCATAACTTTTTATTTTTGTCTTAAAAACAAGAAAAAAAAGCAGCAATGACAAGTTTTCCTTTCATCTTCCAAAGCCTGAGCTGGCCTTTCTTAAGAACATCTTCAGCAGCACAGCAACAGCTACAGCAGATAAACACATGAGATGCTAATGCTAAACATCATCTTTTAGAGTAACACAGACAGTGGCTAAGCCAGAGCACTAACTTATCTCTATGTTGGTGCTTCTACTACTGCAGACAAAGTGCAAATACAAACTTTGTGCGACGGCACAACAAAATACGTTTTTATCCAATCCAACCTTTGTCATATCACAGGTCTTTCACCTTCTCGTATCTTTCTCCGCTCCACTCACAAACACTATCAGACACTATTAAACAACCTGAGAATGAAAATACATGCAGTCTACTGTTGACTTTCTACTTTCTGAAAAATAATAGAGCAAAATTTCTTTTAGGATTAAAAAAGCCAACATAGTCAGCTGATAACCCTTACCCACAGAAACCGAGGTCCACAGAGAAAGCTGGTGTTGGTATGTGATTTCTCATAAATACAGTACACAGTCCATTTTGTCCTATCGTTATTGCACTTTGGATTTCTACTCGGTACAAACCAGATCCACAGAATAAAGACCAGTCACAGAGGTGACTGGTGCTGCCATGTGATTATTTTCCAGATCCTCATATATCTTTATGGCTGGACAGCAAGGCTCCTTAAGAAATTCTTAAGTATGCCAAAACTTAACCAGAAACTAACGTTCTGATAAAGCCCGTTCCAAAGCAAAACTCTGTGTTTGTTGGTCATCTCCACGTGACAATTTTTACAGGCTGCCATGTTCTCACCATGTATTCACTGGGCCATAAATTCTGCAATAACGTGAAACTGCAAATATAAAGCCTGACTGAGGAAAAACCAGTACATCAGTGATGACACAACAACTGAAATGCAAATTCAAAGTAAGACTGCTGTGTAAGATAAGAAGTCACATAAATCTGAGGGCAGAGATCCAAGTCTAGAGGAAAGGGAAGGGAATAATAACACCATTGCTTCTTTAGTAGCTTCAAGAACCTGGAGGCATCTGGGACAAAAGGCAAGCACAACCCCTGCACTAATAAATTCCTAAACAGACTTGTACATTGAACAGATGCCTGTATTGTAATTCGTTAAAAGGGATACTCAATTAGGACCTAGTATGTTTTTCCAATTTGATATTGTTTTATTTGTAGATAAGTAACTCTTGAACAGCACTTGGCCTATCTTTTTTTAAACTTCTAAGAAAATCAGCTGAGTGTATCATATTTATCCAGGTAATGATTGTGCTTTTTCTGACAACTACAAACTTCACAGAGCCTGGATTCAATAAACAACAAGAACACACCGAGTGCGGTGGCTTTTGTTCTTTGATTTTTTTTTTTTCACATATAGAATAGTTACAATAGAGTACACAACAGCAAAGGAATTGTATTAAAATGAGACTATTCAAAGCCAGGTCTACATAATCAAATTATAAACTAACTGTCTGCAATTTTGTCACAAACTTTTTTTGTTGTTATTCTTTGTAACTGCCCCCCTAACAACATCCAGGTTATGTTAAAGATTCTAGATGTTCTGAAAGTAAAATATACAATAATCAATTAAGTAATTAATGGTCGAAGTTGCCTTCTTTCTTTTACCATCACAAAAACATTAAATTGCGTTGTTATAAAACATAACAAGTTTCAAGCACAATTAAATATAGAAGAAAAGATTCTTTTCCACCTCTAATGCTTCTTCCAGTTTCAATTTTCTTGTAGAGCCCCACCTTCTGATACTCTGTCAGACCACACTAACTACATGAGATGCCAAGTACAGCCAAATATAGGCAGCTACTGTGGTTCCTTCTTCCCTTTCCCCTCAATGACTCCAAGCAATTGCTGCAACTCCTTGTACTGGAGCTGTCTCATCCCTCAGAAACACTTCTTGCTCAAGATCTTTCAGACAGATTATATTAAGTTTCCAGTAACAATGCCATGGTAATGGAACATTAAAGGCAAACTGAAACCCTGTATTCTCAGTATAACCAATGAAGAGAGAGCACCATTTGTAACTATTTACAGTTGAACGACCCACCATGTCCAAGACTTGCTTTCATGTACTCTGCTTATCTGAATTCTGGTAAACCTGGGTGCTGGTCATGTGCACAAACTGCCCAGCTCCAGGCACAGCACCTCACCCCTGAGCAATTTTTAAATAGAAAATCAGGAGCTACACTACAGGGGAGGAGAACATCAGAACTGGTGTACATTCCAAGTGTACAACAGCCAAACTTTCTAAAGAAATGACTGACTTCTGTTCTGATAACATGGGTAATACCCTAATCTCTATTTTAAATTCTACCATCTCCACATGCCCACTTAACTTTCTGTGTCTTTTAATCAGTGGTTTGCAAATTGCATTAAACATTAGGAATATAAAACTAAGTGAGTTAGGAAACATCAAATCAGATATGATTCAGTTCTCAAAAGGCCTCTGCTTGGAACAGTTATGATTATCTCTTAGGAATTACATATAAACATTTAACAGCACGTACTATTAGGACAGGAAACAAGCAATTAATAGAAACATATACATGAAATATAAAAAGAACACATCCAAGTTTTTTCAACTAAATTTCACTTTCTCTCAGCTACTAATTTAACTACTCAAAATGATGTGAATCCCAAATCCAGTCCTCTGTGTTTCTGAGTAGGGGCAAAGGGGCGTGCCAGCTTTAGTGTATTAAAGACACCTGGCTACATAATTTCTTCAAAGCCCATCCTTGTCAGATTTTTTTAAGGCTCGTAGTCCTCTGCATCTTCAGATATTCCTTCAGAGTAGTATCTGAAGGAATTCCCTCATTTCTCTTAATACTAACTTCCCAGGGGGCTTCTGTTGTCTCTTGTATGATCCTTCCTCTACAAATTGCCTTTGCATCACCTCACTCACAGACACCGGTTCAATCAGCTTGTCAGTGCTGTCAATTCACAGAACTTCTCCAATTCAAGAGTTGGCTACTTTTTGTCCAGGCTAAAATCCTTACCCTTCTGACATTTCCTTATGGCTGCCAAGTTGTCAATTCAAATCCCAACAGGACCAAATGAAGCTCTGATGTCCTTCTAAACTCAGCTCACCATTTCTCTATAAATGTCATATTCAATTTTCTGAATGCCTTTCATAGCTGGATTTCACCCTGCACTCACATCTATTTTTTGTATGCCCTCACAATCAAGAACTATCCACCCAACCTTCCATTAAATATCTTTTTCCATGTTGCATCTCCATTACTGAAGCAATCTTTTTCTCATTGTTAACAAATAGTGTTGCAGACAAAGATATATTTAGAACACAGATGCAAAAATCACTTATAGTCTACTATTCAAATAAGTTAAAAGACCTCTACATCTTCCACGGCTCCCTCAGTCTCTTTCTCATTAAGACATAAACCACCTGACCTCATTTCACAAACTTTTAGCACGCTAATTCAGTTCTAATCAGTTCTTCATACAAAATAAGAGCAATTCCTGAATCAAATGAATGTACACTGCAATCAATTATTCAAAAAAAGAACTTGGAATTTTCTCTGTAACATCCCACAGTGCTTAAAAGGTTTATTTCTAACTATATACGAAATCCACTACACTTATCTTCCTGTAAATCCTTCCTTTCTTTTGCTGCCTGAAAAATGTAAACCTTAACGGCAGTTGGACTTTTGAGGTGTTAAAGCTACTGCCCACCGTGACAGTGCCCAATTGTTCCATTTTCAGAGTTTACCAAGTGTTACTTCAGTAATTCATTATAAATGCCTCCCTTCATATGAAAATGGCCACTGAAAAGCAGAACAGAATAACCAATCAAGAAACTAACACAACTTTCTAATATCTAGTTGAGAATTAAACTTCATGCCAAAGATCTGAAATGACACACTCTAAACTAGATATATTTTCCTCTCTGCTCTTTACTGAGGAATTAGTCATTTACTCTTCCAATTAAAATATTTCCTTCTCTCAGAAGGTGAATATTCAAAAGAAGCATCTATTGTTCTCAATGAAGGACAGAACCTTGCTTAAATTTTATAGTGTTCAGTACTATTCGCCTTTTTTAAAAAAGGAAGAATGCTTGATTATTTACAAAAACAACATATTCTATTCACATTCCCATCAAGGATATAAAGAACTGCTTTCAGTAACCACAAAACAAATAAATAAGATCATACTGCACAGTCCAGCCAGAGTGAAGCACATAAATGCCAGCTCACAATTATTCAGGTTGAAAAAAAAGTAAAATGCTCTGTGTGTGTGTGTATGTAAAACAGGAATTCCTACAGTAAATACCACACATACCAACCTTTTAAAAGATCCAAGGCATTTTTTTTCTTCTTTGAATCTGGAATATAAGTGATCATTTTCTAAATAACGGGAAACAGGATATTTTGCCCAATTGGCAGGAAAGTTTATTTTTCTTGAGAGAGTCACGAGATTTTTCAAATTAAAGCTGGAAATTTCCAAACATGCATATTTTGTACCTAGACTCCAACAGCACATGCCCCTGTTACTGTCCAGTAAAAAATGCAAAAGAAAGTCTACGAAGATTAAAGGTTCACCAATTAAGATTTCCTAAGCCATCTATAGTATTGCTGCCACAAAAATGCACAACAGAGGAACTTGCAGGCTGCTTCTCCTGAAGAAGTGACAAATATTCAGGTGGGCAGTCAAATCCTGTAGTGGCAAACAAAATTTCTGATAGCTAATCAAATGCTAACACATTGGGGCTATATTCTGAATACATATATGAGAACATTCCTGAGTCTTTCCCAGCATTAGCATGACACCAGGCAAAGTTATTTTTACATCCAGACATTATTATTTAGTGTTCCAGAGACAAACTAGGTAATAGTTGTGTTGACCACGGTGACTGTATCTCTTACCTTCGTGTTGGCGCACGCTTTCCCTTTCTTGTAGTCCTTATGGCTGCCTCTTTTATCCAATTTGGCCCATAAGGCTTTGGCTTTCCAGTAATTGAGCTTGGATTTGAGTTTATGATAGAAGGAACGATAGTCCTTCGGCTTTAGTTCTAAGTAGTCACAGAGCTCTTGGAAAGCCTTGAGAGTCCCCTTGCAGGTGGAACCCTGGACAAATCTGTCGAAGAGAACATGAGCCTGGTTCACCTTCTCGTTCTTACTCTCCTCCATGCTTCACACGTGGCAGCTGCCCTGGGGGGGCAGCTGTTCTCTTCCAGTCTGCCAGACTTCCCAATGTTGCTCCGCTGAGCCACTTTCACCTCTGCCTTACAAGCATTATCAACCTAAAAGACAAAAAGAAGAAAATGTAACTCAGCTTGCTCTCTCATTTCCTTTCCAAATTTTTATCTAAGCCTGCTGAACTGAGAGCCTAGATTCTCAGTAATTACTAATGCATCAGTCCTAAGTAAGTCAGCGGATTGATACCCTGAGGATTTTTGACCAAGCTCACTGAAGCAGAGCCTTCCAGAGTGCACTGAGCCTCACTGCAGACAGGGGCACATTGCACCTCAGTTAAATCACAAAATACTTTAACCTGAGCCAGCGCCTTGGAAATTTCACCAAAACTCATTTCACACAAACAGCAGAGAAGTCACAAGTAAACTGGCAGATGTTACATGATGTCTCGAAGAGGGTAGAGGTTGTGAAAACAAAAGATGCAGACCTACTGATGTCGCAGTTACTGTGTAACAGCACAGGAATGGTTAGGTACTGGTCTTAAAGACACTGCTACCACAAAGTACTTCAAGAGTTGGTTCTGCATCAGCAAAATAAGCTTCGGTTCTTTCCTTCTAAACAGACACGCTCATGATTGTTGGAGACCAGGCAGGTATTAGGCCTGGAAAACCAGGTAACCAAGCCGACATCGAGCCTGGGAAAGCAGGTGCAGCGAAGGCACAGCGAGAGGCCTCCGAGGTAACTGTGGAATTCAGTAACAACCTTGGACATTCTGTGAGAATAGAAGAAAAGGCTGCTAATATGCTGTTGTTATGCTGTGGAAGAATACCTTGCAACAAACCCCTGAAGTCAAGAGTTAAAAGGAGAGAAAAAAGACTGTTAATGTAGACTTTGTTTAGGGAAAAAATATGGACTTGCACTTAGAAGTATCAATGTGTTGTGTGATGGTATTAAGGGGTTTGGGGAGTATGCATAAGAGTGAAAAAAGTCTTAAAACGTGTGCTAAGTAGTTCCCTGCATGTTCCCCTCCTGTAGGTTAAAATATCCGTGTGCAAGGTGTGATAAAAATGATTAATGTAAACAATGCATCTCGGATTTGGCCATTTTGCCATTTCTCATGCTGCTGTCCACCTCCCTGTTCCCTGTTGCATTCATGGAGACGAAGAGGACAGAAGAATAAAAGCCAGTTTTAGTGATACAGTCTAACTGGTTTTTTACCACCTAGCCCGCAGACAGTCAGGGACCAAGAGTCCTGAGTCAGACAGCTGTGTTAGGAAAGGTGGACGTCGGCACATGATAGAAAGAGAAGAGGAAAGAGGATGGAACAGCACATCCTCTACAATGTTCTTGCAAAGACCGGGTTTTGTACAGTGATGGCTACTGTGATCCTAAAAAAGAGATAAACCTGCTAAGAGCAATCAGTTGCTTCAGAAAAGACGTCAAGACTGAAAAAAGTAAGCCTATCTGTGCTACATCAAGCACTATAAACATTTTCCTTACCTAAGACCTATGCATATATTTCTGTCCTTAAGTGAGCAGCACAAGAGTGAAACGTGGCTGGTGCATAATCCTTGTAAGATTCTCATACTAATTCCTCTATTCTGTGATTTTTTACTTCTTTTGATATGCAGGCCCATACAAAATTTCAGGTGATAGTTAGGGTCTAGTTTAATCTGCCGAGGCAGATGACATGCTCTCATGAGCTCTGCTACTCCTAGTTGCCTTTCTGGGATCCGAAGCAGCCTGCAGATTTAAAGAATTAATCGTTTGGCTCACAATTAGAGATTTTGTTTAAAGAACAGGTATTTTCTTCTCTCTCTTTTTTTATACAATAAACCTTTTTCTTCCTTTTTATACGTAATACTAAATACATAGACTAGATTACCCTGCTCTCTAAGGAAGAATAGTTCTGTTTGCCTTCAGGTAGGAAGGCAACATATGCAGGAACTATGGAAGTGAAAGCAATTCTGAGGTGCTTTTTGTCCTTTGTTTTTTTGCCCTTTGTTTTTTTGCAAAGGGTATTAAGGTAAAAAAAGAAATAAGTGAAACTCGAATAAAACTTTTTAGTTTCGCACCAGCTCTTTTCCTGCTTCCAACAGACAGGAAGCCAAGTCAAACATTACAGCTCATGTCTCTTCCCCTCCCGTATGACAGCTCTGCAGCAGTTTATTTGGGCACTCCTGCTTTTCAGCCTAACATGGTATTTATTGTTTATGTTCAGAAAAAGCAAAGAAGACCTGAAAACCTTTACTTACAGCCAGAAATTGATGTTTTTTAAAATAAAATTTCCTAGAGAAGCCACAGCACAACAATGGGTTATACTGCAGCATGCAATTCTAACTTTATTAGGACAACTGTCTCAGGATACATGAAGCTGTTTTTCTAACTGGCTTATGGTGATGCAATGTACTGCTCACTAAGCTGGATGGAACTGCTTTCCTTATTTTTAATCTTAACTTCACTGTTGTGAAGCTGAAAACATGTTCCAGGCTTGTGCCTCAGGGAAACCACTGCATTACTGCAGAGTCTAAGTCATAGAATCATAACATGGTTTGGGTCAGAAGGGACCTTAAAGATCATCCAGTTCCAACGCCTTTTCCGTGGGCAGGGACATCTTCCAATAGATCAAGTTGCTCAGAGCCTGGCCTTGAACACTGCCAGGGATGGGGCATCCACTACTTCTCTGGGCAACCTGTTCCAGTGCCTCAGAACCCTCACAGGGAAGAATTTCTTCCTAATATGCCATCTAAACCTGCCCTCTTACAGTTTGAAGCCATCCCCCTTGTCTTATTGCTACATCCCCTTGTAAAAAATTCCTCTCCAGCTCTTGTGACCCCGTTATGTACTGAAAGCCTGTGCCTCCACTTCTGATATCAAGAAGAATATTATAAGGAACTCCAACAAAACACCTCTAGCACTGAAGGAGTAGTTTCAGTGTGACTGTGTAATACAATTACAGTAAAATACGGACAGCCTAAAGTCACATGCCTCATTAGTCAGCACAACCTCCCCAGATGAATGCTGTTCTCTTATGTTCCCCCCACCTCTTGCACCTCACTCTACCACCCAAACACTCACTTTTCAGCAGCGCTTCGGGTGATTGAGGCTTCTAAAGGAAGAACAGTAGAAGTTACATGACCTAAATGAAGCGGAGTCACAATTTAGGTCTCTTAGTCCACAATCCACTAGCTGATATACCCAGATGTAAAGACAGCATAGGAATCATTTGTTACTCTTCCTTCTCCTGTGCCTTTCTACCAGAGGACTGAGGCAGCATTGGTTCTGCACTGCTGAGGGGGATTCCCAAATTAAAACCCAAACTATTGTAATTCTAGGAACTTGACTGGTTTGCGTTCAAGGAGACAAACCTGCAGAAAGCAGGTAATTTTAGACCGCACATCCCAAGTGGCACGTTAGCGCAGCAGCTCTGCCGACATCCCGTTCCACACAGGCTGGGAAATCAGTTATGCCCACGGGTCAAACACCGAGGCTTCAGTCACCGTGGTACAGTCACTCCCTACAACTCTGCATTCCTGATGTAAACACCCAGAGGCCTTGGAACCCGCGAGCAACACGTCAGAGAACATGCGAATTACAGGATGAAAGCAAGGGCAGGCAAGAATTATTTGCCAGGTTTCCAGAGTCTCCGTATGCCTTGCCGGCTGTTCTGCAAGTCTGCAGTATCCTGCATGTTTTGTCTCGAGGCAGCTGATTGCTGACTCAGAAGCTCTGTGAATTCCTTGGCTGCAGTGCTGGGCGAGAAAGACAAAGCCCGTGGAAAAACGCATGCAAGAACAGCGTTCATGTTGCTATTTACAATAATAGCATGAGGTTGTCACTGACTCACGGCTGAAAGTACACTCAGGATCTCCAGCGCTTGCCCAGGACAAAACAAACCAATGAAAAACAGAGATGCAGGCGATGAATAATTCCAGGTGGTGGTTCCTTCCCACAGTCACCACAGATGCAGGAATATGAATATTTTACCAAATGCGTACACGGGAAAGAAAGCCCAGTGCCCTACTTCTGCCAAAAGATAAGAGATAAGAGATTTTGCAGACGCTCCACATAATGAATTTGGTTGTACAAACTGAAGTTCCACAGCAAGTGTTCCAGGCACATAAACACACCTATTTTAGGTGTCACCACCCCCTCTGCATTTTCTATCCTAATTTTGTTAGAAGTGCTCATTCAAATAGTGACTTGAGCCTGGAAAAAAATTAAGTACTATGGGATTGTGTTTTTCAGCAATCTTCTCCTGGTTTTTTCCCCCCATCAGAAACTATTGAGTTAACTCAATCTACATTCACAGCTTGTTCTGTCTAGCCTAAAACAGGAGTGAATAACACATTTGCCAAAGTGGCTGCCCAGCTGCACTTCAGAATGCTGAGTTTTTCTGAGCACAATGTAAATCCTTTCTTACATTTGGGTTATTTCACAGCCAGGCAAGCACCACCCACCCTTGGCAGACATCTCTGAGAAGTCAGATCAAGAAGCTGCAGCAATACCATGCAGAATCTGAAAGTGAGTTGGTACATCGATTATAAAACTACTGAGAGCTCCAACAGCCCCAATTTCCATTGATTTCACCCTCTTCCTAAAACTCCCAGTTCCCCAGCAACACTCCCTATGCCCTTGTCTCCCTTTCATGGCCCCTCAGCTTCTGCCTAAGCAGGACTCAGGAACATGCTCTGGAGACTCGAGATTACTGCAGTACCCAGGAGGCCAGGACACACTTGCAACTTGGCTAGCAAAAGCCTAAGAACAGATTATTGTTAAGCTCATACTGCAGACAGTGGGGACACCTATTTTTGTCTCTTCTCCTCCACCCAGCCTCCAGTTTTTTTGTTGGAAAGCAATTACCTTTAAGACTTTTATTCCTCGTCAAATCTGGATGAAATTATTCAAAAGTTATTAAGGATGAACTGAAAAGCAGATGGACAAACAGCTCAATCCTGTAAGCCTCCCCCCTTCTTTAGGAAACAACACTAAAAAAATCTATTCCAACAAATGAAAGAGCTCTGCTTTCATTTCCAAGATTTAATTTATTTTACTTTCAGCTAAAAGGAGTGGACTTTGCTACAATATGTTCCTGACTTCTTAAGTCATCACAGGTATCAAAAAGCGCAGCTTTAGGGCAGTGGTAAGACTGTGGAACAGATGGCAAAAAGAGGACAATTTTGACAAGCAAAGCTAAAGCCAAAACTGGCAACTATTTTCACTCTATATTATGCAGACAGAGAATGGGAAAGCAGGAGGACAAAGGCGTGGTTGCCATTGTTTGCAGCTTCCCTTTTACACCAGATGGAAAAGGGGCATGTCAGCACTGTCCACAGCATGCTTTAAGATGGTATTTTGATCTGCTCTTATTCACAAAAATCAAGACTCAAGCAGATACACTGTCAAAAAGATGTTTAACATGTTTATCAAACCTAATTTGGTGGGCTTCTGCCCACCACGTGGGAGTGAGACTTTCGGGTCTCCACCTTTCCTGTCTACCCTCCCTCCAAACTAGTCCAGAAGTGGGAGAAAGAAAACAAATATGAATTTGGTTACAAATACAAGAACCTGTTCTTAACATATATACAAATAGTTCATGGAATTCTCATGTCATGAAAAACTCAACCCAGTAACGATTTGAAAAGATGCGCAAATTATATCCAAGAACATGGAAATGTACAAATACAGAAGTACTTACGGAAAATATTTTGGTTCCCAAAGTCATATCAAGGTACAGAAGAAAAACGTGTACGTTGCTTTTTACTAACCATTTCTTAAGTGCCACAACATGACTACCAAAAGCATTTGACCTACAAAATACAACCTTTTATCTACAAGAATTCAAAAAATATACTTTGCTGCTGCTCTGTCATACACAACTCTTTGATCACAGCAGGCCTTATGCTGAAAGAACACTAAAATAAAGTCCAAAAAACAGATCCTCTCTCTTCTCCAGAAGAAAAAAAAAAAAGGTAATTATACCAAGGAAGAGGTAGCTGCTCCCTTATAGGATGATAAGGGAATAACAGAATGCGATCTGGAAAAGTGTCAAACTGTAAGACAAGCTTCAAGAATGAATAGTTTAAATGCCTGACGCTGCCACATACTAGGTAGATCTCTCACAGCACAGATCTTGACACTGGCTGACCAGTGACCAGTGCAGTGATCCCTTCTCCTCCAGCACCAACTCACCAGCTGTGTTTGGGAAGCTGGGGACATTCTTTATGCCTTTGAACTGTCACTGTCCTGTGAAGAACCTCATGGTACTCTACACGAACAACAAAAGAAGATTTATTTCTCAAAGTCAACACACTTTTATTCCAATGTTAAAAAGTACTACGTCCCACTAGAATCAAAACTCTCACAGCAAACTTTTTGGAGCGTGGCCATTAATGCAGCAAGACATACGAGCAATACTTCCCTTCACTGGCCTCCCCAAATCAGACGACATACGGCAGCAGAAGCTCCACTTGTTACCTGGATGGTGAAAGCCACACATCTCCCACAAATCCTTCTGAGAAGACACAAGTCCCCAGACCACAAATCATCTGTTTCAGTATAGGAAGCCCTCAGCATCTCCCCAAAGACTACCCCACACACCTGTGGGCAGTCAGAGCAGGGGCATTTCTGAAGAGCCACACATACTCCACTTCTGAGGTGAGTGAAGGTGACTTCACTACCAAGCTGAAACATGTGAAGGCTTCTCACTCCACCATTTAATGGAGCAAGAGGGTTGGTTGTCACCCTCTCATCCGAAGTGCTTTGAAACTGTTCCTAATGTTACATATCAACACAGAAATCCATCCTAAAGTTAGTTCCCACCCAGTTTTACAAGCTGGGCTTCCCCAGAATTCTGCAAACACTATCTAATAACCCAAGGAAGGCTCTTATGAAAAAAAAAAAAAAACCTCTAAGAGATTACTGAAATGACACTTCAACAAAACTTCATGACTTCGAATGGGGATAAAATAAATCAGTCACCTTAGCACAGCAAGACATACCAGCTTTTGACACCACATAGAAGATGGATCCATTCATTTTGCCAAGCCAATAGACTACATATTCCACAGGAAACATCCGTTTTCAGCAAGGCTTTACTGAACATTAGAGAACAAGAACACTGTCCTGCCCCAATTAGAAATTCTGAGCAGAACGAAGACTGGAGGCTACAAACACACTGTAACGACCTCTGCAGCCCAGTGAGCCAAGTCCTCTGAGGCCTCCAGATCCTGCCAGCACACCCATCACCCCAAGCCATTGCATGGCACAGGGAGAAAACAAATAGATTTGTATTTAGAAAAAACAAAAATATCTCAAAGAAATTCTCAAAGGAAACTCACACAAACACATCTGTAAAAATTTACGTAAGTGAAGGCTTTGTCTGTCAGAATCTGGTAGCAAAACCCAGACTGCCATAATCACAAAAGTTATCACAAAGCAGGAGAGATAATCAACAGGAACAAAGAGACAGACAGAATCACTTGATCTGCAAGTGACAGAAGGAAAAAAAGAAATCACCATTCTTTAATGAGTATGTAAAAAGGTTCAGGAGGTTTGAAAAATTAAGACGTCTAGCACCTAATGCAGTACGTGCTTGCTTTCTGCTATGGGCACTTGTCTCCACTTACAAGCTTCAGTTCTCCTTTTTATTACCTAATTCTCCCTTACACAGGTCAAAAATCACTAGTCACTTAGAATCACAGGGTCCAGACTAGGCTGAATTTACCAAAGCCACCTTCATTCGGGTCATCAAGAGAAACATCTTAGCACCTCAGAAGCAAGTTCAAAGACTGGTCATTTGTGCCAGCGTTTATTTTAATCACAGCAGATGGCTGCCTGGACATTAAACACCAAGGCTCACTCCTCAGTGGTTTGGCAAATCTGGACTCTCACAAAACAAAGTACAAATATTCCAGTTAAAGACATTAAAAAATGAACATGGGAAAGCAAGCTTTACTTGTGCTGCTTCCAACTCTCAGCTGTTATGGGTGTGCAAAAGAGGCAGGCACTTCCTCAAAGGAAGTGGTAGAGGACAAGGGAGTTAGAAAACAGGATTAAAAGGTTCCTAATTCCACCCTTCACACACAGTCAACTAGGCATGGCATCACAAATCTAGTACACTGCACAGAGCAGTTCAAACAGATTATTTAATGGATGTATAACCTTTTTCTGTAGAGGAAGGCTGAATATAGAAAGCAAGGAAGTTCAACATTTTGGAATACTTTTCCTAATACAGATCCTGCAAGATTCTTTCGGGAGCCAAGAAAGCTAAGTCAACAGACATTTGAATAAAGGAGCTATAAAGATCTCTCCAACCCACAAACCACTTTATTTTGAGATTGCTGTACTTTAAAAGCAAAACAAATCCCAAACTTTATTCTAGGAAAAGTCCAGGAAGGGCTTGGGACCATGCTAACAACCCAAGGCTGTGACCTTAGCCATTATATTACCAGGTAAATATATATGCAGAGCTCAAAGAAACACCTAAAAAAATTGGATCTAAACTCAGACCTCCAAAACTGCCACATTTCCCTTAACAAGAAAAGTCCAACCAGGAACAGCCTCCCAAAGACTCATGAGCAGATGAGGACCAGCACCTTGTCCCTGTTAATCTATCCCCACTCTACATCCCAGCTACCCTGTGCGTGGCCAGCAGACCCAAGCTCCACCAGCAGGACGACTCCCTCGAGCTTCACCGCTGCCAAAGAAAATCCCACAGTGTGTTTATGACCACTCATGGGTGTACCCTGCTCGTGTAACTCAAACCACTCCTCTCAGCCTTCCTTTCTCCTTCAAAGTCATGCATGAAAATGCGTGCTGTGCAGTCTCTCCACAAGTCTAACATCAGAAATGGCAACGACAATGAACTCGATCCAGGTTAGATGAGGCTGCTTCTTGATGATCCACAGGCATTGCTGTCCTCCCACATTAGTCACTATGTTAGAGCATAATAGAGAATTATTTAATTTTACTTTTCAGAGGTAGAGAATTACACACCTCAGCCAGAGCACTACTGCCTAAACAGAGTCTGAGCAGGGCACAAAGCAGGATTTGAAAGGAACCAGAAGGAGACTAGTTTCCATCATGGTTTGAATTATCTTTTTTTGTCAGATTCACTATGGAGTTACCCCTCATTTTCATGGTAGAAGTTATTTGTTACACTGCTAAGCTCTGGGGCTTCCAGATAACAGAAAAGATACTGAACATGTTCCACGGACACAGTGCTAAATCTAAATTTGTCAGATCACAAAAAGAAAACACACATACAATAACCCTATAACTTTTATTTCATCAGTTAGATCATTTAGTTGAGGTCTATTCCACAGGTCTTACAAACCTCCTCTATAACCTCTCCCAGGTTGCATTCCTGTGGATGTGACTTTATTCTCAGAGTCAAAAAAAAAAAAATCTATCCTAGCCTTTCCTCAAAACACTCTCATATACTGTACTTGCATTTTGGAGTTCTTAATTTGACAATATCTTAAACTTAGTTTAGTATTAACCCTCAATAAATTTACTCATGTAAATCTTTTCTCTTTTCAAGATAAGAATACCCACCCTTTGCACTCTGGCACGCTCCACGATCCTCAGTAAAAAAGCAAAGCAAAATCCAACCCTTAGCAACTAACAAACTAACACTGTGAAATCACACCTGATCAAATCTAGCATCTTAATGAAAATTCATCTCTGTTACACAGTCTAGTGTGTTTAATGCTTCCCATCACTCATTTTCCTCATAGGTACAAGGAAAGCTTTTACCAGGAGACAGGAATGTATCGTAAGCAAATAACCTGTCCAACATTTTCGCTCAACTTCGACAGACAGAATAAGGAGGTTACATTTTCTTATGCTACAAATCATATCAAAACCCTGAAAAGTAATCCAGGTTGTAGGCAGAGGGTGGCAGAACCAAAACTCATTACACTCAACTTTCAGCTCTGGATATCAGTTAATATCAATTGCACATATTGTTACATAGGTTAAAAATAGTAACCAGGCAGCACCTTCCGTGCTTGGCTGGACATTTGACTCTCAGAAAAACACTGAAGCAGTTTCAATTGGCCTGACAGCGATTCCCTGAACCCACAGGAGATGCCTCTCTCAAAGACCATGCCAAGCTCAGTGCCTCAAGCAAAAACCTGTTAGGAAATCAGTGAGAGGAAAGAGGTGGAGGTGGGTTTGTGATTTACTCTCCTCTCCCTGAGGCTTTGGCAAGCAGCTTCTGAAATAAGATGGCAGTCATCAGTTCCAGAGGCAGACATCACCAGTCTGCTCAAATACAGCTGCACTGGTGGGGACGTGAAAAGACTTGGTACGAATTAGTCAGAGATTTAATCCAACCTAAGTGTAAGGATGACATTCAGCAGAATTTGTTCCTAGCAGCAAGGATACATAAAAGCTTCTCTCTTTGCCTTTCATCCTCAATGACTTTTCTGTCTAGTCTTTTTAATTCCATCCTCCTTTGGATAAGGGCCATTCCTCTACAAGGATATCTGGGGGTCTGAGGCAGATATTCTCAGCTGAATCTCAGAGCTATCTGGCAGAGAAAGCCACTCCATGAGAGGGCACGAGTATCCCCTTTGCTTAAGGAAGGTCTGAGAGCCCTCACCAAGGGACCCACAATGCCCTTTTTCTGTGTGAGACATCTGCAAGCAGCTCCTTAAGAGGCAAAGCTCTCTGTGAGCACAGAGAACGACCGCCCAGTGTGGTTCCACAGGCCCGATGCACTGCTCTGCTACTGTGCTGCTCACAGGCTGGGATTTGTCTCTTATGGCATTCCAGCATTTCCACTGGCAGATGATTCAGTTCTGGACCTCGGGCTCAAACTGAATAAACTCCATAATCTCTTATTTCAGAACACCATCCTCCATCTGGTGTTTGAGCATTAGCCAGAAGTGCTTTTAACACAGCAAGGAGAAGAGTTACCTGTGACTTTCTCAGGGACAATAGCAACAGGCTGCTGCTGGCTTATCCGGAGGCAGGTAATTTTGGGATCAGGCTGACGAGCTCTCCTTCAGAAATAAAGTACTGAAATTAAGAATTCATTTCTTCACCTTCATTCAATTGCTGCTTTCAGGCTCAGTCAGCCAGAACAGACTGGTAGCAGAGCACAGCTCTGCAAACTGGGAATTACCAGGAGTGGTGGCAGAAGCATAGCATGACAGTAGCTGCTTTCCTAGAAATCCATATGGTGCTCCTGTGCATCAGAGCACAGTGTTAACTGCACAGAACATCCTAGGGCCTTCAACATCTGGAAACTACCTTCCCTCCAGCTGCTCACTGCTAAATAATTTAGCATAAACTAGTGGCAAATACATGGATACCAACAGAAGCAAATGCTGCTATTAAAAAGATTCGGTTTTCACAAATTTGAGGATTGACAAACGTAAAGAACTTGTTTCTGATTACAAGGAAAGCTATCCCTGAAATCCACATGTCTACTCTCCCCGCTCCTCTGTCCTTTCCCATACACACATCCCAGAAATTCTCACAAGTACCATTTTCTCCATGGACCCAAAAAGATCTGGCTAACTGTAATGAAAGATTTCCTGTTCCATGGCTTAGACTAGAAGACTCTTTGACACTTGGATCTTCAAATATTTAGGAGTGGCCACAATTACTAAGTAATGTTTGCTTTTAACCTTTCATTTCTGTAACATCTCTGTTTATTTTCTGGAATAGAACAGATTATTTCAGTTGGAAGAGCCCTGCAATGATCATCTGGCCCAACTGCCTGGCTGACCAAAAATTAAAGCATGTTGTTAAGGTCACTGTCATTCTGAAAGTTCATTTCCCTTCCCTGGCTGACACCACCAACTGGGCGTGCAACTTCTGCAGTAACTTCTGAATTATGTTGTGTAATAACTTGGAAATACTTATTTGGAAGACCAAAAGGCAGACAGAAGGATCTGAGGCTGATAGAACTGGGCAATTTCCTAGCCTTATCACAGTGGCAACTCAGATTAATCATGCTTTATGTCCCGCCCCGGTTATCACCTCAGACGTTTCTTCCTGAGTGGTTTTCATGATCAATAGCTTTCTTTTAATTTCCAGGCCAAGTTTATACCTCTCTGTTCCTGTGATGATGCTGACCTATGCATTAGCTTTCCCTCCCTTCCCACATATATTTATAGACAATGCCACATCCTCTCTTGATCTTCGTTATGCTAAGGTCAAATCAAGCTCTCCTGGACTAAGAGAAGCTCTCTTTTCCTAGGCTTCCTGAGGAAAAGAACTGCATATTGCTGGGTATGAGGCGTGGGGTTTTGGGTTTTGAAGGGTGGGAAGGTCATGTCAGTGTCCTCACTGGTCACAGGGATCACCATTTCTCCCTTCTTATTCTTTTCCAAGTGAAAGGATGTCAGATTGTCTCATTCTTGTTTTTACAATATTGAATTTCACTTCATGTGTATCCTACAAATTCTAGTTCTTTCTCCAAAATATCAATGTAAAGGCAGAGTTGGTCTCAAAGGAGCAGCATCACATCCCTGACCCTTAAAGAACAAGAACAGGAATCTTTCCCCCCAAACTAGTTCCTTCATCTTTTAAACACAACTTGGTACTTTCTGTTCCCAAGGAGGATGCTCTGAAGTGCAGTACTCCTCTCAAATCCAAGCCTCACTCATTTTCCCAACTGAACAGCATCAGCAATAAGTAGCCTTTTACGTATATGTGATACAAGTATGATGAATTCAGTAAATATATGATGCCAAATATAGAGCTATTAATGCTTCACACTTCTCTGCATTCATTAGCAGAGAAGTGCCTCGTGTTTATATCTGAGTTGCTTCTGATTGCAGCAGATTCTCTGCTTCCTTGCAGAGAGAGAATCAAAAAATCCTGCATGGGAAATGGACTGACCTCAAGCACTGGAGCAACAGAAGTAGGATGAGACAGTGCAAAGGCTATCAGAAACCCATCTGATCCAGTTGGGAAAGAAACAAATTTCATAGTTGAATGCAGCAGTACCTCCAGAAAAGAGCAATATTAATGTCACTGGCCTGGAGACAGATGGAGCTTCATGTGGAAGCTTCCCTTGGGCTGTTAGACCAGTAAAACTAACAAAGAACTTGTGATCACCCTTTCCCACCTCCCCTGCTTTTTAACCCATTTTAATCAACATAATAAAAAGAACACCTCTGGCAGTGGTAGAAAAAGGGTGTTGAGTTTTGAAATGAGGGAAATGGGGTTCTACAGCACTCCCCAAAACAAAAAGCCCGAAGCAATTAAATACTTTGTTTATTAAGAGAACACAATTCTCTGAGACTGAAAAGGAACAGACCACTTCCAAAGATTTACCTCCAAACTAGTCCAGTGCTTTGATATTACTGTACAGACGTAGACATGGCAATATATGCAAAACTGATGTGCCAAGTCAGAGTCACATGCTCTTAACTATGGTTACAAACACGTATGCAAAGCAAAACAGCTTCATTGAGGATTCATAACGCTGCACAAAATTACCAGCTTTCAAGGCCTTCAGCTGCATAAAGATTAATTTCTCTGAAACCAGCGGATACTGTAGCCACTTCTGTAACCCTCTGTCCTCTTACTGACACATGTTGTGAGGGGTGGGAAGAAGTGCGAGGGAGGTGACCCGAGTCATTTGAAACTCCATTTCCTTGGCAGGATGGATGAAATTTCGCTTCTTCCTCCTTTTAAAGAATTACAGCCTTGAAAGCTGAAGGTGGCAACAGACTTCCAGAATTTTGCCTGTGTTCATGGGGCTGACAGAAACAGTGCTAATAACAGAATGGTTGGAAAGGCAGGAAGGAGGTTCATATAATTTCCAGTAAAATGTGTTTTTGGTAGTGCACCAGGGTACAAAAGCAGCATCATAAAAACTGCTGGTACACTACTGGATGTTGTTTACTTTGGAAAATGAAATTTGAATGTTGTATTCCCCCAAAGGCATAGCTATGCTATGGGAAGAAACACTTCAGGCAATTTATGCCACATCTGTGTCCCCACAGCTAATAAAGGCATGTAAGATGACTACAAGCTATATGAGTATAATCAGTTCACCAAATTACATAAGGGAATTTAAGAGATAAGTACTCTCCAGTGCTCTGAGCACATATTATACTGCCCAGGAGTCCATTATCCCGAAAAAAGAAAAAATATTTTGTGTCTTTGAATTGCTCTTAAAAATATCTAAAATATCCCAACATTGCGGTTGACTCAGGATTGCTCTAATCTGAGATTGAACAAGCTTGGCTTTCCCTTTTCTACATATGCTATGCAACAATGACTTCACTTTCATTAGTCCCCTGCCTAACTCCTCAGATCTGGCAGTAATACAGCCAGTAAGCAGATCAACAGGGTCTCAAGTTTAACAGAAAGACCAGTACTTAGACATGTCTGTGACTTCAGTCCAAAGTCGCTGGCACATTTCTAAGCAGCCATAGATTAAGACGTTGGAAGTATCTTAGAGAAACAGAACAAAGCAGCAAGTTCACAGTATCCAGCTGTAATGAAATGTCCTTGACAAGCATAATACAACAACACTTGTTGTATTGTTCACTGGCTACAAGGGGCAGTTTCTTCTCTAGTTTGGGCTGATACCTGTTCAAGGGCTTCCAAGTGCCCCTATGCCCATTATAATTGTTAGTTTTGGAGAGAACAGTCTGCAAGTGTTTTGCACCGTGGGTCTCAGAACTCATCTCTGTACAGACTGCAGAAGTAACCCTAAGGTTACTCAACATTTAATTACTTCAGTAACTCCCAAGACACTGGAGAGAACACCAGTTGTACCCACACACTTCTGCATGGACTCACAGCACTTCCTGCCTCTGTGTGTCTGGATCTAAGCATTAGACTCCCATGTTCCTCCTCTCCAGGGGACATGGCAGTTCACTCCTAGCACAGAGCTATTTTATTATGCCACATGCTACATTAACATGAGCTTATGTAAGCAAATTTATAGCCAGGCAACACCTAATCAAAATGGCCAACAAGATGGGTACCTTGCTATTAAATGCTGCTTTCCCTGGAAGAATTGAAAGCAGCATAGGGAACCCATGAGAGAAGCTTACAGCACTGCAACAGCCTGCTGCAGCAAGGCAAATGTGGATGCAAAACACCTGCAAACAAACAATCCATTATCAAAAGGGGGTTTGATTTCCACCTAAACAACTAAACATCACACGCACAGCCTGTGCTTACATCTATTTCAGTCCTACCTCGGGTCAGCCTAAAAAACGTTGGGTGTGATCTCCACAGACACACCACGCTGCAAGGACAAATGACCACACGAAGTGAAGAAGAGCAGCTTTCCTTTCATGGAAAGGCAAAGATGCTCTGTGACTGGGGTGTCCAGGCTTCACTCCCTCAGCCACCTTTTCTAGAGACAGGATGGAGCATAGAGAAGCTTCCAGCCCATTCCTTTTCTGGCTTCCTTCACTGAAAACGAGTAGTGAAAATCGATTCACGGAAAACCAGCACGTGCATACAAAGGAAAACTAGTCTGTGACATCTAGGCTACACTCAACAACAGGAGTTAGTACTAAGGTAAGCCTGGCAGGATTAAATTGGAGGGCTGCCATTACATTAGCTTTCATCAGATCAGTATATGGTTGCAGAAGAAGTAAGATCATTTCTGGGGAAAGACATCCATGTTTCCTTTTCTTGGTTAGGAAACTTGATTTGGCTGTGGATTGGGGAAGTGCACCAATCTACCCTGTTTAAAACTCTAATTTGAGGAGTGGGCCAAACTAAGAAATGGTGAGTCACAATATCACAGAATAATTATGGCTGGAAAAGACCTCTGGAGATTGCTTAGTTTGATCCTACTGCTCCAAGCAGAGTCAGCTAGAACAGGTTACTCAGGACTGTGCCCAGTCAGGTTTTGAGTATCTCCAAGGACGGAGTCACAAGGGATGCTTTAAACCTAACATATCTCTTGCAGCAGACAGACCTGCATATTTAACTTCCAGGCAGATTAATTTTTATGTAACCAGGCAATACTAGAGAGGATAGATACTCAAGTCCCAGCACACATCACCCTAAAAGGTAAAGTCAAGAGAGCCAAAAGCAGCAAGTCACTTTTTCCCCTATATTCATGAAACTCAAGGTCCTCAGATTTCCTCCTTCTCCTGAAACAAACTGAAGTGTTTATTCCCAGGCCTCATGGAACATTAAACAAAAGAAAGCTTAACCCATGCAGATAACACATGAAACTTTTCTAGTAGATGGCACTGTAGCTGTGAATCCCATTTTACATTCTACTTTCTGAACAAGGGCAATACCTAAGCCCAAGGGTTCAACTAATCTGTCTCATCTCCTTGAAAATAGTTCTTACTGGTCAAGTTTAGTAACATCTGAATTTGCAGTAAATAAGCACTAGTAAAATCATAAAAATAACACTGAAGAGAACCTCAAGAAGTGACTGAGTGTCATGTTGGTTCAGATGTTGACCCAGAACATGTCAGTTTCTTACAAGGTGCCTTACAAAAGTACCACCTAACAACATCAAAGAGGATAGTCACACCTAATAGCAAAAAAAAAAAATAAAAAAATTCCATGTTATATTTTCCGAGGACAGAGTCCAACTCCTGCCAGTGGGGCTACAAAGGAATAGCTTTTCAGCTGGCAACTGAACCACAATGTTTTAAATAGGTAGTTCAAAGCCAGAGATTATTCTCTTATCCTGTACTGTCACTGTTACAAGGCTATGAGGAAAGGTAACACTGATGTACACAGAAGAATCAAAAATTTACCACTTGAATGTTAAGTTCGCTCCCTTTGTCTTCACGAAACCACATTGTGAATGACTTGCAATGTGCCAACATGATTTAAAACAGATATCTGTAGAATCTAAAGACCTCTGATTCAGTTTTGGTGCAATCAAGAGGCTTTAGTTAAGAACTCAATAAAATTAAGATTTACCTCTGGGATGAGAAGCTGTTTCTAGTGTCAGCTTATGGTAGTTATTTACAAGTACTTGGAAAAACAAGTGATTTTGCAAGAAAAAAAGAGTCAGTTATGGAGGAACACAGGTTAAGAGATCAGCAGAGTAGGTTGAACCTACAAAGATTTAGAAAAAGGCCTTGTTTAGTGGAAATCTATTACACATATGGATGTGGGACTGAAGAACCTCGAACAGGTCAGCCTTCTTATGCCCAGGGTCCGTCTTCCTTTCCTCATTCCCTAATAGGAGGGTCTGGAGACAGGATTTGAAAAGATTATCAGGTCAAAGCTGGGAGTATGTTCCTGCCAGCAGTCTAAAAGTGAAGTTAATCATCTCAGCACCTATAAAGGGGTAAGGCCTGGGAAAGATCGAGCGAGACTGCCTTCATTAACTGGCCTGAAACTAATCACAAGCCCTGCAAATCCAACACTGAAGTCCTCCAGTCAAAGGTTTAGACTAAAAAGAACTTTTGTTAACCGAAAAAAAAAAGTGTATGCGTATTTAGGAAACAACTATTGCCACTCAAATCCTCTGGCAACCAGGGAAAGTAGCACTAAGCCTTTTACAGGGAAAAAAACTTCAGTCTAGACTAAGAAAGGGCTTAGTCTAGACATGGATACCACAAGCCCTGAAAGTGTGAAACCTTCTCTACTGCCCTCAGTGCACAGAATCAGTGCCTCCCTTCTCACAGCAGGCAAACCAGGTAGGGTGCAAGGGTTAAATTCAGCTACCATGTTACCATACACTGTTACAGTGCAAAATTGTTCATAAACTTAGGAATTTATGCTGAAACTTGGCAGAAAATATCCAAAACAACAACTTCTAGGCAATACTTGAATCAAGTCTTTAGCCTAAAGAGGTCAACTACTTATTGCAGAAGTATTCACTGAATTTCTTCTGCTTTTAACACCTATATTCTCATCGTTCCCTTTGCATAAAAAGGGAAGTCAGAGATGCTATTTTTTTAAAACCAGCCTTGTTTTCATTTAAAGAGAGAAATCTGCACAAGGGCAGTTTTGAAATTACTGAGTATTCCGGATTTTATGTGAAGTTTTTTCTTTAGTGACCTGGCTCCTCAAGTAGTAAATAAAAAGCACGTCCCAAGGAGACATAATAGGGCTCTGCAAATTATTACACTCTTCTGCTCCTACAATCCTTAAAATTCAATTCTTCAAGGCCCATTTCAAACACCAACCTTTGAATAGGGCATTAAGGTTTTGGCAGGAGTAGAAGTGCCTAATTTTAAAACTTGCTTCCTTAACATTGCTAAGTTCAAATAAATTAATTACTTAAATGCTTCCTTGAGCTCTCCAGTTCACTGTCTAATGAAAGAAAAGGGAGTGTAGGTTTGTTTAGACTATATTAAAAGCACTAAAAAAATTAATTGAAAGAGTTAAACATTTCTTGGCATACCCAGTAATACTTCACAGATCACGGTGATATGATGTTTTGAGATAATGCAACCAAAGCGGTTTTAGTTGCTTTGAGGTTTGAATCTGCCACAAACAGAATGAGCAGGAAAAGCCACAGTTGGTAGTTTTGTCTTCGGGGTTTTTTTCTCCTCTTTTTCTTTAGATGCACTGAAGAGACTCTTCAAGAAGGGTCTCCTCGCAGTACTATCTTTCAAATTGCCAAGAACAATACCAGGAACAGTTTCTAGGATGGGGACAGAGAAATCTTCCAAAATCTGCTTCTTGCTTTGTAAGCTTAAGGAGCTCTTCTGAGACTATTTCAGTCACCAATAATTGCTCTGGAATGGCACTAGAGATTCCAGAGGGAAAGCTCTGTTATCCATCACCAGCAAGTGAGCTACGTTGAACTCTGTAAATATATCTCAGAAGAATTAAGTGTTATGTTTTTCCTGCATTTATAGTGCTGTGAGAACAAAGAACACAATCTATTAAGCTTTCTCTTTTTTTACTTCTTGATATGTTTTCATTCTAAATTTCAAAATTTATTCAGATCATTGTAGTGTACATTTCTTAAAATTGAGCATTTTAAAATGCAATCTCAGTCAAACATGATCAAGAGAAAATTCAGTACCTGTGTCCAAAACAGAAGTTCTGACAGCCATTTCTGCCTTCAGAAAGGCCAGAGACAACATTCTTGTTCACCAAAACCAGTTCCTGAATTTGACAACTTTCCTTTCCAGTCCTGTGGTTTCACTGGGTTTATTAAATCATATCGGACAGTATTATTAAGTTCTTAATGAGAATGCAGAAAGGAACAACAGCACTTCTGTGGTCACAAACCCAGCCACACAACCTTCCTGTTAATGCATAATTAGAGGCTGTAATAGCAGGCACAGCCAGGATCTCCACACACACAGGTCCATCTTCGCTTACCTTTATTTATTTAGGATATCTATTCACGCTGCCACTGAAAGGTATTTGATTCCCTTTCCCCTGATTTTGGAAATGAGTTTCAGCTGAAGGCCATGCTGTCACCTCCCTGGCCTAACAAACATGAGCAGCCTCTGCAGTCAGGTCAGAGAGATTTGATCTGACTCCTCACATGGCACAACCATCACAAGAGAAATGAAGAGGAAAAGAAACACGAGCTTTGTGTGAGATGGGATCGATCCCCTTAGGCAGCTGTGGGATTTTCAGCTGTTCTATGCAAATCATGAAGTTACAGATATCGTTATGCCTTAGGGCAGAGGCTGTAATAAATGTAATCATCTCACCCTCAGTTTTCAAAGTCAGTGAAAGGTTGGGGAAAAAACCACCCAAAAATCAACACAGTCTAGGAAGAGAAAAATGTTTATGTCAGTATTTTAAGAAATTCTGCAGTTCCAATCATCTCAGTATGACAACATGTCTGGGCAAAAAAGTTGTGGTTTTTTTTTTTTTTGTTGGTTACAGTACCACTAAGTATAACTAGAAGTTGCATAAGCAAAGCCAAGAACACCCAGCCTGCTTACTGTCAAAAGAAAGAACAAAAATAATTTGTCTGGATCTACCACTAAGTTTAGGTCCTCAAAATGCTTTAAGAAAACGCGTTTTTAAAAATACAGACATATTTCATCTTGCTTACCCCTTTAAGAAAGGCTCCAATTGCTCTTTTAATATCCCCATATTTAACTTCAGTTTTAAAAAACCTGTAGATTTATCGCTGCCTTTTTCTTGCACTCACAGGAGCTGCATACTAAGCAGAATTTTTTTCCAGGATCTTAATCTGACTTTTTAAGGCTACAGCTAACTAGCTCCCAAAAAAAACCTGGAGGAACATCAATCAGGGCAGTCCAAAGGGCTGCCATCAGGAACTGTGACAAAGCAGTAAAGAAAAGCTCATACCCTCCTCGGGAGTGCCGTGGAATAGAGTCAAACTCAACGTTTGCTCTATTATCAACTTGGCACACTCAAGGGAAGTTGTGGAAGTCTGTTGTTCAAGTAACTTAAAATTAGACTATTTAAAAAAATAACAGGAGGAATAAGCCTTAGCTGTCTAGATTATGTTGCTATAGTTTTGCAAGAAAATTATACAAATATCCAGAGATTTATTTTTGTGCAAGGGTAATAAGCTCGTGGGATGTAAATTACCATAATGTTTGATGTTTAAAGAGAGAACATTTGAAATCAATATTTGTTACACTCTTCACAAGTGTTCTCAGAGCTCTTGGTTGGGTGCCTGACAAAATATATTTATTTCACTGAGTTCACAGGTCAGCACCTGAGACTTCCCATAAGTGTCCAAAGACATTCCCCCTCAAGCCCTCTTCCACACAGCTCTGGAGCATGAAAAAATTATAATCTTTATCCTGTTTCTTTTGGAATCCTGACACAGGGAACATACAGAATCTATGCCAAGTGATGGGCATGTTTCCATGCAGGAATTTCAGATGGAGAGGTCGAGGTAAGCACAGGGGGAAAAAAAAATAAGGAGCAAGCATACAAAGGAGACAATTTCACTGCCCACCTGTAGTGACAAACAATACATTGGGTGTACTGTAACGTTCAAAAGATCAAGCTTTAGGTTCTGGATCCTGCCCTATTTAAAGTGTTCCCATCTCATTATCTAAGAATTCAGAGCAACACTTCAGAAGCTTCTATACTTTATTTACATAGAAAGTTCCTCTGAACAAAAGAAAAAAGGTATGAGCTACTAATATGGCTCTGAATCAAAAATACGGTCAAAAATCTAATTTCCAGAAATTACTTGTATTCACCTTATAAACCTATCTGACTTACCATCTTCAGCTAGCAAGCTGCACAAAGAGCACAGCTCCAGAGCATGCCTCTTCTCATGGAATATGTTTTGTTCAGGAAAATGTAAACAATCTGTGAAGTTCTGTCTTTCATAGGGTGAAGTTGTACCACAAAGCAGCTAAAGATATCACACTTATTATATGTTTTCAAGGAAGCAGCTAATTAAACCTTGCCTAAGCAGGCAAAAACCAACCGCACTTTGAACAACTACCATTTCTACAATAATTTTTCATCTTTTTTCCCAGAGCCAAAATACACAGTCCTCCAGAATTTCTAAAGTATAATGACTCAACTGAACAACTCTGCTTAGATCTTTTTTTTTTTTCAAATCATCAGGGACTTTCATGTGGCATCATGAAATCTGAGTTATACAGGTAACAAGTGCACCCAAGATCCAGAAAGGAGAAGGTTTAGAGAAACAGGAAGACAAGTTTAGTTGGAAACAATCCTGTGACCAGGAAAGCACATACTGTCCTCACTATAAAATCTATTTACTCTTCAGAGCAGCAAGATGAGAGATTACTGAAAAAAAGAGCTGGACAAGATAAAGCAACAACTAATTTCAATTGATGTCATTCAGTTTGCGTTCAGTCTCAAGTCTTTAACTCCCACTTCTTTTTAATCCCCACTTTTTGCCTGCTTGCCATCATTTTAAAGGAGAGCTACAACAGCCTCCACAAAGCCCTCATTATGAGGAGGTCTATTCGATTGCAACACAAAATTTGGCCATTTCCAAGCAATTCCTGAATTCTCAACTGAGGCCGCTGTCACTTATGTGGTGCAGCAAAACAAGCTGCTCCAGCATTTTTGCTCCCTTACTTCACTGTTCCTCTAGAACAAGAGCACATATCCTGCTGGCCAACCTCCTGCTTTTCAATTCTGCACTCCAGGGAAATCGATGCATTTCAATTATGCACACTTACGTCACCACCCACAACCAAGGCAGGACAGGCAGAGTTCAGCTCATCCATTAAACTATGCGCTCCTTGGCAGCGAGTGAAAGAGGTGCAGGTGGAAAGCAGGAATCTCATCTGTGTTTTGAAGGGCAAGGGTGGATCAGGCAACATTATAATAGCAGTGGCTACGAGACTCTAAGATGAAATTCTTCGAGCACACACAGACTCTTTAGCAAAAACTGATACTATCAATTTTCTTTCTCCCCGTCATATACACAGAGGGGTGGTGGGCAGACAGAACCCTGGTGATGTGGCAGCTGGTTTTCTCTTCTCTCCCTAAAGCAGATGATTTCACAACAGGGTATACTTTGATTTCGGTCAAAGAAAACATCCAGAACCGTCATAAACTTTTTAAAAGAAGGATTTCTGACCACAGTGTGGCAAAATGAGGATAAAAAAGGAAAAGACAAAAAAGCAGTTTTGTTTTGAGACCTATTTTAAGTCCACATCTCCAGGCAGAAGAGCTTCTAGCATTGCTATTCTCAGTAAGATGCTTCAGGGTCAGTTACTTTCATTTGCTGTTTCTTCCCTAAGGAATAACTAGGTTTGCATGAATAGACCTGTCTAGCTTGGCTTCGACCATGCATGTGGGGGGACGTGGAAAAAGACTGAGTGGGCCGGAGAAGACAACAAGAAAATTGCAGTGCAAATGCTGTGTTTACAAATGCTGCACCACACTAAGACAATTTCCTCAGCTGCTCAGGCAAATCATTAAACCAAACCCCAAACAATGGCAATGGAGGTAGGAAGAAGTGGCACCATCTCATCCTTCACACCAAGGGTAGGCGGAAGGGCAAAGATGTTCCACGCAAAGTTCCTAAGAGCACAACAGAGGAAGTCTTTAGTTTTCCCCAGGAATTAAGCACTAGGCTTCTGGCTGCAGGAAAGTCAGCCACAAATCTCACCACAGCACAGCAGCACCTCCAAGGAACAGTATATACAAGTGTCAGACCTAGACAGGACACTGAAAAAGCCACTGCAAAAAAGTGGTAATTTGATGCACAGAAAAAGGTGAGTGAAGCCAAAAGGAACTCAAGGACTGCCTATTCTGACCATGAAAGCACAGCTTTACTGCAGCCCAGCCTACCCAGCAGTGTTACCGTTATGGGTTTCTATTTTTATCTGGACAGTGAAAATGTAGATGATGTAGTCAGAAGCTTCTCACCACTTCAATGACTATTTTTTCTTATTTGAAGTTCATGAAGGAATGTGTAAACACTCCATTTATCATCTGTACAAGCACGAGCGTTCAATGCCCTGTATGCCTACTTCATTTCTTTGGATTATCATTGACACCTGCTTAATTCTTTGACTCCAAGTTTATTTGCAAGTACCTTTTATGGTCGTTTTGCAGAAAGCCATGCCCTAAGAGCCTGACAGATTGCCAGCTCACTTCATTAAAAAGCCTCCCGTGGCAACAGCTTTCTTCCACTGCTGACCAGGGCTGTGTTTGAACTGATGACCCTAAACTGAAGTGCTCCACATGTCGACTGTTGGCTATGCCAAGTCACCCTGTAACCCGTGAATACGGGAAATTCTTGAAATGAAACCTTCTTTAACTGTGGCAGCTGTTATTCCCCTAGAAAAACAGAAGAGCTAGTAAATATGCCTTTACAGTCATCTTTAAGCCTCTAGAAATTACTCTCCTTTCTTTGCCTTGACACGCCTTTCCTCCTCTTGAATATTCAGAATTTTCTATTACCCCAGCAGATTTTAGAATACACTCTTTAATCTCTTTGTTGATTGACAACTTCACTTAAGATTTTATCTTCATGATCTTGAGATTACTAACATGGTCAAGCTCTGCTCTTCAAAGAGCTTGTAAAGTGAGGATTGAACAATAAGGGGTGGGAGAAACGAATTTAGCATCAGACAGACAGAACAATTCTGTCTCCTAGGGTTGGGCAAGCCTTGGAAAAGACCACAAGACTTCTTGCCATCATACTGCAGATCACCTGCCAAATAGGAACAAAAAACCCCACAGAACATAAAAAAACCAACCAAAAGCCCAGCAACTAAAAAGACCACAAAAAAATACCACTTTGAGATCCAGTTACCGCCACCCTGAAATGCAAAGGAACAGGCAACACCACAGAGCTGATAGCCTCCACCCTTGTACAGCAACAGAGCCTGCCAACCAGCCATTTATCATGACTCCACAGCCACAGGAACTGCAAAACACTCCTTGTCAGACTTTTGTCAACTGTCCCAGCTCAGGTTAATACCAAAACCCCAGTTTGTTACAGACAGAATCTGTGACAAGTTTCACTACATGGAGAATGTGACCAAAAAGGTGATGCTTCAACACCTCGTCAACTTACTAGTTCTGTTAGGTCTAATAATATTAGACTATTAGAAGTCTACTAATGGTAACTGCTTTTATTAGCCCTTAAATAGTTTTGCCATGCAGCATCTCTGATTCCTCTCTCACAATCTTCAAGCACAATGGTAAACAGCTGCCTCACTGTTTTCTGAAGATGGCATGGGGAGAAAGACTAAGGACAACTAAAAAACCAAACCAAAACACAAACCACAACCCCAAAATCCAAAAGGTTCTGTCAGGTTCTTAAGAGCACCTGAGTGTCAGACAGCCTGTGTACTCTGCAGTTCTCCAGGCTGAGCTTTTTGCCACAGTATCTGGCCACACACTGAGCTCTACAAATGCACCAGGTAAAGGCAGCCCCTTCCCTAAGTGTCAGGCACAGCAGGAGCTGCATCCTCAACAGGGTTCCCAAACGTTACCACAGGCAAGATTCCTCTTCTACTGATGCACCTTAGACACTGTGAGATAAGCCCTGGGTGTTATAAAGAGGGGAAGCTACAATTACCTGCAGCTCTTAAGACGAATCACATTGCACAAGCACCTTTTTAACCGCTCTGCTGAGAGGCCTCTCCTCTCACTGCTCACACACAGACCTGCTCTCCAAAGCTGCTGTGCGACAAACCCGGAATTCCTTCTTTCCACAGCTGATGTGTTACTAACCTTGACAGAGCAAAACAAAATGAGGGGAAACGCGCAAGCCTTTCAAGTCTAATTTCTGAAGCCATTTAGACACCGAAAACAAAACTGTTTGATCAGCATACAGCAACAAGACAGGAATGGCTTGGTCCTGAAAAGATTCTGAAGGGAAAAGGAAAACACAGCACAAAGATGTGTTTCACTACTGCTGCCTCAAGGACCTAAAGATAACCAGCACACGAGTATGTCTCAATTTGTAGTACCTTACATGCCCTCTTGACCAATTCTTGACCCAGAAAAAAATGGCCTAAAGGGACAGAGAGGAAACCACATGAATATTTATGCTCTTTAAGAACAATAATATGTGTGTTGAAATACGCAAAATATAAACAATTTACTAAGGGTCGATTTTGAGAGTTCCATTGTCCAGTCAAAATTTTGTTTACAAACTATTACACAAATCAATCTTAAAAAACCTGTCGACCTCCTGCTTAAAATAAGCGAAGTATTAGTCCTTGAAATCTCGCACAAGCAGTAATTATTTTTAGACTAAAGGATACTAAGTGAAGGTTGTGAGGAGAGCAATGTCATTTGCAAATAAGCTCTCTGAAGCAGGAAACTTCTCAATTAGGGCTTGTTGCTGTTCAAAACAAGTTATCTGGCATTTCTTGCCAAAGGCATGTTTTACACACACAAAGCTGCTGGTTTCTAGAAACAAGATACATCTGTCACTCTTGAGTACCTGTGACAGAGGCTGAGACTCTAGAATAAGAGACAATGACAGAAGACATACCCTTCTCCTACTCAGTTTGAAGTTCAGAGCACTTTGGGTGCTTCAAAGAGAGAAAGGGAAAGGAAGGCACACAAAGTGAGAGGAAGCAAAAGAAGGGATGGCTTCTTTTCCACAACAGGCAGGTACAGACACAATTTAATTCACGTAACCCAACCACGGAGATCACATGAGCTCAAATATGTCCCTCAGCACAGACTGGTGGGGCAGGAGGAAGGTGGAATCACATGGTGACACTGGACGTACCTATTCCTCTCCCATCACACAGCCTACCAACTGATCAGTGCCCTGCTTCTCACCGATGGCCATACAAGGTAGGAGCTGTCAGTATCTTGAATGATCAGCTCCTGACATCCTGACATCAGATGAGACTCAGATGCAAGGATGATGACTAGCCCTGTTGAATTATGGGCAGTTTGAGATCAAAGATGTAAAAAACTGTTCTCTCCCAGCCTCCAAATTAGATTTCAGCAGTGGGAAAGAGACTGGCCCGCATACTCCACATTTTTGCACCAGCAAGGAAGGACAGGTTAGTACAAGTGCCTCTTGAAAATATCCTGTCAGAACCTTCCCTGTCAGGTCATATTTCTGGGCTTGTTCTCTTATCCCTGACAAAAGCTATTCCACATAACTATGTTCATGTCACCGAAACAACTTTTTGGGAGTATGAATATCAGAAGTACATTTCATAGGTAGGTAGATTTCCACACACACTCCCTCTATGTTTATTTTGCAGATTATGAAACACATAAGTCTTTGGGTGCTTCATATTCAAAGGCAGATATTTGTTTATTTAAAGTTCCAGCCCTTTTTCTTATTCCTATTGTTCCCCACATATACTCCTTACCCTGACTACTTAGAGGACTAAATAACAAATGCAGCAGCATTTCCAAGACTCAAGACCTTGCCAAATCCAAGTTCTTCATGCTTTATCCCACACTTTGTCCCTCAAATAAGCTTTTATGCAAGTTACAAGCAGTTGCATTACTCTTTTAAACAATTATTAAGAATAAAGCAGTATTTGATGCTGTCTCTTGAGAAAGGTATCACACTTGCAGCCATTGTTCATTTGAGATAAATCCAACTTCTCCTAGAGCTGAGGCTGGTACATGGGGACCATGAAACTCCTGATGGGAGGAACTAAACTGAAAGGCAGCAGCTCTACCACATAAGTTTGAGAAGCAGCTTAAATCTCTTCCCATCAATCACAAGTACTTGTATTTATGGCTCAGCATTTTCTTCAGTTTGGTATCTCCACACAGTAGTAAACAAGTTCTAGACTAACTACGTTAGAGCTGGAAGCAAACATTTTCATCTTCCATATACTCCCAAACAATCCAAATGTTAACTGACTTTAGTCTGTTTCTCTCCATTCTAGAACAGTCTGGAATCATGACTACTTTGAAACCAAATTTCTGAACCACCCAGAAGTTTCAAAGCTAATACTCTTAGCTAGAAAAGATTTGGATTTTTTAAATTAATTTCTTCAACAAGACCTGTGATGATGTAAATATCTTTATATCAGCCATAGCTAGCAAGCTCTGCAACATGGAAAGAATGTTGGCAAATGTTAGAGTAATGCTCTTAGAAAAATCATGGAATGGTTTGGGTTGGAAGGAACCTTAAAGACCATCTAGTTCCAACGCCCTGCCATGGGCAGGGACACCTCACTAGACCAGGTTGCTCAAAGCTCCATCCAGCCTTGAACACTGCCAGGGATGGGGAAGCCACAACTTGTCTGGGCAACCTGTTCCAGTTCCTCACCATCCTCACAGTAAAGAATTTCTTCCTAATATCTAATCTAAACCCAAAGTAGACAGGAAAGAAAAATATCTATAGCTACTCCCCTACATCAGCCTGAGCCCAACTCCAACTGGGAAGGAGAAAAAGCCTGTGATCAGCAGACCTACCCAAGTTGTTCTAGAAGAAGAGATGTGTTGGTATGCTGCTGCCATGTGCCCAGCCTATCTCTTCTGATGTTATAAATAGGATTCTTTGGACAGCACAGCTCCCCCCTCTCCAGCTCTTCCTGGGGGTTGGAACCAGATGATCTTTAATGCTGCTTCCAATCCAAACCATTCCGTGAGTCTATGAACCAGTGCAACTCTCAGATATTTACCTCAATTAAGAAGCACCATAAGCACTTAGAAACCACTCTGTGAATAATGAGCAAACCTGCTGCTCTCCTATACAACAAGCACACTGTGCCCTGAACTTGAAAGAATCCTTATGGCCGTGTTCCTGAATCCAGAAGGAAGGCTTTACAGTAAGCACTAAACAAACATGCAACTAGTGCTGCTTTGAAGAGGCTGCTTCACCTGATAAAGTGATAAAAATAACACTGATAACATCTTAGAAGGATGAAGCCCCAGCTTATCTTAACAGCACAAGTGGCAGGGTGTAAAAACAGCACAAGTGGCACTATAGCCTTCCCCATATTTCTACCTGCTTGAAGACAAGGGGAAATGAGGGAGGCAATAACTCAAACTCTCCCTGAACTTTAGTACAGAAAGACAATCTCCCTTCTGGGTCTTACAGTTTTACTACTTACAATCTTCAAAGAACTCTTAGCTAAAGAGTCAACCAGAGGAGCGATATGCCCAGAAGTTGCCTTGGCAATGAGTAGATAAGGGATTTGCAAACCTGCTTCATTATGTACTGAGTCACTTCTGTGGTTTTATATCAAGAAGATCACAGAATTCACAGCTAGCAGGCCAGTTCCAAGGGGAGACTTCAACTTCCATCCTGTAAATCACCACCAAGATATTTGTATAACTGTGGATTAACAGGCTCTTCTTACATATGAATAAACTTTCCGTTAACATTTGATGAATGAACTCTACTGCTAATATTTCCTTAAGGCCCAACTGCTTATGTTATTTGTCTGCTAAATCTATTTGTGAAGTCTCATCAACAGAGACCAACTTCAGAGAGAACCATCTCCAGGTTTACTGTGTAAGTGAACAGAAGTCAAATATTAGTCTCTGAGTAAAGTGCAAAACCATAAGAGTTTGTAGTCCTAACTCCCACACAAACAGAATGTCCTTCAAAAAGGAACTTGACTGTAGAGTTCCCAGTCTCTGTCACACATCATCTTTCCTTTGAAGAGTTAACAACTTATTCCAGCTAATGGAGACTTATCAATAAAATATTTCATTTCACACAAAGCCACAAAAAGTGAGGGTTGCTGGAGCAAAGTCCAAGCCCCTGATCAGGAAAAAAAAATATTATCTAAAGATTCAAAGGGGGTTCACTAGCAGCAGAGCTGGAAAAACTAGGGGAGACAGTTCATCAGCACACAGACTGTCAGAAGCAGGAGTTAAAAGCAAGATCCTAAAGTTGTCTCCATCCTCAACATGGAAGTAACCCTGGAACCTCTGTGACCAGGTCGTGTGATTCAGGACCATTGAGCTTGATGCACAAGGGTTAGAATTATCACAGCTCATACAACCTATGATGGGACTCCTCTCCTTCCTTCCTCCTTCAAAAACCTTCCCTGTCTCCTGAACTGTGGAGAGGATGTGACTGTCAGTTCACTGGCAACAATTTGCAGGATACCATCCCAACAACAGTCAGAGGAAACAGTGCAGTGAGATGAAATAGGCTGCACAACTGAATTAGAGTTACTGTAAAAGAGGTCATCCAATTCTGCAGAAAGCTCCTCACTTTTACACTATTAAACCCCACCAGGAAGTTGAGAGTCCTCTCCTCCCAAATTGATTGATTGCTGCCTTTCCACGAAGTATTATCAGCAATATATTTCACTAAATGCTTCTAACAAAGCATTCTTTCCCCACAGAGTGGTGGGGGACACAAGAGCACACAGGTAGAAGAGGGCAAGAAAACTAGTTCCCAACCTTCTGCAGAAGACCTATTCAGCATCTACTCTGCGCTGACAAGAAAGTTTCTCTTCACAACAAGATATCCAAGGCAACAGAGGAAAAAACAAGACAGGAGTGTAACTGCGTAGTTGGCCTTTCCTGTTATGGCCTTCAAAGTCTAAATGAAATTCAAGTTGATTAATTTATCACATACTTAAACTCTAAGAGGCTACCTAATGCAAGACCTCTCCTAATTCAGAGTCCCGTTCTAAAGAGAGGGTTGTGAAAACACTCTGAAGAATAAGCATTTATTCCAGGCTCCAGATATATTTTTCTAGAAATTGAGAAGTTTCTCAATTCAAAGTTACTTTCCAATAAACCAATTTGTCTAGAGTCCCAGGGTTTCAAGGATTCAAGCTTCTCATATAGTTGATTTTAACTTGAAGCTTATTCTTGGATTTATGAATTTATTTCTTAAAAATAATAAATAATGACAAAAAAGGCCCCAACTCCTTTATGTGTCAAATTACTCTAATCCCATTGGCAGAGCTACTAAATGCCATAACAGACAGCTGTATGACACAAAGGTATTCAAATTTTAAAAACTGATACCTTGGTTCTATGGCACTTTACTCTTTAGCACTTTAACAATAGTTTTTCACTCAGTTTCTCTAAAATTCACATCTCATCTCTAACCATTTATTTCAAACAGGCTATAACACTCTATCAGATGAGCTCCTTTCAGAAGAGCTATAGTATCTACACATCCAAATGCCACAGAGTTTTACCATGACTTGAATCCTGTTTTCTTCAGGGCCTCTAGGAAGCTCTACTAGAAGCATGATGTGCTGCAAAGAGACAGCTGTTCCTGACTGAACTGTTCCTCATTCTAGAAGGGATTCCTCAGAGATTGGCACCACACCTAGGGGTGCAGAACATGACATTCTCACTGTTTAGGATGACACCAATCCTCCTGACTGCTGTAAGAACAGCTTCCACTCACACAGGTATCCACATTGCCAGAAACCTTCACAGTAAAATAACAAAGTCATATGCAAGGAGACTTGACAAAAACCCCAAACTAAAGAACACTCTCAGCCAAGTTCTCCTGTTCTGCAGCTGTGCCAACCTTCTTTCCTTTTTCTTATGGATGCCAGTCCAGACCCTCACACTAGCAATATAAATTCACTTGAACACTTAAATGCTGCCCTACTCAAGGGGACAATGCACATGCACAAACATGTCCTGTGCACGCACAGCTCTCCCCAGTCAGTCTGAAGCACTTCAACACAGGGACACAGAGCTGGCTCTCCAAGAGCACTATCAGTCCTGTAACAAAGTCCAGGGCAAGCTGACAGCAGTTGGTGATAGAGCCAAGCCCTCTCCTAAAAACATCAACTCTGTAGTTATCTTCCTCGCACAGAGTGCTTTGTGCTCCTCCAAACATGGAGCTTTCCTGACAGGAGAGGAGAAAGGCTGAGAGAGCAAGAGGCAGAGCGGCTGTTTTGGTTTATAGGCCACGGCCCAGAAAAGCAGATAGCCCTGGCACATCAGATAACACTGCAAACACGAGCATTCCTTGGGAACAGAATGGGAAAAGGTTTGTAACCTGCACAGTCAGTGAGATGCTGCATTTCTACACCTCACTGCAAACCACAAAAAGCAGTTGTGCCCTTCCCACATAGAGGGACAGCTGCAGAGAATTAGGTACTTGAAGTTTTCTTTCGGATTCACTTATTCCATCTTTATAACACTCAAAGCAACCTTTTCAATGCATGCTTCAGATTCATCTCTCCTATTTGTAGCAAAGAAGTTTTATTTAGGCAGGACTTATGTTGCAGATTATTGCTGAAAGCAGTGCTTAAACCCAGTTTTTAAAGGAGATACTAGAATAGAGCAACTGTGCCAGAACTGGGCTAATGTCAACAGGCCTGTCTTCAGCCAAGGGGCACAGTAACCCCACCAAGTCAAATGTGACTATTTGTTGCCTCTGCTTCTGTTTCGTAGGAGAAAAACAGCACTTCAGTAAGTGCAGGTTTGTGAGATGAAGAGCTCTCCCCAGCTGTAAAGTCTGAACTCCACAAGCAGAAGAGAACATAATGCTTCTACAAACCAGACTGCATTTGTGCCTTAATACCTATTAAACTTCTTCAAATCCAGTGTGTGTTCTCTTGTCCTAATAATGTTTAGTCTTCTCAGCACAAGAGAAAACCAGAAAATCTGAACATGACACACTGTCAAGTTGACAAAAATAAAACCCGAATTTCACTTGCTCTGTTAGCACAGTGCACACACTGGACTTGAAACCTGTAAGTAGCAGAGCATTTTCAAGGAAACAGCATAGTCAAGATAAGGGCATTTTTTCCACGTGCTGAAATGAATCTCCACTGCTTAACCATAACAAAAGTAGTGAGCATAAGATTGGAAAAGACCGAAGTAATTAGAGTTCCAACTATAACTGTTGCAGCAATTACACAAACACATGAAAAACAACTCAAATTTTACTAATGCAGACTGCAAGCACTGGATAGTGCTGCTTTAGACTATGCAACAATAGTAGGAAATGGAAGTATCTTGCCTTTTTCAGTCAAAACACACAGAACACGAACACACTATGAACATTAACCATCTTCCAAGCAGCCACTCTTCCACAGACAGGCAGAGGAAATTTTCAACTCTGATAAAACCTCCAAAGCCAAAGCTGTTTCACTAAGAACCAAGCGGAGCCCTTTCCTCTCACAGTCCAGGTCTGACCTTCTGCTTCCCCCTGGCACCTACTGGAAAAGCACAAAGTAAATGATTCACTTTCTCTCTGATAACCACACCACAGAAAGGAAGCTGTCTAGCATTTAAATGATTACACTGGGGCTTTTCCTTCCCATTAACTAACCTCATGTATTCCCTCTGTATCTTCAACTCTGACACATCACTGGGATCAGAGGCTTGGATTTCTGATCATGAATCTTGTTTTGCTGTGGAATTCACAGCTCACTGTAGGTACCAAAAGAGAAAAGGCACAAAGCCGACATCTGCCTTGGATCCCAAAATACCTTCAATAGATCACCTGAATCCAGGTTTGTAAGGAAGGCCACTTGGAAAGATACAACTACCAGCCTAGTATAATAAAACTTATCCTAAGGAGTGAAGGTACCTTTTGCCCAAAGATTCTGATTGCAGCATTGCCTGGGCTTAGAGACAATTTATTCCCATGTCAAAAAGCTCTAGGGACTAGGACAGCAAAGGACCAAGACTCCAGCAAAGAGGGATACAGCAGATTCTTGCTACAACTACAGCAGAGCAGAAGAGGATTGGGAAAAGATGCCTTTCACTTGTCTTTAACCACAGATCTGGAACACACATGGTGAATGAAGACACAGCTCAATCCCAGAACAAATGCCTCCTAGGCCTCCAATCAGGACATGTAGTTCCAGCTTGGATGTGTGAACTCTGCTCTAACCGCCAAGGAAGGAGGGGATTTCTGTCTTTAGGACAGAAGTTACAACAGCACAGTTTACAGCAGCCAAGACACACAACTTGATTATTATTATTTTTTACTACTGATGTTTACCAACAAAACAGCTCAAGTTGTGCCTTCATATTCAGCAAGTCAGCCATTCAAATAAAACCATCCTCAAAAATCTGTGAAGGTATCTCAGATGAGGCTGTGAAAGAACTAGGCAGATGAGGGAAAGGAACAAGTCATTTGCTCATTTAAGTGTTTTAAAAAGTCAGAATTGAGCCAAAAAAAAACAACCATGAACACTTTCTTCAGCTGGCAAACCACACAGTCTCATATTTGTCCCTTATGCTCTTAAGTTAAAGAAGAAAATACAGTGATTAGTCTAGGGGTTGTTTTGATTTCTTTTCATGCCTCATCACCAGTGCCAATACCAGTCTAAGAATCGTTCACTGATTATCCTTCTACAAAACCACAAGTGAGCACTTCTACATACATAGAAGAACCTTCCGCTGTCAACTGGAAGTGTTAAAATCAGTTGTAGAAATCTGAAGTCTCTCAAAAGTCCAATAAAAATACAAGTCAGGTTTGCTATAGTGAGTAATCTGGCATAAGAAGACAGAAGCCACATATAGCTGCTCTGCTTACTTCCCCCTTCTGAAGGCAGTAGTACTGATTTCAAATTTTTCTTGTTACTCTGTTATTTCATCTCTATTAACATGCAAAGCAGGAGCAGGAAGAGCTTCATGGGTTTCCAAACGTTAGCCCTGGCAAACTTGAGCTCCCTCTTTTCTAACAGTTAACTTGAAGCACACAGAGAAAGGTCTGCAAGACACAACCTGACAACTTGTGAAATTCATTTCCATAAATTAATTTACAAGCAAATAACTCATTGTGACCAGGAAAACAAGAAAGGCACACAGGAACAAACAGGGAAGAAAGCATCTGCAGTTATAGTGGCCGATATTAAAAAAGCACACCCGAGGGCATAGTGATTTCGAGGGAGGAAATCCACCCAGTGGGAAACATCAGAACTAGATGTAGCACGCACTGTCTCATACCAGAAGCAATGTCACGTATTCCAATAAGAACAACTGGTTCACTCACCGGGTTGCAAAAAGGGTGAGCGTGTGCATATTGATCCTCAAGTATCAACTCCAACTCAGTTCAAGTCTGACATTCCTGGACTGCCTATTAATTCATTAGTTTCCACTGTATGAAATGCTTTGTGCATTGATTTTCCCTGCCTCCATTTTTTTTCGCCTGTTGTAGCAGCACACCTTAAGAAACCAGCAGTTATGACTGCTGCCAGAACCAGAATTATACCAGAAATTGTTGTACTGTGTATTTCAGCACCACTCCCAGGACTGCCCAAGTTATATGAAGTCAGGGCACCAATTACTTTACACATCAGTTCGTGGAATGTTTGCAGGGAAGAATCCCAGTTTAGTCCATACTCAAGACCTGTGTTTATTACATCGACAAAGCCACTCAACAGTAATAAACCTAGGAACGTTTATTTCTTGGTTTTCTGAAAAAGAGCACTTAATGTTTCAAAATTACAAAAAGGGCTAGCTAATTCATAACATGGGGCTGCTCTGAGAAATAGAAGTCTTCAGAGGTAGAGAGTTATAAACATGAACAATAAAAACATTTGAACAAAACCAACAAAATACACACTGAAACAACAGTTTAAGAAAAAGATACTGTGACTGCTAAAAGCAAAAAACAGGCTGCCTCCACTAAATCAGTCCTCTGAAAAGGCCAAATACCTTTTAAAAAACAAGAGTACCAAGAAAGAGAGTAACAGAGCAGAACACTATTCTTATTTCTCAAGTTATCTAGACTATGCAGTAAAATCATAGAATTTATCCATGTTCTTTTCTGTGAATCGGCACTCGTTCAATATTTAAACCAGTATGATAATTCCACCAATGGAAATATTTCAAAATCCAATACTGAGGCTTTTGCTACAACACGATATTGTTGAAGAAGTGGTTCATGAGGGCCATCAGGTATGACAGAAATTTCAGAAACCCCACAGGTGTAAAGGAAAGGCTTCAATAGCATTGCAAGCAGGCAAACAAAACACACACTATTAATTTCTCAAGATTCTTGTAACTAAGCCCCAAATTTTAGCAGATTACAATTTATAATGTATCTATAAATCACCAATTGCTTAAAAACAAGCCAGCACAGAGGGAAGGGGTGTCTTTGTCGCAGAATAGGCTCAATGCACACATCCCTAGAAATAACTCCCAACATGAAGTCCAGTGAAACTGCCAACGTCGCCATCAGCCACCCTAACTTAAAATTGCAGTGTATATTAAAAAGGGTTGTGAGGTTCACTCTAACACCATTTACCTTCCCTACAGCATTTACTACTCAGGGATATAAACAGTGTCACACAACAGTGGTTCCCGTTCTAAAAGTCACCAAAGACAAGGAGTGCAATTAATATTTTCAGCAAGTGGTAGCTATGCTTAAAAATCCCCTAGGGTTCACAACTCTCAATGGAAGAGAGGATAGAAAATTTTATTTTGCCTTTTAATACTCTTCCACAAGCACACATTTGTACACACTATGTGCCAAGTGGCACAGTTACAAGCTATCACAATTTTCCCAGGCCTGCATCTATTCACACCCACACCGGTATCTTGCAAGTCCATACCCATATGTATATGTAAAAACAGATGTAGCACATGCATAAATATTCATTAGTTGCTATTCATGCCCACAGACATGTATATCACATCTGCAAGACAGCAAAAAGTTCCCTCTTCCTGTTCCTGGGATCAGCATATTAAGAGACCTGGATTCTTACCCTGGCTGTGTCTAAGCTCATGGAGGTCAAGTACAGAACGATAATGCTGCATTTCATTCATCTCTCCTCAAAACCTGAGGGGACAGGGCCAGAAGGGCCATGTAAAATGGCCAGGATACCTAGAGATGAAAGAACTGCAGTGTAATGTTAGATCAATAGTATTTTCACCAGTTTAAAAGGTAACACTGCTTTCCTAGATAAGGACAGGCTGTAACGTTGCAAATGCCTATCTCACCTAGAGAGCAAAGTACAGCACAAAGACAGAAAAGCAACTCTCAACATCACGCTCCTGAATACTCCACCCTCGTTCGTATGCAAGTTCTGTGAAACGGGAAAGGAAGCCGGGTCCTTTCTTTCCAGTTTTACTTCCTTTCAATTTCTCTTTACGCTTTGTAGAGCTGAATAACGTTCAGATCCATCAAGGTTAGAACCTCTGATTTTTCTCCAGCATTTATTTTAAGACTGCACTGGCTATGCCTGGTTTATGCTCCTCCTTCACAGAGCAGGCAGGGCATCTTATTTCAAGTCTCTCTGCAGAGACGTAAGAAACTCCATTCCTGAGAGTGGCTGCTCATTTTTGAGCAGTGAGACAAGTCACCTCCTGGCATTCTCCAAGTACAGCGAGGGTTCAAGACAATTCCACCCAACAGCTCCACAAACAAGTCCTGACACACAGTCTGCTCCTACTTCTTTTGACATGAAATCACCATCCCAAGGCCATGCTATGTAAAAGGTGCCCTCCCGAATCAGTGCCAAGCCCTTTGAAGGAATCACAAAGAGGAACTACACGGTGGGAAACAGCTTAACACAAATGGGTACTTAAAATATTCACCTGGAAACTGACTTTACAAAAACAAAACCAACAACCAAACAAACCACAAAACCACCACAGCTTTTTAGTGTTCCAACATTTCACCAAGCTGCTTCTAATTGCCAATTAACAGGAAAATGAAGTCATGTCTTCAGCTGTTAAAAGCTTCAATTTTCTTCACGTATTCAGTAGTAATTAGAATGAGCAAGTAGCATTTATTTTGCTAGTACAAATATTACAAGGTCAGGTAAAGGAAGAGGCAAATTCTGTTGTAAAAACAGTTGATATAGGTAGAAGTGCCCATGGTCACAAGTGCCCAAGCACACCGGAAGAAGCTGGCAGAGCTAAGAGGGAAAGCAGACAGCAGCTAACAGAACAACTACACTAAGTACTGCTCCTTCTGATTCTCAGCTGGGGCCCCGGAGACACAAAATACGGTCTGAATACAAGCCTAGGAACCAAAATTCTACACCAGAAATTAATGTAGTTCAATAGAAATGGTGATTTTATGGCATCTCATCTAACCATTAATTGTATTTTCTCTTATTAATTTGTGTCTGTTGCCTCTTTCTTTTGCAGAAGCTGCAGCCTTTTAACCCTTCTTTTGGAAAAGTTCCTCCCTTTTCTCCACAGGTACCCAGTGTGTCGTCTCAAGTACACGACTATCAAGCAATAGCCTTTCTTTGTCATTTACTGTGCTTCTTCCTCCAAGTAGCACTGGCAGCAGCCCCATCTTCACCACTAATCATTCCCCCCTTGATCATAATGCCATCACGATAGTTATGGGATCCCACAGTAAACCCAACTGGTTTCAGCATCTTTTATTCCAACAAGGCTACTTTTAAACCCAGATCAGTTTTCTGATAAGACTCTATGGAGACTTGGACAACTGTGCTGTAAGATGAGGATACAGAACCCCAGGATTTAAAAAACAAGCAACTGGAGGCAGGGGCACTGCCCAAGACACTCCTAAAAATCCTGCCTTTGTAATTGTTTTTCCTTTTGTATTTAGCTTTAATGATTGCTTCTGTTGTTTCACATCTGAAGAACCTGAAGGCCTTAAAGCCTGTCTATTTACAGAAAAGGAATGCACTTCACAGAACAATGTACTCATAGGAAAGCTGTATCTAAAGTCTGTTTAGAAAACAACGAACAATTGTCTTGATTTAGTATCTTTAGATCTGTAACTTCACTACTATCAATATTTAAATCAAGGGCAGAAACCAACTCTCATAGCAAGGACTATATCCACTTTATCCCACTGGCTCTGCAGTAACAGAGTTTAGCTGAGAAAAGTCCTGGTTTTAATAATGCTGCCCTATCAGAAAAAGCAACAAAAATCGTTCTTTTAAGGGAAAACCAGAAGTCAAACAAGAAAGGAATTTTGTTTGTTTGTTTCTAGAGTTGCATTTTTATTTAAGAAAACACAATGGAAAGCATAAAAATCTCAGAAGAATGAAGCAGACAACTGTGCCCTAAGGGAAAGGGAAGGAACACAGATGCTGCTCCAACAGCAGGCAAGAATTATCAGACTGTAGATCATTAAGTGGTGCAGAACCAAAGCCCCCCCAGACCAAAAGTATATATTTATGGTTATACATGGGCTTTCTTCTCCACAGTTGCTGTGCTACAGTACACCTGCTAAGCCTCTATTTCATCCTGTCTGTGGGGTTTTCTAGAGTCAATTTAACATCCACAGAAGACATTCAGCACGTCTTTCAGGAGCCTGGGGATAGCAGCATTTACAAGATCACATGCAAAGGAGACAAGCAGCAGCTATTACACTTCCACTGAAAAATCAAAACGAGTCTCTCAACAGATGTAGGACATTTAAACTACTTCTCCCCTGACAAAAGGGCCTCCTAGAAAATATTTTCTTAAATACCAGTCACATATGGATTTTTTCCCTGGAGCACACACTCAAGGTCACTCAAACCCCCAAATCCTGCTCTTTCCTCCATCTAGTTTCTGTGGATCCTCAGATACAGAACCTTAAAATCTTCTTCTCCCTTCACAGCATCATGTCCAAGCACTAGCAAAGCCTGCTGTGTTTTGCAGACTCCAGCAGTAACCAGTGCCTCGTCCTACATTTATCCAAATTGTCTGGAACGGCGCAGCAATTTAATGGATTTCCCCACCGGTCTTGGACAAACGCACGCCATGCACCAGATGTCCACTCACCCAGAAGCTCCCAGCCTGCCACCAAGGGGGGAAAAAAAAAAAAAGAAAAAGAAAAAAAAAGGTGGGCAACGGCTCTTAATTCTTCTGTGCTCGGCTGAACAGCGTTCTCCCTCCTGTGTGCTGCACTCTGTAGAGCCACTGCAGTGCTCAGAGCAAGCCGGCTCGCAGGAGCAGCTGGAAAACAGCCGTGCATCTCGTAAGATGAACGTAGGTGTCCAGCCCAGACCGAGGGTGGTTCTTGCACAGCAAACCTATCACCTACAGCCCCCTAACCAGAGGGTGGGTCATAGTGCCAAGTGGCCATCGGAAGGTGATAACTAGGGCAAGAGAGAATAATAAAGCCAGAAAAAATTGCCCGAGTGTGTGTAGGAAGGGAAAAGAATAAGTGGAGCAAATAATGAGTGAAAGAATAGAGTCAGTATGCAAAGAAAATTATTTACTGAACAGACTATTCGTGCTGCTGACCTCAGTTCATTCCTCTCCAAGTTTTAACTCCTTACAGTCAGGGCTTTGTCTGAGAGAGAAGGTCACAGCTCATCTCCACCACTACCCCCCATAACCATTTTAGGATGTAACAGTGAAGATCCTGCAAGTGAGGACTCGCCAGCAATGCTTTGCTGCTCCATTTCAGAGCTCTAGTTAAAGTTGTCACAAATTAGAACATGCACACCAAAAACCTGGTCAGTTCATATTTTCCCTCTACACCTCTCAAGAAAAGCCCCTCTGAAACCAGAGCTGAAAAGGGTGGCTAAGGTCCATGTCGTCACCATTTTTAAGACCTTCACAGAAAGGAGAATTTTTCTGCAGTACCTGAATATTATCAGGTTATAAAAAGTTGATGCCTGCCAAACATTCTTTTCCACAACAAGGACTGTTGTATGCAAGTTAATCTCACACCCATGACATTGTTCTTGCCACCTAAAGATTTTGCTGTCAGAACTAAAACTCCATAGACACTGAACACATTTAACTGTGGCATAAACTCCAGTCTCTCACAGCAATTTGTATTTCGCACAGCAGGAGCTATCCCATCAAAGGGGAATACTAATATCTTTTGCATTTCTACCCGGGGAAACAGGACAATATGGTTTTTCTACAACTGAAAAAATACATATATTAAGTGCATTTGAGAACAGGCTCACAGAATCTACTTGCTCTCAGATTCCCTGATTCTTATTAAGGATATTATCCCCATACTGGAGCCTACACAATGAAGCAAGGAGCAAGCCCCAGGTAAATCGTGCAATATACGCTCTAACAACCTAGCGTTTAAAGAAACTTCTCTAAATACCAAGCAAAGCATCTGACTTTGAAGACAGGCTGAAGGCTGCTCCCATTCTTAGGTCATCTGTCAGAGGACTCCATTCAGTCAAGGCAGGAATTAACACTGAGCATTTGCAATTGCCATTGTAGCAAATGAAGCATAATTCTAGTAAATAAGCCAACTTAGCTTAAGCTAAGACAGCTGTTAGAAGAACCAAGCTCAGCTACCCACTCTTGTGAATCATTTCCTGAATTGCCGTAATTAGCACAGCATTGTAAGGCAATTCATCCTCAAATCCAACAGAAGAAGTTAACACTCATCTTAATTTACTATGTTAATCTCAGAGCACTTTATTCCCAGTCAATTACAGAGCCTTTCCTTCAAGACTCACCTCTGTTGCAAGACCAACATGAAAAGGAAGAATTGAGACCAGTGTGCAGCAGGCACTGGCCTGCTGGGCCAAGTCTGACCTGTGCATCTTGAACCTACTTGGTCATCTTGTCCTTTCCTCTTTTTTCACTACCCTCTCTCTCAGCTTTGTTGTACTTCATGTTTCTGCAATTCTTTGCTTTCTTAAAAGTCTAGAACCAAAGCACTCTGCTAGACAGCTGAATGCACCAGCAGATGCTGACTGTGAGAAAGCGTCGTGCCTGTAAGTTATCATCACTATTTTCATGAATGCCACCATTTTCCAGTACCATCGAAAAGGTCTTGACTGCCTGGGACGTTTTCCTGTATGCTGGTTGATCCCTACGGGTTTATGAAAACTGTTAGCTTCTCTCACACTTGGAGATCCAGACTTTTGATATTATAAACCTTGAGCTCATTGAGAGTTTGATGAAGCATAAAATAAGCATAGTTTAACAGTCAAATGAACAACAAAGGGCCTTTTGTGATAGCTAAAGAGTACAGGAGTGGAGCAGCAAGGGAATGAGGACTTGGAAAAAGACAACCCCTTATATCTAGAGGTGACATTCTGCAAAGTGGTTAATCATTTGATTTATCAGTGACATGATATGATTTCAAATGAATACAATAACTTCAAGTGTAATTGTTGTCCTGACACAACCCATCTGAAGACTTTAGATCAAGAAAAAAAAATTATATAAAGTAGAAATGCTACAATGCTAGGGGACTACAATGTGATAAAGAAATCTGACCTCTTAAAAAACATTTTCTTTGAAATTTTTTGGCAGAGAGTAAACAGTAAAGTCCCCAGGTTTTTGGCACAAAGAAGACTTACAAAATGCTTCTCCTAAAAAAGTAAAGTTATTTTTCTCATATAATAGTATCTTACTGCTCCACGGGAGCTACAGTTCCAAGGTGATTGTCTCAAGATGCAGCCCATCTCAAGATAGAAGAATTCATCACAGGTGAAAACAAGTCATTTTTTTGTAACAGAGAATGAAAGACAGTGCGCAGCAGCCCCTGAAATTAAACATTTGGTTTTGGTGATATTTCAGTTTGGGAACATACACAACTTAAACTAGAGTAGAGGAATTCTGAGGAAGAAAAGTATGAAGTAAACAAGTTGTCTCCTAAAACAGTTTCAGTTAGCCTTAGAGAACAGCAGATATAAATGTACTTTTTCAATCTGTCCTTTCAGAGGACCACTAAACATTTTAATTCCTTCTATCCTAACACTGCAGCATTTTAGGAGATTGTTGCTTCAGTAACTATTTAAAAATAAACTCTCCAGAGAGCACATAGCACTAAAAACAAGCCTCTCCAGACTGATGAGACATCTAGACAATGGTCCAGAAAAGGGCACATTAGCAGAAGAATTCTCCTAAGGAGGAAGCAAACATCTCAAGTGACAGTCTGCAAGCAATTTAGCTGGTTTAGATCACAGCTGATACTATACCATTTCTAAATTAGCATTAACCAATTCCCCTCCAAGAAAATAACACAGCAAACTGGACAGCTAATCCAACCCACCAGACATGCCCTGGACACATTCTGCATTCCTCCTGGCTCCCTCTGTTAGCAACAGGCTTATGGCAATTCCATTGTTTCTCCTCCATGCACCAAAGAAGTTTAAGACAGTAAAGAGCCAGGAGGGGAATAAAAAGAAAATGCCTGTGGGGAACATGAAAAAGAATGAGGACAGTGGATTAAAGGAAGGAAAACACGCAGGAGGAGGAAACCAGAAGCAACACAGAATAACAAACCTTAACTTTGAGGGCACCCAAAAAGCCAGTTTTCCAGTGGCACCATTCCCTGAGGTGCAAGAATAAAATACCAGAAACACAGTCCACCATTGCTGGGGTGCCAGACTCCCCCCCAGTGCTACTGAAGTTCAGTATAACCATAGCAAGAAGGTTCTGCATTTTGGAAAGGCACTTGGTAGGAAGACTGGAGGGAGAAGTACAGCCCAAACCCAAACAAGCAGACCTGGAAGAGGTGAGAGGGAAGCTACATACTGTATATACAGCATACCCCTCAAAGATCTCCCTCCTAGTCCAGAGTGAATACGGATCACACAACTCCTCCCTCCCTTTGTGCACCACACTGTGAATACACTCATGACCCCACTGTATGAAGGATTATACCAGCAGACTGTGGAACTGGCTTAACGTACAAGCTGGACACCGGGAATACCTTATCCCTCTTCTGCCTGTGTTAAGTCCCATCACTGCCTAGGTAGGAGCTGAGACTATGGAAATTGGACCAAGTGTGGTAGGGGTGCAGAGAGGCTTCTGAGGGACGGTTCAGAAGTAGGTCTACTCAGTGTCATGAAGCCTGACCATACTGAGTAGAGCTCGAGGTAAGGGAAGATGTGCAAGGGCATTTGTCCTGTAGGCAAACTAGTTATTCCAAGACACAGGTTCCCAGATGACACAAATATGTATGTCCATTAGATATATACCTCCTCATAAGCCCACAGAGTTTTTATTTTGCAGCTTTATAAGTACCCCACTGAATGACTTGACGGTTGATTCACATCCTGAAATTAATTCATTGTCAAATAACATTCTATTCAATATTCTGAGCTTAGAGCTTCCCAGTATTTGCTATTCTAAACATCAATAGGAAAATCATACCTGCTTTCTTCCACTGCCATCTGCTTTATTTAAGACAAAAAATAACTCAGAGCAGGGACTTCTTTACTATGTTTTAATGTAATACTTGGCACGGCAGAGCCCTGGCACAAGTAATGCAACAAGCATTGTATGTAATGCAAAAGAAACAAGAAAACTATAAAGGTGCAACAATGGGCTCAGCTGTAGCACATCTGCCTTTTCTCTGTGAGGGAACACTGAACACCATCACTGGAGAATTATAAGCGGAGACCTGCTACTGATGCTGTCATCTTCCAGATAACCCCTCCATTTTCATATGTACAAATTCCTATCTTACTGAATACTGGAAGCAGACCAGGTATCACTGACACCCAACCTCCTCCTGTATTTCCTGGATGTGTAAGCAATTCTACACTCCCTGGAAAGTCCACAGTACATTTAGATTCTGTTTATAATCAGCAAGAAAAGCAACGTGAGATCTGGAAGAAACTTGAAATACCAGGTGGAAGGCACTGGCCTTCCCAGACTCACCAAGGAAACCCTACACAAAGAGCAACTCCAAACCAGCCTTCCTTTACAGTCTTTTACAAGAGGCACAGCTCTAGAGAATTCTGAATGGGGGAGCCTTGCCTAATTAGTGAAGCAAAGTGAATCATCAAAAGCATGCCACGCTCCTCAAAACTGTTTACCCTTCCTGACATAGTCTAACATGGTTTTGTCTTTCCCAATCTGAGCACAACTGTTTATGCCAGATGGAGTACCATATACCATGTACACAGACTGCTATTAAAGAAATTACTTTCTCACACACACAAAAAAAAAAGACTAGTAGAACATTGTTAGATCTGACTGTTTAAAGCATGACTCCTAGGCAAAGACCTGCCTCCATTCCTCATTTCTGTGCACATCACCAAAGAACAGAGGAGATGAGGAAGTCTATTGTCCTCCCCTTCATTCCTTCAGTCACATAAACATGGTGTTGGATATCCAGAGTAAACCATTACATGGGTATCACTGGATTGCTATCAAGTGGGTTGGCACTCTTTAAAGTTCAATTTGGTTTCTCCTTGCTCTTAGATTCAATTCTTTAATGAAACTTGGGGAAAAAAAAGTAAGCAAGTGTTAAGTGGTGCAAACCACTACAAGCTTCAGTACCTCACAAAAACAAAGCAGAGTTTATACTGTCCTTTTCACAAGACCCAACAAGAGAAGCCCTTGTAAGTTTACACAACACATTCAGAAACACGAAGAGAAGGACAAGAAGGGCCTCCCAACCATCCCGTTAAACCGAGGTGGTTCCATCAAGGCCATAAAGAGATAGAAATGTTAGATAGGACTCACGTGCCCACAAGCACTTTCACTTGCTTGGCAGAGATAACAGGATATGATCCCACAAAAATGCTGCTGTTCTGCCTGCATTTTAACTTCCAGTGAGAACTCTCCCTACAGACTGGGGGTAAAGAGATCTTAGTAATTTGAAGGGATGTCACTATAAAGGTCATGCTATCCATTGTCACTGTAGTTCAAGAGTTACTTAGAAGAGTAGAGGATTATACCCTGAGACTTCCTGAGACGTGTCACCCAAAGTTCATTCCAAAGAATCTTTCAGCCCTGACAAAAAAGGGTATAATTCAGTAAAGTCTGAAAGAAAGAGATTTATTAGAAGCCTTCAATGCACTGCAATGTCATCTTCCCTCAACCACATCAGTTCCCAGCAAGCCTTGCCTCACTTCAAAGCACTGCATTTTCAGAGGAGTTATTTCCAAACAGCAGGACAGAAAGCAGTAATACGGAACAATTTTCCTGTTGGCCAAAGAGGAAGTTGATTCAGTAAGTGGGCTACTTCCCAGATTTTAATTAGGCTGTACAACTGGAATCCTAATGCAGGCAAACACAGCAAAAGACCCATAACATAAGACAAATATTCCTGGACTGAGATTGGAAACAGTCAATACAGAAAACTGAAAACTGCAAGATTTTACCTTAATTCTGTATCCTACCACAATGTCTGAGATCATCAGTCTAAAACAGAACTCCAAAATACAATATGCTACACGGGAGCAGAACAAGAAAACACATCTCTTGTGCAGGGAGACTCCAGCTCAAGGGATGAAATGATTGCTGGACAGGTGGATCGAAAGAAAGAAGGGAACACAGCAAAAAGGCAAAAACACTGCAGACAGGTATGCAGAGGCCTATTCACTTCACTGCCACGTGCTTCTGGTTCAGTCAGCTCACGGCAGCAGCGAGTGTTAACAACTTCTCTGAAGGCAGAGGACGAGGCAGCTTCAAAGATGTTTATGGGACTCTTCTGAGTTGAAAAGCACCCATCCATCTTGCTCATCTCAGGATGAACAAGGCTTTAGTAATGCCTAAAAGTTAGCAGGTTTAACAGGGAGGACTACATGTCAAATTCTCCACAGCATGCCACTCTAGATGACAGTCAGAAAGGACCAGGAAAATCAGCTTGTGTCTGTAGTTGTAGGATCCTACATAGGAAAGATTTTCAGTAAAAATGGTCATTGTTTTGAACAGTTGAGTGTCAAGAAGAAATCTAGACAAAGCAAGGGCAGCCTAGACTGGTTTTAACCATGTGGCTAGACATAAGAGATCATATCTCAAAGACACTGTGGAGAAAGAATGAGAAAAGGTTAACATGTAACAAGGATAAAGATCTGGGAAGAAGGCAGAGATGGCAGGCTGAGAGGGACAGGAATGTAGGATAAAGGTTTTCCCCACAATTTCCATGGCTTTCTTCAGTGCCCCTTCTCAAAAAATGAAATGCAGTGTCTCATTTTGTCTACTGCCAAACCAACAGGTTCAGAACAGTTCATCCCTATTGGAGCAATCAAGTTTCTGTTCTCAGTAAGGAGCTATGATGCTACTGCCACTTTAGCAGAATAGTTATGAACTCTCCTTAGGAAGTGTGGGATGAAATACATTCCTCCTTCCTAAAACCCAAATAATTCTATTGCTAATTTACTTCTGTCTAGAGAGAACTAGAACTTGCATTTCCTTTGCTAGTCTTATTGAATACTTCTGAATGGAGTAAATTTCAGTACCTAAAAAAAAAAAAAAAACAAAACCACAAAACAAAACCAAAAACAAACCCAAACAAAACAAACAAACAAAGAAAAAATCATTCCATTTTCTCTTGCCACCAAGCCAAATAACTGCTGCTTGATTAAACTTACAAAGGAGAAAAAAAAGCAGGGGGAGAGGGGGTAGAAGAGAGGCTGCCCACACAGGTGAACAACCTTCCATTGCCTAAATTGTTTCCCATATCTGGGCACTCCATTTCTATCACAAACCACTCCATACATAAGAGTATCACAGTGCCTCTTCAAACCAAGGTACCACACAGGCAGAATGAGAAGAGCCATGTCAATTTATTGTTTTAACAAAATCAAATGCTATTAGAGCCCTATCAGGTTATCAACTACATATTCCAACTAAACCAACTTTAGGAGGAATCTACAGGGACAGACAACAAATAATTCCTTGAAACAGAATTCACTGTCTGTCTCAAACACTCAGCTGAAATTCAAATGTTTTCATACCATTCACAAACACCATCTAAGTGTAGATCTCATTCCTTGGAGTGTTCCTAGGGTTCTCCTAGAAGCACTTTTCCCTTTCTCCCTCTCCCTTGTGCAATTACAACCTGAGATGTCATTCATCTGGGGGAGGGAGGAGGAGAAAAAGGAAGGAAAGGGTGGTGATTTGATGTTCCTATGCTAGCTTACCTCTTGCTCTGTCTCCACGGTTTTGGGCTCCCCTCCCAGTAAATAAACAGTGCCTGCCTCTTGTATCTTATCACATCACTTCCAAATAGCAGCATGAGCACCAGCATCATTGCTACCTTATTTCCACCATCAAATTACACACAGCACCTCTGTAGCTGACATCTGTTACATCCTGATAGTTTGGAGGGGTCGGTCAGGTCAGTTCTAGACTCTGGTGCTGCTGGGAGACCCAAGGAAAGCCCTAAGAGTAAGCTTAATTCCCCAGTGGAGCTCGTTTAAAATCCCCCTTCCTGGACTGACCAGCAGGAACTTCCCCCTCCTCCCCTTTTCAGAGGAAAGGTGAGATTATCATTAGGAATCGCTACAGTGAAAGCACTCGCCCAGGAAACCTCCCTCTGATCACATTTGCTCTGGGAATCGCTCAGCGGTACTAGAAAAGCCTCACAGTACCCGGGAAAAGCTGCAGTTCACATCCACATACTAACAACAGGCACAGTGTAAGAGCAGCCCCAATGGCAGGTGTTTGCTCTGCTCGTGTCACTGCACCTGTGCAAGGACCCTTCACGCACCCCGACTGACCACTACTCTGATGGAAAGTTTTACTGTAGCTCCAGCTTCAGTCATAAATGAAGGGATTTTTCCACTCCAGCTTGCTACGATGTGGATCAACTCGCAGAGAAAAGACTCCTAAAACATCAGGCTGCAACACCAAAGACAGTCCACGTACAAGCTCCGCTGCTGCTCTCACAGGCAATTTCCCGTGACACAGTGGAAGCTTTCCGTCTCTGCCGAGGGCAGAGAGCAACAGCACGGTCTGTCCTCCCTTTACCTGGAATACCCTGAATACTACTGTGATAACACTGATAGACAGCCCTTGTGTTTGTAAAGGAGAAAAAAAAACCCTAATCCATTCATGGATTAGTTAAGCGACTGAGAAGTCATTTTTAAATCCTTCAGGAAGAGAGGAACACATCCAGCTAAGGACCAATTCCACCTCAGCTTTCTCCAAAAGCAAGGTGTCATCAGCTCACCATTACCATGTGTACAACAGTAATTCAAGTTCTCTCATGGAAAAGTTACAGTGCTGTAGCCTTTATCAAGAGACTTGCACCTGCAAAATAACTGAGATTTCTCATGTGAGGCATGTTTGCAAGATATTTGAAACCCAGAGAGGCAAGAAAGCTTAGAATAAAATGTCATCCTGACCTCAACCAGCTGTGTTTAGGCTTAGTCCACAAATATACAATCACACACTATTTAAAGACCCTTTCTTAACACACAGTATAGTCTGGAAGAGGATTTGTATTCACAGTTACTGAATATTTAAATTCAGATATATGTCATTCATAATCAGCATAACTGTTATTTCTTCTGCGCAAATACTTAAAAAAAATAACTGGCAAAAGAGAACTATTTATGGTTGTCTTGTAACATTAGAGAGAAGTTTCCCTGTCCATTAACTTAGTAACTACAGGATTTCCAGTGTCACCAAATAGCTATAAGGTGTGCCATACAGCTGTAATTTAGGATATGAATAAATACAACTCCAGCATATCTAGTTAATCCATCTACTTGCACACAAGTACTTTAGCAAGCTAAATACAAACATACTTGTTTCCTTAGCTGCAGTGTGACTTTTGCAGCTGTAGATGAACGTTCAGTGGCTGAATGTCTCAGTGGTTTAAAGCGACACCAACAATTTCAATCTAACTTCAGATTTGTGCAAGTAAGTTTTCATGAACTCTCAGACTGGGAGAAATATTCCCATGACTAAAGAAACTAATTCCCATGCAGTGAGTTATTTTTACCAAACACATCCCTGCACCACAATGAACCCAAACACAAGCGCTGAAAATGTGACAGCGAGAAATAAGTAGAATAAGCACGTTCTCTAAGAGAAATACAGAAGGAGGTATTAGCGTAACTATTGGGAAAAGCAGTCTATTTCAAGCAAGCTCTCAGCTACACACAGAAAATCTTGTTTATTGGGTTCTTTCAAGCTAGCTTAACTTGTAGCTTTCCTTTTAAAGTTCGTAACTAAAATATGCCTTAATACATACAGTTTCTGTATATCCAGCTTGTCCAGTGAGGGGCCATTTATTTGCCCAGTTAAGACCCCTACACTAGCACAGACGAAGTGCACTTGAACTGCAGAATAACCAAGTGCACCAATTTTAAGTCTAAGCCTCAAAGACGTTTTCCACTGAATTTTTTCCTTTTGTTAAACTTTCAAAGCAGTACAATAGAGTGAACAAAGAAAGCAGCAATTTTTGTCACGTCAGACTTGACAGTAACTTTTGCCGAGATGAAGGAATCCTTTCCAACTGCTCCGGAGCACTAACCTCAAATGGATGACTGCATGAGGTAAGAGAGGACTTCTTCAGAATATAGAATTATGTTATTGCAGTGAATGGATAAGCAGGTTATTATTATATGAGAAGGAAGCCTACGTTTAGAATCAGCTAAGTATTAAACACCCTTAAACACGTCTTAGGACAACATCCTGCAGAGATTAAGCCCGTACCATAACACAATAACTAAACTAAAGAAACAGACACGCAGGCATTACAATCCCTTGCACCGCACTTATCTGCGATAACAATAAAAAGGCCAAAGGCGAGACAAGCAGCAGCCTGTGCGAGCCGCGGGCGGTGTATGCGGTGCCTCACGTAGGGGTGCCATAAGCCCTGTGACGACGGAAGCACCGGCGGCACTTTCCGACCCCGCGGCTGCCGTGCCGCGGCTCACCGGCGCTCGGGGCGATGAGGCCGAGCGGCACCGGCGGCCGTCCTGGAGCGGGGGCAGCCCCCGCGGCGCCGCTCCTGCTCCCGCTCCTGCTCCCGCTGCTGCTCCCGCGGCACTGGGGGATGAGCCGCGCGGTGTCTCTGCCCGAGCCGTGTGAGCGGGTCACGGCGCCGGCCCGCATCGCCGCGGGGGTCGCGTCCCGCGGCACCGCCCCGTGCCCGCCGCGGCCGCTGCCGCCGCTCCCCGCGCCGCGCACACACCGCGCTCCGCCGCGCCGGGGCCGCTCCTCACGACGGTGCCGAGGCGCGAAGCGGATTCCCCCTCGCCCCACTCTGCCTGCCCGCAGCCCCGCCGGGGGCACTTGCCTTGTCCTCATGCTGCTGTTACCGCTGTTACCGCTGCTGCTGCCGCTGCCGCCCGTGGCTGGAGCGCGGCGGGACCGGCCCGTCCCTGCCCGCCGCGGGAGGGGCGGCTGTGGCGGCGCGCGCGCACCTTGGCAGCTCGCGCGTCCGCGGCCCCGCCCACCCCGGCGCGCGCGGGCAAAGCCCCCACCCCTCCCCTCCCCGCCCCGTCGCGTCCCTCGGAGCGGCGCACTGGGGAAAAAAGGGGGAGCGCGGCGAGAAGCGGCGGCTCCAGCCGCTGGGCACGCGGCGAAGACGAGCCCAGGAGAGCGAGGACAGCGGGAAGGCAACACGTGGTGGCGGCCAGCGCGGGTTGTTCCCCGCTTCACCACGCGGTTCTCCCCTCCTCCCCCCACAGCCCCTCCGCGCTCCCGCTGCTCCCCCCCGCCCCCCGCGGCGGTGGTTCGCTCCCAGCGCTCGAATCGCAACAGGCCGGGCGGGGATTGGCGGAGATGAAAAAAGGGGGCGGGGCGAGGCGCCGACCGTTTAACACACACACACACACGCACGGCGGGCGGGCGGGGGCGCGCCCTGTGCCCCGGGAGCGCGCGGGGCCGCGGGGACGCGTGAGGGGCCGCCGATGGAGCCGATGGAGCCGGGCCGCAGCACCCGAGGAACCCGCGGGGGAAAGGCGGCAAATCAGACCTTAAAAACGGCCGGGGAGGCGCTTGTAAAGCCGTCACGAGAAAGGGCGAAATACGTTTTTGGGGCCGGGGCTGGCTGGGGAGAAGCTCGGAGCGGTGCTCGTAGCAGCCCCACCCGCTGGGATCCTGATGCGCTCGGGAAAAGGCTCTTCGCCCCCGCGGTCGGCGAGGAGCGAATGCTGCTTTGCTCCCATTGTCCTTGTCTCCTGCTAATCGAGTCAGCTTGGGAGACCCAAGAGACACTGAGGTGACAGTGCTGGCACGGGCTGCTCAGGGAAACGACAGAGCCCTGGTCTCCAAGAGAGTGCTGAGAGGAGCACAGAAACGTTTAGAGTGTGCATGTAGGACACACATCCTACACACACCTCCCTTTTCATTTGCTCTCAGAAGCCCCTGGTTCCCAACTGATCCAGCAGGCGGGAGGAGCACAGTCACGGCTGCCCAAAGATGTATACACATACGTTTGTATGCTGTTCTTATTTAAACGTGCCCTTCCAACCTGTGCACTTCAGCGAGTACAAGCAGTGCTGCCCTGGCCACGCTCAGCTGAGAGTGCCCTTGAGCCCTTCAGGCGAGGGAACCAGTCAGTAAGCACCAGAATGGAGCAGGAATGCAAACCAACACAGCACTGTCCGTGATTCAGGGATTAGGAATCATGCACAAACCCAGGAAAATAGCAACAGAAATAAGTACACCAGTTTTCCTTCAAATAGGCTTCTTCAGCAGAGATAACTCAAACACCTTTCACATCCAGAACCACACAGTCCCAATGTTGCTGGTACCAAAGCCACAGTGTCACAATCCTGCCTGAAGAGAAGTTTTGGTCTCCATAGTTTCTTAGGGATTTTGGCGGGAAAAGCAGTCAGGTACTGCAAGAACACATGATAAAACACCAAACACATACACCAAACAGACATCATTCATAAGAGATGGATAAAATGAGTTCATGATATGGCTGAGCAAATTCTTACTGCAGTGTGGTGTGACAGATATCAGCCAGAAGTGCACAATTCCCAATTCAATGTCTATACCCATGTCTGAGAACAGATGGAGGAAAGCCTTTAGCTGATCTAAACTTGGCTCAACCCACCCTGTTTACTGATGGAGATTCCATGAGCATAGAAATTAGAGCTACCAGTTGCAATCACTGGAGAGCCTCAGCCTGCTGATTCAGCTTACGTGCTGGAAAATCTGACAAGGGCACCTGTCCTTACCTGAGCAGATGCACAAAGTCATGCCCATACAAGAACCAAAGGGTAGCAAGAGTCAGGGGATTTTCCCCCTTGGAAATCAGTGAAGGTCACTGACAGAGCAGCTCTTTGCAGCCAGGGCAGCAGCTTCTACCTGTTCGTAACCAATATATCAAGGTGTCCTCCTTGGCAAAGCTGCAGGTTGGGGACGTGTTAGATTACTGAAAAATGAAAGCAGACTGAGTGATTTGGGAGATGTTTTAAAATGCTCTCACAGTGTGTGCAGTGACCGGCTGAGCACTCTGAACAGTCAGGAGGAGGGCTGGCAGTTCAACAGTAATCTTTGTAAAGTGCTAATAAAGACCCAAACAATTCCCATTAGGGAACTGGAGAGCCATCTGCACTCTAGCAGGAGGCTGCCTATGGCATCCACAGCAAGACTTGTACGTCTTGGCTCGATACTTTGGAATCCAGCACCACAGAGGCTTAGTCATATGACGGGGTTATTTGCATCATTATGCTGTTGGATTCCCAGAGAAGTTTTCACAATGCACTGTAAGAGGAAGGGTTTAAACAAGTAGAACTGAAGGAAAAACAAAGCACTATACTGCCTCTGCATGTCCCTTTTCACTGCATGCACGTGCTCAGAGTGGGAGGAGGGTGGCAGGCAGTACTGTACAGAACTTTGGGCTCATAAAGCACACTCACAAAAACTGCAACATCGGTACAAAACGGACTATTTTGCAAAATAAAAGCAAGTTAAGTCAGCTGAAATCCTGCATTACAGCCTGGTAGAAGCTTGATGTTCCAGACTGGTGATGTGCAAGGGAAGTCCACCACTGTGTTTTCCCTGAGGGCTTTGCAGAACTGCTGGTTTGCACTGGGCTGGGTAAGTCACCTCTCCCCAGCCAAGCAGTGATTGACTCCCTGTGAACTCGTGCCTGCAAGCTCTGTAAAAACTGGGTGTTGGCACTCCAGAAGTGACCGCTAGTAAGCACAGCAGCTGTTTAGGAAGCAATCCCAAACCAGCCCAGTGAAAATATTGTGGTTCAAGACTGAGGTCTTTAAAGGACGTGAGCTGCTACTGCTCAAAATAAAGTCAGATTATAACACAGTGTCCCCTCTTGAAAAGTCTGTATGGTAAAATAAGACCTGCCTTTTTTATGTATTCTGTTTCTAGGAGAAATTACTGAAGGTTCGTAAGGGCCAGGTGTTGCTCCTAAGAGTATAGCACGGGAGGGAAATTATGGAAGAAAACTGAAGAAAGTTTTTGGTATCTCTACGATATCAAAGCTATTTTCACAGTAAAAATAGCCAGGGAATCTTAAATTCTATTCTGACAACCTTCCAAGGCTCAGGACTTGCCAGGTGCATGACCGCTCCTGTGGGAATTTGTAATCTCTTTAAAAACCAAGAACAGCAAATTCCACTGGAAGCATACTGTCCCGGAGCAGAGTCCCCACATCTGGAATTAGCAAGGAAAAATGCAGCAACTGGACTTTCCAACAAGAAGGAGATCACCAAACTACAGCACTGGAAGGGATACTGAGAGGTCATCTAACTCCATCCCTGAGAAAGCATTTCTGCCCCATCTGTTTCACCCTTTAAAGACCTCCCCAGGGCTCCAGACACCACGGTCTATCCAGGCAAGATGTTTTTTTCTCACAATTCACTCATTTTGCCTTTAGAAAAAGTTTTCCCTAATGATTAACCTGGATCTTTTCTACCATAATTCACATCTAGTTCTCATCCTACCCAACAGAAACAAAACATGTGTTCCTCTTACTCCTACAACAGCCTTTTAGATGCATGAAGATTTCTCTTGTCACTCCTTACTACATTCCCCAGACCTAAAACTCCGTTTCTTCTTGCCTGTCCGACAGGTGTAGATCATGAGACTGTTGATTCATGGTGTTCCCCTTTGGTGGCTCTCACTGTAGTCCATGTCCTTCCTGAATTTCTCTGTGCAGGAACAGCATGCAGCATGTTCCCAGTTGAGGCCTTACCAGTATGATGCAGAATGGAAGGAGCACTTGGTGTGTTCTGCAAACATCCCTCCTGTTTATATATCTTATACATTTACAGTGCCAGAGGATTTTTTTGTTTTTACTTTCTACATCAGTATTTGTAAAAGTCAATGCCACAACATGAAACCAGAGCACCACTGAAGCACCTCCGTTGACAGGAACTCTCACCTCCTGTATGCAAATGTTTCTGTTAAAAGCCACTGTATTTAAATTACCACCTGCTGGAAGCAGTTTGATTTGGGATCTCCTTGATGGGTTATAGCCTTGTTTTCTCATGCTCACATTTACTTGGACAGCTAGAGACATTTTTTTTAAGTAAATGTAACCTCTATACAAATCAGCAGCTGAGCGCTTCCAAAAGATGAACTGTTTCCTCAAGAATTGAAGGACTAGTCTAGTCTAGAGAGGTCTTAAAATCTGCTGTCTTTGCAACTGTTAGCAGGTAGAATTGTCCAGTTCTGGAGGAAACACAGCACTGGCTTCCTAAGCAATAACACAGGTATTCTACCTGTGTTTGAAATGCAAGGCAGAAGTTACCAACCAGCCAGCACTCTCCTGTTGGAAGTGATTATTCACTGCATAGGCATTTAAATAGCTGTAATATTTATGAAATTATGCTATCCAACCCCCTTCCACCACCCCTGAACACACACTAATCCAGACTGATGTTGTGTGCTAGGGTGGGAGCTGAGTTCCAAATAAATTGCTGCTGATGTATTGTCACAAGAAGACAAATACAAACCTAATTCACTTGAAAAAAACCTACCAATTGGCTCACTAGGAAAAAGCAGAAACTTCTCTAGATAAAACTTCTGCAGTTAAACAGGGAAATAAAAAGATGGCCCATCAGAGACAGGAAATTTTGATAATGTAGAAAAATGTTTCTAACCCTTCACACTGAGAACATAAGCTTTCAAATAGGAACCAATATGGCAAGTTTATACATGCAAATTCTGCTGAGTGTTCAGTATAGACTTCAGTACTTGGAAACATTCTAGGCTCTGGGTCTGTGCATACACGCCATAGACAATTTCACTTGTTCTCAGATTCTTCCAAGCAGTAAAATGCAAAATAGCAGCTGGATTTGCTGCTATGACTCAGGACTGTGGGCATATGAGAAGCTGATGAGAAACACGCAACTTTCACTTCAATATACTGCAAAGTTTTAAGTAGAAGTAACCCAGAACAAAGGCTACACAAAGGCAGAAAACTCCCTCCCAAAACTGTACATTATGCTAAGGGCTGGGAAGAGTAGCCCAGCTGAGTTTCACTTCATGCTTCCTTTAGCAAGAACAGCTCAAGTGTGTGAAGAGGTGCGAGATCAGCCAAAGCAGTAAAACAAGTGCTTGCCAATGAAGAAAATATAGATATGCAAGAAGATGATACCCAGATGAAGTACTACTAGACTGTTGCTATACTATGCAATTAATACATTAACCAAAAAATCAGAAGTACAGCATTTCCTTGTACTCACCAAAATGAACGGATTTATGTATATCATGGTGAAATGTAAGGAAAAGTTCTGCAAGGTCGTCATTGAGACACTTCATTGGTTCTTCATCTAATTTGGGCCATAAAATTCCACACAAGAGCTACCAGTAAAGCTGAGACTGGTTTAGTCCATGTAGCATGCATTAAGGTCTAAAAGGCATGTTTACTATTTGGAGTTTGGATTAATGGACAGCCTGAGCTGTGTTTCCTATACTTGTTTTCAAAGCAACAGCTTTTTACTCCTTCAACCAAGTGTATAGAGCACCACCCTTGTGGTGTTGTCTAGAAATAACTGACAGCCCCAAATCCCAAACAGATATGGGACAAATTTAACCATGCTTAGGTTCTCTTTAACAAAAGGTTCCTTTGTGCTAGTTGAGAACCTTATTGTTTTTCTAGTACTACTGGAGTTGTCCTTTGACAACAAAAAAGACTCTACCTATGTTCCATCCAAATTCATCACTGTGTAGAGAAGTATTAATAAAAAGGAAAAAGTGAATCAATGAAGTCACTTTATTGATCCTGAGAATGTGAAACTACTATTAATAAAACATGTTGATTTTGTTTTATGGATAGGTCAAAGTCCTGCTAAGGGTGTGTTTGTCATTCTAATTTATGTGCAGCTTCATCAACAAAGTATTTGCTATTGCAGAATTGTATTTATTCATCTCCTGTTTTCCTCCCCCACTGCCAGAACATCTGCTAAACGTTTCTGAATCTAAGCTTGTTGGGATAGGGCCCATTACTTTTACATATTTATGAACTGTGTGGTACACTGGCACTCATTCAGCACAGACCGCTTCCTAAGGCTCATGCGCAAATTACATCAACCGCTGTGGGTTTATGTGCAGGAGATCCACATGTGCAGGGGTCACAGAGGGGGCTGGAAATCCAGCTACATCCAGAAGTATTTAAGCTCCACTGCTGCCGAGGAACGGAGCTATCTACTAATATATAAATGATGCAGGAATGCAGAAGAGGAAGAACAGGTATTTACAGTGTCCCCAGGAATTGTAATGAAGAGTAATGGGCTAAAATTGAATGAAAGTAAGTTTTATCTGACTCTAGAAACTTCCAGAAATATCATCAAAATATTTTTCAGTTCGGTCAAACAGTGTAATGAAACAAAAGCTACTATGCTTGTGTTAGTTATAACAGGCGGGACAAAGCAGAACACAGACTGGTTCTGGGGATGGAAAAATGAACAAATAATTAATTTCTGATTTCTGTTTGTTTTGGTTTTTTTCTGTAGTAGCGCAGCCTGTCATGCCAACACTCACACAGGCACAGCTTTATACTATTTACACACTGAAGGGAGTGTGTTCAGCTGTTATTGTGCAGGGCACTCGCACACGTGACTCCCATTACACGAACAGAAGCCGTGTTCATAAACTGCCCTTCTGTGCCTGGGCTGAGTGGACCTGTCCCTATTTGCCTTCCCAGCTGGTTTGCAAACAGTGCCTTTCCAAAGTCGAGGCTGTAAGATTTTCAAACCTCGTGAGAAAGAACGTACCCTGTCTCCTCTCAACTGTGAGAGCTCCAAGGATCATTTGTCTGCCTAAATCCATGCCAGCAAGAGCACAAGCACAATCACAGCCTAATAGTCTTAATGAGATTACAGCTAGAGATGGCCCAGTGCTGCCGTCTGGCCGAGGAACAGAACAAGCACCAAATTCATCTGGAGAAAAAAAAAAAATCTCCTTGGCTTTCATGTGACCAGGCTGAAGGTTGATCAAGATTTCAGATCTACGGTGTACAAGATAGCTCCAGTTTTTTTCCCCTTATATTTCCTTTTTTTTTTTTTCATAATGCATTATTTTTTTACAAGCAGCATGTTATTTTCACAGACCTCTAGGTTTCATTAACATTTTTCAGGACAGAATTAAAAACTGATGATTATACTGCTCTGTAACATGATTACATTTATAGATGCCTATTGTTAGCCATGCTAGATTGATTTCACCCATGGCTACTGCCTGTGTGCTTGACTATGACATGCATGGGGTACAGTGGAGCGTGGTTGATCTTTGCCAATATAATAATTCTTTTTATCAGCAGTTTATCTGGTGCATCTGTTTGTCTCACTGGAATGAAATTGCTTGTAACTCTACCCTACATAGGGCAATCTTTCTGCACCTGTTCAAGCATTTGATTTACTTACTGCTTAAATTCTTAACCTCAGCAAAACCAAATAAATTAGCTTGTCTAACAAAGGTTGAAATGGTGAATGAAATGAAAAGCTGATATAGTACTGTATTAGCTGGCTAGAGCACAAAACCTGGTGTTACGGTACAGATTGTGCAGTGCTCGCTGCAAACTGCAGATCCTGCCCTGCAGATCTCATCGAGCTTGCCATGAGAAACCTGCTGCTGGAGGGTGAGGCTGCAGCTCCTGCAGGAATTCACGCCTAGGACAAAAAGCCAGCAGTGCATTCATGGATTTTGCGTGAAGCCTAAAGCCAGCACAAAAGAAAATCCCTCTCCTTAGACACGAGAACCCCCAGAATTCGACAGCTAATGACAAACAATAAATAACACTTGCAGCAGAAGGTACGAGAGGCCGGCTGGGTCAGTACTCACAGAGCGAGGCTGCGTAAGTGACCTTCTTCCCACATGAGTCAACTCCTCCCCGACAGGTGCTCATAGTTCGCCCGCCTCTGTAAGGGCTGCCATCTAAATTAGAGCCCCCTCACCACTCCTCGTGCCCTGCCCCCACACGGGTTTCTCCTTGGAGAGCTCGTACTAACAGTCTTCTCTTTCTCTAGGCTCGCCAGGTAAAGCCAAAATTTAAAAGAAACGGGATCTCAGATGTAAATTGCCTTCTGTAAGTCTTTCCCGGAGCATCTCGCAGGGTCTCGGGGAGGCTGTGTGATGATGGGTCTGGCTGCCAATTCGTCACTGTTGCCACAGTAACGGAGCAGTGGTCCCCCGTGGCTTGCTAAGGGAGCGGCAATGGGAGCACCGAGTGTGTATATTGCGTCCTTTGAGGATTCCTCTGACCTGGGTGATCCACACATTTCTTAAAAAAAGGCTGCTTTATACAGAAGGTGTTTCCCTCGCACCCCACATACATACCCCCCTCCCACTCTCCCCCCCCCACCGTAGTTACTCCACTCACAGAGCTCTACAGCATCTTTAAATCTTGTTTGCATAGTAAAGGAGAGCTGGCATAACCCCGGGAGAGCCGCTGGCTTCCTCTGGGAAATACCATGTCTTGTGAAAACAGGAGAAAAGAGACCTTGTTCTGGTAAACATGTGAACACAAGCACACGCTCAGCAGTGTTTGAAGAAGTGCTAGGACAGAGCGATATAATCTTGTCTCTGTGAGCAGGTGAATGAGCAGTTGAGACGGCAAAAGGGTATTTTTCTGCCAAGTGTTTCTCTGCCAACACAACCAAGCACAAGTGTGTCTGTGAGGCCCTATTACAGCGATGGGGAAGCTCGGGGCCGGCAGAATTCCTTTGTTCCTGTCCCCTCAACTGAAAAGTCTTGGCGTTATCCTTTCCGAGCCTTAATATTGCTGGTTTCCATTTGTTTTTGTTACAACATTGACACAAGCATTATCAGTAACGGTAGACAGGATAGTCCACAGCAGCAGAGACCTACAGACCCTGGGCTGTAGTCAGAGAAGCAGCCAGGACTGCAGAAGCAGGAGTTATTTTGCTGGACAATGAACAATTCAGCCTTGTTTTGGAAAGCAACTCCTTGGATAGTTAAATAATACCACTTGTTTATGAGACAGACTATTTATCTCATCTTCTTTAGAAAATGTTGCTAATGGTTCTTTGTTGCTTTCCTTATTATTCTCTCTTAAAGCCAAGTGCTTCTTTTAAGGTAATGGATTTCCTCTCTCAGGATGCCAGTAACAAACACAGCTCTGTGTGCATGTAGGTGGTGTGGACAAAAACAAACACTCAAGTAAACCCCACACATCTGCTTTCTTAACTAAATTTTCTGCCCTCACTTTCAACTCAGTTCATTTGAGCTCTCTGTGACAGTGGCTCATCCCAACTTGTTAGGTAGGGACAGGCCTCCAGATGCCAAAATCCAAACATCATGACAAGGGGTTAAGTACCTTTTTGCCCCATATAATCTGAATCAGCAGAGATGGGACTAGTGCAGAACAGCAGGATCAGCCAGAAGGGTTAAAAAGACTTGAATTAGATTTTAAAAACCGTGAGTGGGCTAAAAAGAATCTCAAGCTTTAAAAGCAGTAACAGTTCTAATCTTTTTACTTGTCTTTGCCTTCAGACTGAGTTTTCTAGCTTTTCTCCAACACACTAAAAGGATTAGAAATTAATTTGGTTTACAAAAAACCTTCCATTTCTCCTTCATTTACAGGATTCTGAAATGTGGGACTTGGAAAACATCACCAAATAAAATGATGTACAATGACAATGCCACTAGGCTTGGCAGTGCAGAATATCTCTGCAAAGTAGGAAAATCCATCTAGGCGCAGCCTTGGGAAGTCTGGAGCCTGCACATTAAAGATGCTGGATTCAACAGCACCCCCCCACACACGCATAGAGACACACCCACACACACCCTCCCTCCTTGCATGGTGGCTCAGTGTAGTGGCTTGTTCAAAATTAGTTATGAGTCTACCCAGAGTTATGAGCACCCAGTTCCACGCAGATGTGAGGTTACTAAACCGTATGAAGGCATGTTATAAAAGTTCCAGTTATCACAGGCATTTTGTGGCTGCTTCTTCAGTAATCTTAAATGAGAATGAAGTAAGATCAGAAACTGAGCCACACACTTAGTTTTACCCAGGGAAAATGTTGCTTGGTACATATAATTAAATATATCTGTTTTGCTGACACTCCCTCCCCCGCCCCATCCCTCAGATATTTTTACGCTTGGCTTAGTGGAAAAGACTTGGTGCCTCTGGGTGTGATTGCATGAAGCCATTCAAAATGAGGCTGTCCCCTGAAGAAGACAATCCTGAGCAGCAATAGTGCTGGGCTAGCAGAGGGTATGAAAGCAGCAGAGGAATGAAGAGGAGAGGAGGTGGTTGGGCTTGGCCTGCGGCACCGAGAAGCCTTTTCCATTTGCAGCTTTATCTTCCCGCAGCCAGAGCTATTTAATGGGATCACAAGGGCTGCTGTACCATTACTTACAGAAGAGGGTATAAAAATGACAGCAGCTAATAAGCACCAATTTCTCATCAGCCGCCTCATCAGGCTAATTTCACAAATAGAACTTTTCAGAGGTTAACGGGCTGGAAATGACATTCTGTCTGCTGGATCCAGACCAGTACAGAGAGACCACATCCCTGTGCCTGGACACTTCAGTCTCAGCCACAAACAAAAGGAGGGCTACCCTAAATGTATGTCCACAGGAGGACACAGACTTCATAAAATGAGCTGGAATGCTAAAGACACAGCACAGTCATTCTTCCTAATGATTAGGAGACAACAGGAGTGGAAACATTGAATGTTCCTTTGTCCATAAATGTCCAGACGGCATTCCTGGTTCTGAAGTTTCCTCACAGAAAGGAAGGCTTTGTCTGGAGCTCCCAGCTGAGAACAGCAAGAAAGCCTTAAAAAAAAAAAAAAAAAAAAAAAAAAACTAACCCAAACTTGGTGGACCAGGATGAAAAACACTCTGAGGCCTTGGTTCAGAGGAGGCATTCATGCTTCCGAGGGAAGAGGCTGGCCGATGTGGAAGGCAGAAACTGGACAGAGATGTGTGTGGTCTGAGAGCAGGATAAAGACAGGGAGTGTGTGTTTATGTGTGTAGGAAGGGAACAGACTGTTGGTAGTGGGAGTGCAGTCTATGCACGTGAATTATAGATATCAAAGCTGAAAAAGAAATTGTTGGCCTCTCCACTTTTCCTGCTTGTAGCTGCTGAAGATTTGAAAACTTGAATCTTCCACTCATTGCACCAAAGGAACTAATGCAGTATATCTGCTCTAGTATCAACAATTTCTAATTAGATAATTCTGACAAAAAAAAAAAAAAGTGGTAAGATTGGTTCTTTCAAACACTGAGGTTCATTTTGCTCTTAGTATCACTAGCCAGGTTTTTTTTAAAATACATTTAAATTTTTTTTCACTCTGATCTGTAGCTAGGCTTGTTCAGAAGTGTCTGTGCTTTCTATTTTTAAAATGTGGGCCCACATTTAATCAGTTTTTGCTTGAAATTTTCTGGTGCACTGCTGGTAAAATTAACTCACAACCAGTTTTCAAGGCTATTGTAATGTTACCACCACACCAGAATACATTCTGTGCTAAATGATTTGGATATGCTCAGCTTTTTTCACAGTATTTCCACACCTGATTTTCATGGAGATCCTTGCTCCTACTTGTCTGTACTCCTATTAACTGCTGCTATGGTCATGCATGTTATTGATGGGTTTCTGGAAAGCTCAGCAACTCAGCAATTTTATAACAGCATTATAAATAATTCAATCAACTGTTCTTCCCCACATCTACTTCTCATTTATTAATGGACTTTTTTTCTAGGCAGTATTTTCTCATCTCTCATCACCATCCAATATATATATATACATATATATATATATATATATATATATATATATATATATACACTTGGGGGAGGAATGTAATTAGTTTTGTGGTCCTTCTGCCAAAACTTCCACTGACTTCAGTCAGAGATTTGCCTGAAGAATGCCTGATTATAGCCTGTAGGACTTGGTCCTATTTCGGTACAGCAGGAACAAGCTGAAGTGAGTGCACACGGGTGGGCAGTGGAGTCCCATGGGCATTTGAACCCTTGGGCGTTTTATGAGAAGCATGAAGACGTGGGCTTATGTGTACAAGAAGGTGAAGGACATGGGGAGAACCAGGCAAAGTGAATGAGGAGTCTGTTATACAAGAGCAGAGGAAACTGAAGATTTTACATTATTAATTCATGTTAAACTGTATTTGGTTGTTTGGAGGTTTCTTTTGTTTTGTTTTGTTTTGTTTTCAAATAACAGAAGAGTGGATTTTTTATTTCTCCCCTTTTCTGTCATCAGACAGCTGTGCAAATATTTTAGCATGTGATTGTGGAAGCACAACACTGAAAACTCCTGAATTGTGCCAAGAGAAAAGTACAGGAAAACAAAAGGCGAACGCCTGGGGTAGATCAAGCTGCCAGGATCTTCTGTCCCCAGGGGAACCAGACAGAAGAAAAGAGAGAGAAAAGCGGAGAACTCTGATAGCTTTCACTGCTTACACTGACAGTATCCCAGGTCAGAAGGAAACACAGACTTTTGTAGTCTTTTTGAAGGAGGGTAGTAAAGGTATCAGAGCAATTAGCAGTCATAGAATCAAGTCAGGTCTTTCTTGAAGGTTGCTGGCTTTATCTGCCGCACCAACTGTTTGTATTGTACCTGCCCTAAGATACTGAGTTCTCAGGTTGCAGGTAAATTGAAAACCCAACTTAAACAGTGCAATAAGTCAGCCTTTGAATTTAGGAAATCAGACCTACATGTCTGTGATTATACTGGCCTGACATGAAACAGGTCTGTTTCCAGCAGCTTAAGGGGCTCATCAGCAAAGAGTGATGCAGGCCAGCTGACTGAAAACGCATCTCTTCACAAGTTCCCTCAGGAGTTTCTGCAACACAAGTGTGGGCAGTGGGTGATAACACAAACCTAAATACGCCACAGCCAGGAATCAAGCTGCGGTGATTCTTTGCCAAAGAATCCTATTTTGTTATTGCACAGGGATGAATTAATCTGTAAAAAAATTAGCTATCACTTGCAACATTCTCAGTGGCTTTTGTCGCACTCATTCAGTGATTCCTGTACGTCAAGTCACAGCACATCTTCATCCTTCCCTCCTGCTTAAGTTAAAACAACAGGTTATGCTGTAATAGTACCCTATTTCCCAGACCATCCTACTGGTGAGAAGTCAAAAGATCAAGATTTCCCCTGAAGCTGGTCCTCATTCACACTCTGAAACACAGAGCTGGGGATATTTCTCCTTTTTTTACGCCCATAAAACTGCCAAAGTTACTCAAACAAACAAGAAACTCTTGGCTGTACTGCATGTAATCTCCCATCCCATGGAACTAAGCAGGTGGTTATTAAAACTGTAATAACACCCACACTGTGAGCACATTTAAACCCTAAAGGAAGAAATTCTTCCTTCCATCAAAGACAGCAAAATCATTTAATGATTTCAGGAAGCCTTCATACTCCAAACTTCCTCTAACCATTTTCATTCCACTTTCATTTAATTACCTGAATGATTAATTAAGGTTTATCAGCTAATGTTTTCACAGCACTTTGAGTAAGTGAAGCACTGTACAAATCCTTGGCATGAATTGTTTATTAGGCTACTATTTGTGTCCCATTCCTTTTCATATTCACTTTCATAGGCAGTGGCCAGTGCTACCATGGCTATTACTTCTAGCCCAAGTTACGCAGTCAGCACCACCATCTTTCCGTGATGGTTTTGAGAACCTGTACCTCTTGCGGCACTGTCACATGTGATTTCATGGATGAGTCAAGACCTTCCACCTTGTTATCCACCACTTAACAGCATTTTTACCTCGACACCAGGCCCAGGCTCCAGCCCTGCAGCACCTCGACCCTGACTGTGTCTGCGCAGTGGTGAGGACAGAGGCTCCCCTCACTCAGCGTGACAGCAGAAACTGAGGGCTGGGTACAGCTCCTCCCTACAGGAGACCAGTTTTCCAACCAAGTCCTGGAAATACCTGCAATTCTGTCTTTCCTTCAGGAAGCCTAACCAGGGCTGTCCTGATGCCACAGCGGCTGAGCACAGATTACAGCAGAGTCGTGGTAAAAGTGGCCTCCACGGACAAAGTGGAGGCTTGTCTGTGACAGAAATCCCACCCAGCTTCTCCACAGTCTTGTATGACTCTGAGCAGGCCACACAGTTATAGTTAGGTGTACAAATGGTGAATTTGGGTTTCTCAAGTTGCAGCGTTTTAAGAGACCAGAGATGTGACTTTAAAAACCAGGACCTACCCCTGCAATTGAAACCAGCGGGCTCTGTAGTTATTGTCTCTGCAGATCCTGTGAGGTTGATTTACAAAATACTGGGTTGGCTTTGTTTTTGTTTAACTGTCAACCATAGAAATTTTGCTTTATAATTGAGTATCAAGTCAAGTTCTTTCCTCCTTACTCATAAGTAATATTCAACAGGCCAAAACAGGCCACAGGGATGCCAAAAATATAACCGTTTGGAACTTGGTAAACAATTTTGTTGATACTGCTGAAAAACTGAGCAGAATCATTTTCTCCTGGCACACTGGCTCTTTGGAGGTAATGACAGCCCATGTCTTTGAGGCACTGAACTCATCAGCCCCAATTGTGAGTGCCAATGGGACAGACTGAGCTGGTGAATCTCATGATCCTTCTCTCATGTTCCAGTTTACTTTAACTCCTTCTGGAATCTCTGAAACAAAATACTTTCTCATGCTCAAAGACAATGAAGGAGGAATGGACAAGTCCAGAAATAAAGTCTCTGCACTGTTCCTTTTTTTTTTTCCTTGCCTAAGTTGAAAGGTCCACGCAGAGAAGGCAAAGAAGAGGAAACCACCCTGATCATTCCGTCCTCATAATCTCCTTTCCTTCTATATCCCAACATTGTACACAGCTATGGGCATGAGTCGGGGGAGACTGTGAATCCCTGCTTTCTTCTAACCTTTCTTGTCTTGATCCTTATTAACTCTGGAAGAGGACTGCTAACAGCAGCAGTTGCCAGCCAGGCCATGCAAAGCACCTGTTCAAGTTCTCCAGGTAAGTCCCACAGTGACATCCAGGAGTTTGCCCAGCACAGCTGCCAGTCACAGTCCTCAGTTCTGAGAAATGGTGGAATTTGCAGTAAGTCAGCACTGGAGGAGAAAAGAGCCAGGGAACAAAATGGAGGAAGAAAAGCAAAGGGAAACAAATGGACAGCACAGAAAAGAAACACAGAAAACAAATCAGAGCCACTGGATACGGTGTACCTCATTTGTGGCTGACATCTCTAAATCCCAGAAGAGCTAGTTCGAGCACCAAAAAGGCAGCAAGCTTGCCCTGAATCTGCATGCACATACAGATATGGAGATGACACACAGGTAGTACAGAGAGTGAGAATGAAAGGGTTGAAATCTTTGCGCTACTCGGTGCATGTGCATGTCCCATTGTATGCAGTACCAACATCTCTGAGTGTAGAAAAGCACAAGTCAGGCCTTGCATTATAACACAATAGACTTAAAAACCTTAAGATTTTGAGCATTAAATAAATAATTAATATTTAAACGCAAACAAACAAAATCTAAAAAAACCACCAAAAACCAGGATGGTGAGGCCTTTTTTACTAAATTCTCAAAAATGACAGAAATAGGTGAGGATGAACAGAAGTGGTTGCTGAAGATGGTCTGCCACCCATTGGTACCTGTGCTGGAGAACATACACAAACCAGTGCGTTCTCTGCTGCTGCACAGGCAGCTTTGCCCAAAGATTGCCCTGACTGATGGCTCTCCCTCATGGATGCAAACAGCGAAGGACAAACTTGGAACAAACTGCAGCAAAAGGCTGGTGAGCTGCTGCCTGAGTGACCGATACAGAATGTAAGGAGCAGCCTCGTGGAGAAGACTGGGCAAAAGGAAGGAGGCGTACACGGTTTATACTTCGACTATATTTTGACAATATATATTGATTTTTTTCCACCAAATCATGAAGAAAAACAATATATGGGTTTTGCTTCTATTTGGCTACAGTCACTCTGCGAGAGCAGGGGGATTGGTTTCAGTGGCTCATTACCCCACACTCCTGCTGTTTCAGAGAGATCAATGTATCATTTAATAGGGAGAGGCTTTTCAGCTCTGCGAGATTTTATCTGCTGATGGCTACCATGATATTTATAGACATATCCATCAGCATAACAGCAGGAAGCAATTCTCTAGGGGTCAAATTGGGTGGATTCCCCCTATTTAAAGTCCATTATGGATGCAGCTTTCTGTATAGGATTAACCACTTAACTCACTGAATCCCGAACATCATCACCTATTGTTCACAAGAACTGATGATCTCCACGGCTTAGTTGTGGGATGGTTGACTTGTTTTCAGCCTCAATTATCTTTTCAAATAATAAGGTCCTTTGTTAACCTCTGACTTGCTGAGCAATGTGTAGGCAGCCTATTAAGTACTTCACAGTCCTCTTTTAACCCTATGATTCAAGCAGCTCTGGAGATTTAGTCCCGTGATTGTCCTATTTCTGACCAGTCTAAATCTTTGGCTGTCATATGAATAGCAAGACCAGAGAACCAGCTTTGATCACAGCAAGCTTAGGAAAATAAACCACGTGTGCTTGGAAGATCTAGGCAGAAACTACATGCTTATTATACAAAGTGTTTTAATGCTTTCAGCCTAACTTTTGGTAATGATTTACAGAGTATGCTTCCCTGCTAAGACTATTTAGAGAGTCAGCTCCTTTGGGGATTTAGCATGCAGTGATTCTATCTCCTAAAATTATCCTACTATCTTTCTAGTATTTAATTTCTTCTTGTGAACACACCTTTTGGAATGAGACAGTCTTGCAAGGGAAGCTCGGAATAGACATACTGTTCCATGCAGCTCACAATGCATTGGGAATCTTAACTGCTCCTTAATTTGACACAGAAAGAGGGATGCAGAGGCCTGGCATGGACAAGTGTTCTTGAATACAAATCTGAGCTATTTAAGGTTTTGTTTCCAGTCTCCAGAGCTATCATCACTCCAGGCATCCACTCTCCCTTTCAAATTCACCATGACCTCCTCGTGCCCTTATTTCACTCAACCTTGCTGTGTTTACAGTGACCTCCACCCTCATGACTTGGTTGTATTCCAGCCAACCTCTCATCTTCCCCTGTCTACGACCCTTGTAGTGCTTGCTCACTAATACATTTCAGGAGAAACATAAGGGCAGCTGCTGTCTATCCCTGAGCGCAAAAATTAAGCTCCCAGCTTCTGGCAGAACCCACCCCATTTTCCATTCTTGAAGGTCTGGTCACAGTTCATACATGAATCTCATTTCCATTATTTTTGCTCTTGAGTAATTTTATTTTGCTAGTGTGTAGTGCAGTGCACTCTCGCTCCTTTGCTTTACACTTGTTCATTTCTTTTCATTCAGATATATCAGAACACTTCATAACACAACTGAAATTACGAAACTAATAAGTCTTGTGTCAGGTAGGAAAGACAATGACAATTATCTTCTTTGTTTTGTAAAAAGAGAAGTTGATGTTCAGAGATTAAAAAAAAATAGAAAAAAATCAATAACCTTTACATCCAAGATTACTTAGGATAATTTTAATTCTTGAAATGTTCCTATCCAGGAAACTTAATTTTCAGCTAAATCAAGATACTTGTGCAAGTCCATTAATTAGTATAATGGCTACATTATATAGTTCTTAATCATCTTAGAAACACCTGGAGCAGCTCAAGAAGCCCTTGTCAGGCTTCCCTCACCAGTGGCTGGAGACCTTAAATACCCTGACCAGCCTTACTGGGAACTCTCATCCTGCACCTCCTGCCCAGGGATCCTGGGGAGGAAGGCTCCATTTAAGCCTTATCCTAAGCACCCAGGCCTGAGCTACTCTCACAGCTGTGCAAACCTGCATCCTTGTCTCCATCTCCGGAGTGCGTGTTTGAATCCTGTGGCCTGCTGCTCCTGACTGGACTGTGGTGATGGACCCTGAACCTAATTCCTCACCTCACCTTGCCTGGCACGGCTGATGAAATCTGTTAGCAGCACCTGGCACTGCCCACCCTGCTCGGCTACCCTGGGTGCGACTGTGCCCCAGCCGGGGAGGGCACTGCCTGTCCTGGGCTCACTCACCCTTGGCCTGTGACTTGTCCCCTGCTCTCTCTGCTCCCCACCACCCTCATCCCCACCGTCAGGTCATTCACACTCGAAATGCTGGATAAAATCTCACCAACACTGCAGGGCAAAGCCAGGAAGCCCCCTCTGTGCAAACCCTTCCCGGTGGCGGTTTAAAAGCAGCCACTGCCTTTGCAGCGCAGGGGCTGCCAAGCACCAACAAACACCAGCCGTGGTGTTACCGCTCTCCAGAGGAGCCAGTGTTGATCCAGGGTGAGAGCAAGTTACTGTGTGAATGCAGTGCTGAATTCCCCTGGCTACCTCTACTGAAGGGTGACGGCAGTGGGAGACAGGAGAGTTACAGCCTAAAGTTCACTCCGATAAACGAAAAATATTTTAAATACAACTCGGCCATCTATGGTAGAGTTTCAAAATATATTAATTACAGTTTATTGGCTTTTCTGTGATGTTGCAAGCAAGTTCTTTCAGGCTGCCTACACTGAGTCATTTTTTGGAAATAAACTTCTTGGATCTAACCCTACATGAGAAATTATTTTGCATTTGGTAATACAGACTGGGTTTTCAACTTCCTCCATGAACAGGCATCTGGAATGAAAATGTGTCTAGAAAATTTTGGCCTGCCCGTTGAGTCTGCCTGGGCTTAGGCTGCTCTCAGAGCTGAAAACCTCACTGAGAGACAAGGGTTAGATTCCTCCCGGGCTGCCCTTCCCCCAGTGCCAAGAAGTAAACACGTATGTCTAAGGCTATATAAACTAATTAGACACCTAATCCTACCTTTGTCTGCATCTGGTATTGCCAAGAAAGATGAGAAGGAGCAGCAAGTATGGAAGGTACAGAGGGAAAAGGAACATCAGCTCATCAGGGAAATAAGTGCCAATATACTGCTTGACACATTAATCTTATACATACTGTAAGTATACCTCTCAAACCAATAAGACCCTAAAATGGCACACAGATCTTCAACAGGAGAGAAGAAATTCTCCCAAAAGAAAGGTGTTGCACGTTCTTTGACTACACAAAAAAGTTCACATGCAAATTTATAATAATAATTAAAAAAGCACAATAGCCTGTTAATTACTGTGTCAAGTTCACAAGCAAAACAGCAAGTGGGGGAGTCCTGTCCCACCACACTCCACCTGCCAGAGGGGCATGTGGGGGATGCTCACTATTCTGGGACTTCCAATTCAAGATGTGGAAGACAGAAGAAGCATCCCTTGTTTGTAGAGAGAGTTAAGATAGATCGCAGTAAATGTGCATTCAAAATGAGGGACAGATGATTAACAGACACCGGGAAAAGAAGTACTGAGACGTTAGGAAGTGCAAAACAAGAAAAAAACATTTTCTCCAACTGCCTCGTTTGCCCTATGGTACAAACACTTCCAGGAGTCACACTATCAAGCCCTTCTCCCAACCATGAGAGCACGAGGTTTGCATTTAAAACAAGGAAAGGTGGAGACTAATGGGTGACAGTTGATTTTGGCAAGTTGGGCCCTGAGAAGAGGTATTGACTGTTAGAGGGGTTGTGACTCTAAAGCAGTGAGCAAAGAGATGCTGTGCTAGGCAAACAGGATGTAATTGACCTACAGTGATGACAGGCTTTAGTATTTTCTCACAGATAATAGCTCGCTGCAGAAAAGAAGATGCCTTAGGCCTGTAACCAAATTGGTCACCTTACAACTATGAAATGCCCCACCCAGCACTAATTATGACTATTATAACAGTAACAATGAAATCAAAAGTAACTGCTGCTATTCTTTGACAGCTGCCTTGCCAAGGCTGTTTTATTTGATTATGGAGCAAAGAAAGAGACTTAATCAACTTAAAATTGCCCTTTGTTTCGGAAAGATTTTGTCATTATCTGAGTAAAAGTCAAGTTTCTACAAGTCATGAACAAAACTCTGTGATTCCAGTTTCCCAGTTTCCAGTGTTTACACCTTACGCAGTGTTTGTGCATCTGTGATGAAGGTTAAAACAGAGATTTGCTCATACTTCTATGGTATGTGATACCCCCCAAGTTGGACTGTGGCTGTGACTACCCTTGTAGTTGTCCTTTCTGCCTGGTCACCTATTGTTTGTATAGGTTTACATATGGCCAAAATAAGAGACCACTGCTTTTAAATGCAGCAACTAGAAACATCAGCAGGTGGGCTCAAAATCAGGTGAGTTGCCTCTTACTGCTTCTATTTTTGAAACAAAAAATAGGTTTGATGCTGTGCCACCGTGCTCGGAGAGATAAGAAAGCGGAGCATCACCATCTGTTCAAGGCACAGCCTCAAAGCCCTCACCTTCACCCAACCCAGGGCTCGGAGGACCGCCTGCCAGGAGCTAGGGAAGCCCTGGATCTGGGCTAATTGAAGCGATCTGCAGCCAGCTAGCTTAATATTTAATAGGGATTTACTGCTGATGGAAATTACAAACAAATTACAGATTCCAGCATGTCATGGTCTGGCCAGACCCAAACAAAAGCACGTGGTGGTAAGGACAGAGCGCTGCATGCTGGGACCTGAGGTCTCCATGAACCTCATCGCCTTATTAAAGTGTTGCTGATAAGCTACAGTGTACTAGAGTGCTCCACATCTTTCCTAGAAACTATCCTTTCCTCAGTTGTGTTTATAATGCCTTTTAAAATTTCCAGCTCTTCCGTTTGTTTTTATATGGGTGTAGGAGGGTTTCTTTCTCTTCAAATCAAATCTTAGGACCTCACCATTTCTAGCTCAAAGTCTCCCTAATGCTGCTAATCTCCTATTAACAGCCTACTGACACAGAAGAGACCACAGAAAAAGACTGATTGCCAGCCCTCTGGCCCTGTGACCGTGTGCCAGTCAGATCTGGATTAATAGTTGAGGCGATTTACCTCAAGAGGCCTTGTTACAGGTGCTTGTAGCTCTAAACTCTTCTCGAACTGCCTGGCAGGAGAGGGAGGAGGGGAACCAGTAAATCCACAGATGATGCAGACACAAACAAGGCCCCTCTGAAACTCACTTTTTCTATACAAAATCAGGATGGTCACAGGAAAAACCCTCCTTGATTTCAGATAAAAGGCGATGAGCTGGGCATTGACACCCCACCCAGGACACAAAATCCACTGTGATACCCCCCCCCACTACCTGTTACTGACAGCAAGTTTGCTTGACTTTAGCTCTTCTGGTTACTAGAAATTGTTATCCAGGAGCACAGGCAAGCACGCTGCTTTCCTCCAGTTTTTGTGTGTTAGTATAGATTGCCCTGCTCTGGAAGCTGACTCAAGCACAAGAGGGACTCTTTCAGCTTTAAAAACAGTCCAAGCTGCTCACATTTAAGGAAAGATGGAAAAACAGCATCATTCTTATTTGGTGATGAGTATCCATGTGACAGTTTGGTTCACCAGCCCAAGCAGTCTCAGGCTCCTCTCCAGGGCTGGACTGCACCTCCTCCATCTGCAGCACTGTGCTATGCCGACTCTGCTGCTCCATGACCCTACATAGTAGGAGGAGGGTGCTGAGATGATGGATCAGGCTGACCAGCTGCACTTGACGTCACCCAGCACAAGAGTGTCCACACACTGCATCTGAGCTGCACAAGGAATAAGCCTGACTGCCAGGGAGGGAAACAGAGGCAGGACCTGATGCTGCCTGTGACCAGGTCAACCTCCAAGGCTTCACACGTGCCTGAGAACGGAGCTCGAGCATCTCTCATCTCCACTAAGATGATTATATTTCGGAATGATTTAATTTTGCTTGTTAACAAATTGCCAGTAGAATAGGTAATTGTTCCTGGCCTGAAGTTAAAGAATCCTGTTACTGAGTTACTGTTATTTGCAGGTCAGAGAGCTGCAAGAGGTTTGGCCTTCAAGGCACCACACTGTCCCCTCTAGGAAAAGGGGTGAAGTACAAAAACATTCTACCATACTTTACAGAGAAATTAATTTAACCTATAATTATTGTTATTATAGGGCTGCTTGTCCACTTTGGCTTCTTAAATAACCACACACTGCAAAGCATACAGAGCTCCTGTTCAGAGCAACTTCTCCCTCTCCCTGACCCTTCCTGGCCTCTAAAATAACTGTATCAGTCTTGCAACTCTCTATCTTTCCATAGGTCTTTATTAATAAAGAGCATCTGCAGGGAAACAGATCTGACTCACTCGGCAGCACAGCTGCTCTTACTGCTCACTCTCCCACCTGAAACAACAGTCCCGTTCCAAAAGTTGCCTCCATGACTACACCTAAATCCAACATCACCAGAGCAATGCAGTGCTGCCCTTCTAAGGGACAGGACATTCTTGGCTGCTCCCCATGAAAGAAACTCTTGAACAGTAACTTTGTATATCTCAAACTTACCTTGGTTTTGTGCTGTCTCACTCCTTTTCGGAGTCTCAGTGAGGAGCATCCAGCCAGTGTGAGTCTTTTTCAAAATTGATTCCTTATCCATATTTGGGAATTTGTGCTGGGCACTAGCTGGTACAAGGCATGTTCTTCCCACAGTGCACTTTGGGACTTGTAGTTCCCAAAAAGGAATGTTGTTTTCCAAACTGCAAACGCCAAGCAATAGAAACAGAAGTCTGAAACGCCTTTAACTCTGTCTTTGCGTAGCTGCTGGCCCTTCCTTCTGCAGTTTCTGTGCTGTGGTTTCACCTTAACCAGCTGGAATGCTTCAGGAACCTCTTACACAGTTAATGGCAGTGTACAAACCCTTTGGATCCACCACTGTGTAAAAACTGCTACTGCAGAGTGCTCCTGCTGCTGCCGTGAGGGGCAGGTACACGGCCCTGCCTCACAGAAATAAATAGCTACTCAGAAAAAGAGTGAAGATTGAGTTTTTAATCATACTCTCCAGACTTTCTTCCCTGCTCCCAACACTGAAATGGCATAGAAACTCATCTTTCAAAAATGTGTTTCACTCTTTAATATGTTTCTCATTATCTTGTTTATTCTTTTAATTAAATAATGATAGTAGAGGGACAGGATTACAAGATAAATCAATCCTGCCTCTCCTGCAGAGATTAATTTTTGAAGAGCGTTTTGCACTGACTGCCATAATTACATTGTAACCAAGACACCCTGTTGTTTTTAAATAACAGCTGAAGAAGAATGTGATTCGCTGCCTGCCGTGCACTGATGGAGACACTGCTATGCCCGAACTCCATCAACAGCGTAATGTGCTTAAAACTGCGGACGAGATGCCTCAGAAGTCCCCGGAGGAAGAGGCGGCCAGCAGAGGAGGGCATCCATCACCCGCCCCGGCGGTGCTGCTGGAGCTGTGGGGAGCGCTTTCCCTATAGCACCGCTCCAAACCCCTTCTCCCGGTGCCTGGCCAGGAGGAGGAAAGCGATAGCCAGCTCGGCTGGGACACACTCGGGGCTGGGCTGACGCCCGGCGGCCGCGGGGAGAACGGCGGCGTCGGGAACCGCCGGCTCGGCCCTTTCGCTCGGCAGCCGCACGAGGAGGAACTGAAGGAGAGGCGTTTTTTGGCAGGGACAGGCACCGGCCTCGGTCCCGGCATAGCCGCGCTCCAGCTGCGGCCGCAGCCTCTCGGAGCGCCCTCCGGGACCCCGCTTTGCACCGCTAATCCCCGCGGAGAGACACAGTCACGGAATGGATCGGGCTGGAAGGGACCACAGTGGGTCATCCTAGGGAACATGGCACAGGATTGTGTCCAGGCGTTCTCGAGTATCTCTAGCGAGGGAGACTCCACAACCTCTGGGCAATCAGTTCGGTCACCCGAACAAATAAGAAATTCTTCCCCCTGTTAAGGTGGAACTTCCTGTGCATCAGTTTCTGCCCATTGACTCGTGTCCTATTGCTTGGCACCAGCGAGCAGAGCCTGGCTCCATCTTCCTGGTACCCCGCCTTTAGATATTTATACACATATATGTATATATACACATATATTATTGATGCCCCCTTTCAGCCGCCTCTTCTCAAGGCTGAACAGGCTCAGCTCCCTCAGCCTTTCCTCCTAAAGAGAGACGCTCCAGTTCCCCTCCCATCCTCGTTGCCCTCCCCGCAGCCGCCGGTCCCCGCCGCAGTGACTACACGTCCCGCCGGCCCGCGGGGCCGGGAGAAGATGCCCGGCGGGGCGGCCCTTCCGCTGCCGGGAGGCGGCGGGGCCGGGGCTGCCTCTCGTCGTTCCGGTGGCAGCCCGGGCGGAGCGGAGCCGGGCCCCGGCGGGGGCGGTGGCGGCGCTGGAGCCGGAGCCGGAGCCGTGCGGGTGCGGAGAGGGCAGTGCCCGCAGCCCGCCCGCCATGCGGGGCGATCCGCCCGCCTGGAGCCCCGCGCCGGCACAGGCACAGGCACAGGCACAGGCACAGGCACAGGCGGCCGCGCTGCTGGAGGAGGCGGCGGATCTGCTGGTGCTGCACCGGGACTTCGGCGCCGCCGTGGAGAAGTGTGAGGCGGGCTGCGACAGCCTGGCAGCCGGCCCCGGGCCCGGGCACGGCCCCGAGAGGTGCGGGTGCGGGTGCGGGGGCCGGGCGTGCGGAGGGGACGGGGTGGCGCTGGGAAGCGGCCTGGCTGGCCGTGCCTGCCCTCCTTGGGGGCTTCATTTTTTTTTTGCCGTAATAGAGGACTTTAATTTTTTTAAAATAAAAATTAATAATTTTTAAAAATAAAGTTAAACTTTTTTTTCCCCTTTTTTAATTTTTTTTTCCCCCGGAGATTAGGAGCCTCTTAGATTCGGATATAAATGTTGTATGTATGAATGGCAATAGCACCGATGGTCCTTGCTATGGCCCTACACAACTTAATTATCTAAATTAAGGGAGAATGGGCTTGTCTCTGAAAAGCAACATACTAGGCATGTAAAACCCGGTCTGGCTTTGGCTGCTATTTGATAAGGGCCTGTCGGTATTAACATGCTTCATGTGAAGGGATCTGTGCGTGTTTGAGGGAAGCAAGGTGTGCCCAGGAGCCTCCCCTTCGTCCTCCCAGAGATACAGGCTCAGTGCCTCTTCTTGAGGTCAAATATTCCTCTTTATCGGGGGCAACGATTGGAAAAGGAGGGGGAGCAGCTGCCAGAGAACTGTGGAGTCCCTGTGCTGGGCTGCAGCTCACTGGAAGGGATGCAAGGGGAAATGTGGTTGTAAGAAGCGCTTATTTAGGTGTCTCTTCATTACCAGTTCTGCCGAAGTGAAATGCTCCCTTTGTGTTGTGGGGATTCAGGCGCTGGCTGAGATGAACCGGTGGAGGGAAGTTCTGTCTTGGGTCCTACAGTATTACCATGTCCCTGAACATCTGCCTCCAAAAGTTCTGGAGCTGTGGTGAGTTTCTGTCTGTTGCTGTCAGATACACACAGGGCTTGGGTTAGGTTTAACAGCAGGCCAGGCTTGAGTATTACGTGATATTCCCACTTTGCGTGGTGTAAGTGAGGATGAAGGTGAGATCTGGGACAGGCCTGTTCTTGACCTGTGTGTGCTGGAGCATGCCTGCCAGGTTGCTTCATGGGAGTAGAGTACAAAAGGGGTGATGCTGAAAGAGTAACATCAGTGGCTGTGTTGTCAGTGTTATGTCTTGCAGAAACCTCTCTGTGCTTCAAGTGTAGACCCTGATTCATATCCTCATGACAGCTGCTTGTGAGGAGTAACTGTCAGCCATCTCGGCTTTTACAAAGAGTTAGCGCTTTCTAATATTTCTTCCCTGTATTCCAGTATCCTGTTGTACAGCAAAGTGGGAGAGCCCCAGGTGATGCTGGAGGTTGGCAGCAGCTGGCTGAGAGACCAAACCAACAAGAGCCTCTCCGAGTACAGTTCCCTGCTGGAGCTCTATCTGCTGCAAGTGCTGCTGCCACTCGGCCGGTTTGAGGGCGCAGAAGAGCTTGTCTGTGGTTGTGACGTGCTGGACAGCGAGCAGCAGCTGGCATTCCTTGGCACCATCGGCGAGAGCCGGTGTCAGTGGAGTCAGCAGGAAGAGATGCGCTCGGCAGCTGAAGAGCAGCACGACGCGGCGACAGAAAGTGTTTTGGGTAGGGTTTGCCTCTCTCGATTGCACTCCTTTTTTATAGTTTTATTTCATGTTGGTCCCTTACTAGCAAAGGGACATTAACTATGTACTATGAATATTGTCATGACAGGAAGCTGAACATGAGCCAGCAGTGTGCGCAGGTGGGCAAGAAGGCCAATGGCATCCTGGCCTGCATCAGGAACAGTGTGGCCAGCAGGAGCGGGGAAGTGATCCTTCCCCTGTACTCAGTGCTGGTGAGGCCACATCTGGAGTTTTGTGTTCAGCTCTGGGCCCCTCAGTTCAGGAAGGATATTGAGATGCTGGAGCAGGTCCAGAGAAGAGCAGCGAGGCTGGTGAAGAGACTCAAGCACAAGTCCTATGAGGAGAGGCTGAGGGAGCTGGGGTTGTTTAGCCTGGAGAAGAGAAGCCTCAGGGGAGATCTCATCAATCTCTACAACTACCTGAGAGGAGGTTGTAGCCAAGTGGGGGTTGGTCTCTTCCCCCAGGCAATCAGCAGTAAGACAAGAGGACAGGGTCTTAAGCTTTGCCAGGGGAGGTTTAGGTTGGATGTTAGCAAGAAATTCCTTACAGAAAGGGTAATCAGGCATTGGAATGGGCTGCCCAGGAAGCTGGTGGATTCTCCATCCCTGGAGGTATTTAAAAAGAGACTGGATGTGGCACTGAGTGCCATAGTCTAGTAACCTCGGTGGCAGTGGATCAAGGGTTGGACTTGATGATCTCAGAGGTCCTTTCCAACCCAGCTGATTCTATGATTCTATGTGTGTACTTTATATATGTATACATTATGCATATGTGTACTCTGAAGCTGATAAAAATGACAACATGTTTGCAGATTTTTGATGAGCTGAAGCTAAATTTTTCAATGGTAAGGAAGAATGCAAAGTTTTGGATATTGCATATAATTTTTCTTCATGATTTACAACATTTGGTCTTTTGAAGTTGTTTCTTCAAAGAAAAATATCACCTAGATAACTTCCTATAACTGCTGCTGGATTTTGCTGTTGATGTTTTTGTTCACTTTCTCTTCTGAACAATGCAATAGAAGGCATCAACAAAATGATTGTATTGGTCGACTCCTACAGTTACTGTTCATCAGTAAGAGATGATATGATCATTGAAAATGTACCCTGCAAAATTCTTTGAACCCACCAGAGGAAACCTGGTAGTAGATCTAGAGCATGGATTTGTATACATCACCTTTCTGCACACTTTTATTCATTTTCTTGAATAAAAACCATGATTCGTGCAATATTATTCTTCTCTTCTTTTGATACCTAAAATGTGGTGAGCTTAACTGAGCAAGTGATGGAAGACTTTATTTTTCTCATGGCATCAATACTTATACTTTATTGCCTTTAGCCACCCACATATGTAACTCTCGTCCTTTAGGATAAGGGGAGCCAATGTCATTCTTAATGCTGAAAGAAATCTGTCTTCAATCAATACTTACTAAATTCATTAATCACTATAAGAAACTGCTGAAAAACTAGACTGTCTATATCTTCTTTGAGGCTAAAATCTGGTAATTCTGTTGATCTAAGTTTCTGCTGGCCTCTGAAACAAATACAAGACCTGAGGCTTTAGGCAGAATTATGCTTGTTTTAAGCAAATAAGCTTATTTGAGTAAAATATTTTCCTGGATGCAAACTGGGATTGGGAGTGGAAGAAGCTCATTCAAGTTTAGAGTTGCAAGCACTGAAAAGGTAGAGGATGTGATTCTGATAATGTTACAAGACTAGTTTTGTCCCCTATGTTGTATTAATTTTAAAGGTAACATGTCCAGTGATTCAAAAAGCAGAGGGAAAGACTTTATTTGGAACATTTTCTGTCTACAGCAGTACAAACAGATGCACATTCTTTAATGATGTGTTTTCACTTTTTTAAGGACCTCTGAAGGACTCTGGGGAAGAACGTGTCCCTCAGAGCTGATTCCTTATGCAGCCACTTATGAAGGCAGGATAAACATTGTACATGAATCATGGCTTTAAATGTGAATGTGGAACAGCCTTCTCAGCATAATGGTCAGAAAAGCTGAGATTAACTTTCTCAACACTGACTTTCTAATCTTCCAAATTAAGTTTGCTTGGTTTAGTACATAAATTAGTTGAAATATTTTATATTAATCTTCTTGCATGTAGTAATCAAATCACTGTTTTAGCCCCCTTGGTTGGTTAGTGGGCTATACTTGCACAGAAACACAAAAATATATGTGTATTTGCTTAACAGATTTGTGTATATCTAAGTTTGCATTATAATTTCTTATTATTTGGCTGATCTTTACATTTGTTAAAATGCTGATGCACAAGACACAATATAGCAAGCTTACTAAATATATGGAAACTGCGAAGAAAAATCTAGGTAAAGAGCTGCGAGCTGTCACAGGATGGTTGCCCTCCTGAAATGCTGCCTTGTGATGTATATATCTTATACTGCAATCTGCAGTGTAAATACTCAAAAAAGGGTTTTTATCATGGCAGATTGAAGGCTGATAGGAGATATGATTGCAGCATATATTTCAAAGGCTAAGTTTTGGGAAGAGAGGAACTGTTTAGCTTGGCAAAAGAACATGTTGGCAAAAGAACATGTTGGCAAAAGATGTTGGCAAAAGATGTTGACAAAAGATGTTGGCACAAGAAGGCCACGAATACATTTTGGCTGGGACATATGAGTCAGTATCTAATTTTTTTTTAGGAGTGATGTATGTGGAGAGGGGAAATAAAGTAACTGGTCTCAAAATGGAGCTTGCTGATTTATGAAGAGGATCGTATAATGGAGTAGTTCACAATAGCTTCACGATGATCCAGAAGGTCCCCTTCAGTCCTTTGTCTTTATGAAAGGGTGAATGGATTTTTAATTACTAAAGTAGTTTTGGAGAGTGCCGTGTCTATGTTTATTACATTGCCTGGGAAACATTAGGCCTGACCATAAGGATTTAGAGACAATTCGTATTTTTATTTTTTATGTATGCTTTTTGTAAAAATGAGCACACATGGATTGGATTTATTTCCCAATTAAAAAGAGTGTGAGAAAAAGTGGTTGTGCTAGCACTACTCAGAGAAGGAAGACATACAACCCAGAGCAGAATTAAACTCATTTTAACAACACTAGAACTACTGGGATTAACAGCTTGGCTCTAAATGCTGGGTAAAACATAGAACTCAGCACCTGTACAAGTGACTGTTTGACACTGGCTGTACTGGTTGAAAAGCAATTCTTTGCAGGGTAATTTGTTCATCGCTGCTCACTGTCAGAACTAATATAGAGCATGACCTGTTAGTCCTGGTAGGGAAGACATTCCAGTCCCAAGCTTTGTGGTATCCAGTTTGCTTAAAAATAGCAGATTTCTAGAGCTAGAGCTTGTGGCAATGGATAAGGTGCAGTTTGTAGTCATGCAGTTATTACAGCTTCCCTAGTAAATGTCTGCAGATGTACAGGCCAGAAAAGGTACAACTGTCCCAATTTATGGCATACTCCTTTCCTACAAAATCCTGCATTGATACAATTTTCACAAACCTGAGAAACTGTGTTCAGGATAGATACTTTAGGCTACATAAGGCAACAATAACAACAACTCACCATACCCAGATTTATACAGGTAGTTTTTTGGTCGCTGGAGTACAAAAGCTATGAGTTATCCCTCTGGAAGGGTATTTCAGAGCTTCATTGCTCTGATGTTTGGAGATATTCCTGTTTCATACTCAGGTGAATCCACAGACAGTTTATATTCCCTTTTTTTTTTTTTTTTTTTTTTTTTTTGAGTGTCAATACTATCTTCTACTTGGAGTAACTTTCCCCCTCCCTTTCCTTCTCAAATATGTTTTCAGGAAGATATCATATTCTCTCTCTTCTTTTATTTTGCCAGGCTCAATAACAAAAAAATCTTCCAGTCTTCTCTTGGGTAGTAGATTCTTCATATACCTGATCAAGCTAGTGGCCTTTTCTTATGCCCATTCAAGGTTAGTTCCTATGTCTTGAATATGGATGAAAAAAAAACCTGTAGACCATTTCATGTAGAAGATCACCAGGGCCTCTACACACAGTGCTTACAGGGCACTAATACCTTCTGTATTTTTACATGGAATTCAAAACAGGATTGTATTGGCTTTTTTTGTGTCTGAACTACAGCTTAAAGAAGTTAATTTAATCTTTTTACCTTCAGTTTCAGATTTGCAGAAAATTTCTCATATAAACTGCTGGCTCATGGAAGTATGAAAAATGGAACGTGATTAAGTCTTCATCTTTTATTCAAGCGGTAGGATCTTAAGACAAGGAGATAATTGAAGCTTAGATTCAGACAAGATTGCTTAAAAGGAGAGATTGTGAGTCCATTCCAAAATAATTGAAGAGTTCAAACTGCTAATACTGAATCTTCAATATGACATAACTTCAGACATTTGGTAGGAAAACATGACAGAAAGCCTGAGTAGTGGCAAGAGAAAAATAAACATGATTTCATGGTGAAACCATTAAGTTTTAACTCTGGCACCACTCGAATGAAAGGGAAACTAGCTGCAGTAGAATGAAAGAAAATGTATATTGTTTGGTTTAGAAAAGTAACTGTTCAGGAAGAGGGATCTTGAACTTCCCCAAGGAACAGCATCTCTTGTGTGCAGATTCTCTGGTGTCTAGTAGACTTTGGGCTCACATTGCAGTGTTGTTTAGGTGAGGCTCTCACTTCCTGTGTGCAGCAGCTAAAATTTCTAGAAATCAAATGCTGTTTTTTCCTTTCTCTCTCCTCCTCTCTCTTCACCCTCTATCCCTAATCCCATTGATATATTCACTGCCTTGAGATGTTAGTGAGAAAAATTGACTGCCTTTAAAAATCAGACCAGGTACAGTTCCTGACTGTTAAACTTTTTATAACTCTCCAGTTTTGTGGGAAAAAAAAATCTACCATCAAGAGCATGTAGAAATTTGCCAAAAAATCCAGAATGCTGAAAAACAAAGTAGAATAAAAAAGCTAACAAAAATTTAAGACTTTCTGTATTGCTAGGCACACATCCAACACATCAGTCTATTCAGTGTGGACTTTCCCATGCCCAGTATAGAAGCCAGAAGTGTTACTGCACAGTAATAGTTATCCTCTACAAGCTGTGTCAGTCTTCTTGTCCACAGGGACTGATGCTCACATATGGGGGTGGGGTGGATCTGGCAGTGCAATGTGGGAGCTCCGCTCAGAGAAATCTGAAAGTGGTGAAGGTCATCCAAAAGCGGCTCAGACTGTCACTGCAGCTTGCAAGAGCAGCTTCCCACTGAACTTGATGCCAAGTCTTGCCTAGCTTGTTATCAGAATACTTTGACAAGACTGTGATTCAACAGTGTCAGAGAGGTGAATCAGTGTTACTGCTCTTTTAAGCTACGTGCAACACTCACAGTATAGAACTACAGGCCTCTAACTTAGCTAGTCGTCCTCTCTTATTTTCACCAGATCATCAGTCAGAGCAAAAGTGTAATGTGGAAGCATTGAGTGGATCCCTCCAGCCTGCACTGAGTACTTGTGGAGCTTCCCAAATTGTCCCCTGAAGTTCTGGGCCTAAAGTGGTGGTGTGTGAATGTGTAATGGAATGACTTGCTGCAGATTAGTTGGTTTTTCTGTCCTTTTTGGAAAGGAGAGAGCATTGGAGTGACAACAGAAGCGAAAGAGTTTTGATTGCTGATCCCTCCATTCCCGTATCACAAGGATACAACAAGAAGTTCACTGCTGTTCTGATTAAGACATGCAAAGATTTAAGAATGAGGTTTGGACACTGAGCCCTTGCTGCATGAGGTATTTGGGTAAAACCTGCTAGTAAAAAGGTATCAAAGATTGTAGATATCATAATATGAAAGTTGCCAACTCAGAAATTCTCATTCATCGAATAGACATACTAACTGGAAACTTACTCAAACTGAAGAAAAAGGGCCTTTTATTCAGGTTTCAATTGTGTAGGTTGCTGCACACCCCCCTGGGACAATTCTCGAAGTGTTCTGCACAGGGTTGGGAGTTGGACTCAATGATCCTGATGGGTCCCTTCCAGCTCAGCATATTCTGTGATGCACTTTAATCCTATCATTTAAAGCCCCTTGAGTCTGGATGAGTTTATTGTAGTGCAGGATTAGATTCTTGATCAAGAAAGAGAATCAAGGGAAAGAATAATTCAGTGTGAAGGAGGATGCGGGATTGCTCAGAGAAGTGAAGACTTTCAGCTGCCTAACACAATGTATCATCCACCAACAATAACAGAAATATATTTTCTATTCTTAAGCGCTACTTAACCTTTTTTTTTTTTTTTTTTAATTCAGCTTGGAAGAGATTTTGGCGTACTTCCTCCCAACAACATGCAGTTATTATGACTCCTTCTGCTGAATAAGAGCTTTCATCCTATTCTCATTCACACCCTCCAAACAAGGCTAATTTTAGCAAGATGTTTTTACAAAGAGGCCTCAGACTTGCTGCTATTTAGTTCTATGTCAGAGGTTGCATTCAAGAGAAGAAAGGGTGGCAGGAAACATCTGATAAATAGCTATTTTTTAACCAGTTTTCATTTAAAAACTAGAAATGTCTCAATTTGTCCAGATCAGAAAAGTCACAGAGGGAAAAAGCAGCTACCTCACACACCACTGCCTTTAAGAACAAGCACATGAAAACTCCCTTGACTTAAACAGCCTTGTTAAATGCAAATTAAAAAAAAAAGTCAAACCACAGAGCATTCAGATACAAAATGCTGAAACAAAATATAGTTTTGTGGGTTTTTTGATATACTAACTTGTTATCTCTTACTATAGCATTCTTTATCCTTTGAGTAATATGACAGCTATAAATTCTCAGGGAAAAAAAAAATCACAATATGTACCAGGCTCCAACAAATATCTAGCATTGAAATCTCTTGAAAAACCTGTGAGTACAAATCTTGATTTAATTCAGTGTTGTAAAGTCATCTTCTTGTATGGAATCCTGAACCTGCTCAACTTGATCAGAGCTTTGTAGGGAAAGGGCATACTGCCATTGCCCCTATGGTATTTAAAATACCTGCTCCAAGATTTGCAGTTACTAAGATGATGTAAAACCTTAGCATGCTTGTAAGAAGGGAACTACTGATGAAATCGTGAGAAGCACTCTCTGCTACAACCATGTTACATCCTGGAGTAGAAAAGCTGTATGTCTCCTTTCTCAGTTCTGCTCAAACCTGTGGAGAAACGAGGTTTGGTAGGTTGACTTTCTTACAGTAATTTTTGGAGCAAGGCTTGGCCCTGGGCTGTATTATTTACATGTATCTATGTAGACATTTAATTGCTGGCAGTGCTACTTTAGTGTACATTTTCCTGAAGACTTCTAGTGCCTGTGCATCTGCTGCTATGGTAGCAGTGCCTTTCAGTTGTTGCGACTTGACTCCTCTATTCATCTGGTGAAGAGGAAGCTATCACACTTTTTAAGTGCAGAGAGTTACTGGCTCAGAAATCAGTTAATCCTGTAATTTATTTCTAGTTAATAATACAAAAATCATTTAGGAAAAGAAGAATCTGACTGCACGACTTCTGAGTACCCATTAAGCTGTCCAGATGACAGACAGAATTCCTAATTCCTTCAATACGTATCAACAAAGAGAATAACAAAGAGAAGAATTTGGCACTCACAAATGGATTTCTCAAAAGTCTGAAAAAATCCCAACCTTCTAGTCTGTAATTTACTTACTCATGTTAATAATAATGTATTGGATCATATGGCAAATAGAATCAATTGATGAATTATGAATGGAATGAATGCTGGAAATATGAGTTTATGATGGAGTCAGTACAGATTGTGAAATTTTATTTCATAGAAATGATGGAGCATGAAGTTTATTATTCTTTATGCCTGCAGTTATTTGCATGTCAAAATCTAACCAAGGTCACTGTTGTGAGGGAGAAACACACATGATTTACCAACTGGAAAATTACACAAGGTTCTAAATTACACAGACCTTGGATTTCTACTCTACTAAATCCACATCACATATTTCTCTTTAAATAAGCCCTCAAGGGCTTTGTTTGATTTATTGTTTAATTAACTGCAAAACATACTGACGTAATATATTTGCTAATATCAAATATGGAAAGAGATTCAGACAATAGAAATAAAGACTGGGTACTTTCATTTACTCATCTGCTTTCATATCTTCTACTTATCTCCCCTGTCAGTTACCAAAAATTATGTTTTGATGACCACATTAAAATAGTCACAAAAAAGTCAAAGTGGCATATTATCCTTCACAGTAAAAATATACTTCTGTGTTAATAAGTGGCAGCCTAGCAATAACATTATGTCTTCCCAAAAAAGTGCACTTCTGCACTGTTTAATTAACTGAATTAAATCTCAGGCAACTCAATGGAGGACCCCCTTATCTTTCTTAACTCAAAAATTTTTTTATTGTCATGCTAAAAATGTTCACTTGTGAAGATAGACCTTTGGTATCTTTAAAAATGTATTTGGCTCTTCCTCCCTCTTCCTGTGCCCATCAGATGTTGTCAAAGACAGTGGAGGTAGATCCACCTCAGGCTTACTGGGAACCGCTGGGAGGAAATTTTTGTAGTTGAGCACTCCTAGACAGTGGAGAAACATAAATTGCCAAGTGCTGTTCTCTCTCTCCCTCTGAAACAATGTCAAAATTTTCTGAGAGCATTCTATTCTCAGGAAACCCCTGAGATGCCCTCATTCCTCAGGAGAACCACCAAACAGTATGCTAGAAAACTTAAGTTCTGTGTGCCAGAGAGCAGCCAGTTCAGGATTCGGCCCTTATCTTTACTGTGCTGTTCATTCTCAGCAAAAAAGAAGATGTCTATGGGACAGAGAAGAGTGAGCTGGGGGCTAGAATAAAGCTCTCGTAGTTACTCAGTTGTGTCAGCAAAAGGTTGAAGATGTTGACAAGAGACAGACAAAGAGCTTTCTGGTTTTCATGTATGTCAGACTCACCAAGGGATTCTGATTCACACTGAAGAAGACAAAGGCAGGTCAGGAGCCATAGCAGGTGTCATGGGGCAGCTTGCCTCACATATTCACAGCACAAGAATCTGTGACACCTTATTTGCAATAAGGAAGACACTACATTAGCGGATTTATCACCTGATCTTTATGTGAGGGTCCAGACTGACAACTCTGGCCCATTTGGGATGTCTTTAACTTTGAAATGCTATCACAGCAGCTGAATCATTAACTTGCTTCTCAGCCACTGACCCTGCAGTATCAGGAAGGACAGAAAGGGGAAGAAACAGGCACTCTCTGCTGGGCTGGGCAGGGCAGGGCATAAATACCTCAAGTAGCTTCCAGGACTAGGTATTATATATACATCATGTTGACATAAGAGAAGAGGAGCCTTTAGTGGCAGTTTCTGGTGCTTTATAGAGCACTGCCAGCTTGGCTTTGTGGCAGCTACGGATGAAGTTTATAGTCCTACTGGTAGTTTTCTGATAAAAAAATATCCATATATGCATGTGTCCCCCCAACCTAATCCTGTGCTTTCCTCTCCCAGTATGACACTGTACCTTAGGATTATGGAAAATAGCTTTGCATAAATAAAAAATAAAATAAAATAAAATAAAAAACCAAAACAAAACAAACTACAACATCAACACCAATCACAACTGGAAGAAATTCCATGTGTTCTGCTTATGAGTAAAAATATGGTGAAGTAGCATTTGCAACACCTCTTCTTTTCGGCTCTGTTTTTGATAACTTTTCCTGATTACCTTGAGGGCTTAAATCAGAAATATCTTTTCCCATAGTCCCACAAGCAAGGGAAACGTTTTCCTGCATTTCAGCCACACTGACAAACTACTCACGCCAAAGCTGGGTCACTCAAAGATTGTAAGAGAACTTGTGTCATTGACAGTTCAGCATAAAAAAAAAGGTTCCTGCTTGGCATGGCAGGAATGGCATTGTCCAGAGAACACCCTCAGCAGATTTACAGAATGAAGGACCTCAGATGAAAGAAGGAGCAGGCCCTATGGAAGCAGACCATCTTCCTTAGGAAAATGGTCCATCTCTGGAGTATGTACATTGATGGAATGAAAATTTAAGTGTGAAGATTCACAAAATAGCCACAGAGAAGGAGACAAGGTAAAAAATCAAGGTCATTGTGGAGGACACGCATGAGTTTCATGACCCTGGAGGCTGAGGCACATCAGGTTCAGTTTCCTAATATGGCCTCATGTTTTTCTCTTGGGGAAGCCACCAGATCCTTCAGGCCCTCAAGAGTGCAGAGACAGCCTCACTACTGCCTCCTAAGCCTACAGCAGCTGTGGATGAGGTAATGCCAGAGCATGCACTCTAACTCCTAAACTGAGTAAAGAACAGCTTGGAAACCATATAGGACACAACAGTTAAATCCTTTCAAGAAGGAAATTTCTTTTCTCCTATTTCCACCCTCTTTTCCACAGAAATAAATCATGAGAAGGGAGGATATTGGTGTTGAAGCGCAGGAAGTAACTAGGAATAGAGGCTTTCTGATGTGAATCTTCATATATGCAAGTTCTGCCTCCATCCCTGACAGTCAGCTTAGGCTACAATGATGCTGTCCCATTCCTAGCTTTATAGAGGCAAAATATTTTCTGACTCTGAGGAGACCACAGGAGACTTCAGCCAAGGCCCAGGACCCAAGATTCTGCTCTCTAAGGAGTATTTCCTCAGCAGATTCTTGCAACTGCAGTAGCAGCAGTTTCTGCGTGATGATCAAATTCGCACATATATTGGGGTCCTCTCTGGGGGGTCCGACAGCAGCAGGCCAGTTGCCATAGCCTGACTTGCAGAACAGCAGCAGTGAGCAGCAGCTCCCTGAGGCAGAGGGAAGGACTGGAAAGGAGGAGACTGAAGCATTGCTCTTACGTAACCCAGTGATGTATAAAGTGCACAAAGCAGATGGCTAGTAAGACACAGAGAGGTCTGCCCTGTGTGGGCACCAAGACTGTGGAATACCTATTGAGACAGTAGGATGTGAATGGTTCTTTTGATACTGGTACAGATGTAGATCAGCATTAGAGATGTAAGCCAGCAATTAACAACTTGCTCAGTTCAGTGACTCATGTTGTGACATGCAGCAAAAAATACAGTGTAGACATGCACTTTATGTGTTACTGTAATCATTAAGTTAGTTAAGTGTTAACTGTTAACTAATTTGCTTTTATAACTGTCCACTCAAAGTGGACAATTTTGTTCAGCTATCTATAGCTGTCTGAAGTTAATGATACATCTGATCTCACAGATATTTTTTCCTAGAGATAGCATCATTTCCACTCAGATGAGGATCTTTCAACCATGATAATTCATGCACCCTCTGATCAATGTTGGAACAATGCTCTGGACATTCCACTCTGGGAACAGATTACATCAAACACTGTCTTCTCATGAAAATAATTGTCAGAGATAAAGAACACAAATTTAATACTACACAGGGTGAGAAAAATTCAAGAGTTAGGAAAAAGATGTTTCCTGAGCTTCAGAGTTTTCAGCCCAGGAATACCAGAGCTGTTCAAACTTTCTTCAGAACCTATCCCAAAATTTAATTTTTTTCCCTGAACTCATGCAGCAATAGCCTGAAAAATACCAACCAGGTGAAAGTGAAACCAAGTGAATTCAAGTATAAAACTGGGTAAATTTTGGAAAAGCACCACTGACTTCAATGATAACACCCTTTCAGTCTGAACACTGAAGTTTCTGTGACCCTTGCTTTATCAGCTATTTCTCAAAAACTAGATTGCTTGTCAGTAGCTTAAAGATTGTGGTGTAATCTGAACCTCTTTATCACAGAAGGTTAGCAAGTGAGACTTGGCCAACAGCTTTCAGTGTCAGCTTATTTCCCTAATCCTGTGGTAGATAAGGGGCCAAGGCAATCACTTGAAATTCAGAAGGATCTCAAGAGACACAAGGCAGCCAAAACTGATTATGGACACTTACTGTGATGACTGCTTGTCAGTAAGATGGTAGGAATCACATTAGTTTCAGTTGTTCTGCATAGACATTCAAAGAACTCTTCTGCTTTGTTTTAACACCTTATTAATAAAAACAGGTAAAAAAAAAAAAGCCTAATCTTAAGGTTTCCTTTTCAAGGCAGAGAGAAAATAATTATCTCAGAAATACGCTTTCATATAGTGTGAATTTGGGATATGAAACAGCATTTCAGTGAAGTTTTTATCATATACGTTTGGGAAACAAATGTAATTTCTTTATTTTCCTATGTATAGCATCACAGCTTCTGTAAAATTTGGAGAGTAATCAAATTTAATTCACAGCTATCACACACTCGTGCATAAATCTTGTAACTAAAAAGGCTACAATTGCTTCACTGAATTCTGATCATCGTAGGTCAATGGGGAGCTTCAAGACAAACTAACTCACCAGTATTTTAAACATAGTTTTAGCTAACTGTTATACAAAGGCCAGGGAACACATTTCCTCTGTTATCCACTTTTTCATTTTTCTCTAAGAAAAGAGATTTTTTCCCTAACACCAAATATACCATATCCATTTCTTTTTCTTCATGTTGGGAAAAAAGCTCTAGGCAGACCATTAATATTATCCCATAAGTTCAGAAAATTTTCTTTGTGAAAATGTTGGAAGCTGCCTTGCTATGATGATTTTAGTTTTCACTGAACAATACTGCTTCAAACTGTACACAGTTGTGGTTTGCTTTGAACTCAATATCCTTATTTCCTTCTCCTAAGTTGTTGCTGAGAGTGTAACTGAATGTTTCAATGGAAATAGTCTGAGAAGATAAAAAATACTTTTAAAAAATATATTTTTTACAAATTACTTTTATTTTTTAACATCAGTTAAGGGGATATTTCCTGTCTAAGATTCTGGACAAGATATTGCAAAGGTAGTCAGAATATCACAGATGCTATGGTTTGGAGAATCCTGATGTGACTGGCTAGGAGCTGTAAAGCTTCCTAGCACTTCTCAAAAACAGTTCAGTTACTCACTATTACTCATGGTTGATACCTGACTCTGCAGAAAAGTCACTTTCAAAATATTGAATTCCCATTTTTAAGCGGAAGGAACACATTTTTCTGTTAGATTTTAATGAAAAGTAATTTCTTTAAAAATCAATAATTCATCTTTTTTCCTGAGTTTCTCTACATAGCTGGAGATTTAACCCAGGAGCAGGCCTGCTCAATAGACATAGCTACTGTATGGGAGCGGTGGGGGCCACACTTACAGGTTCCCAGTGCCAAACATAGCCCTCCATTACAGCAGTATCCTGCTGAGAAGCAGTGAAAGCCAGGATGAAGCAGTTTCTCTTCTCTGAACCATCTAACTGGCAGAAGAGCTTAGGTAAAAATACCTATGCCTATGGATTTTCAGAACAAGATTAATCTCTAAGCAGTATTTACACTACTTCACAAGTTTAGGAGGTTTAAATCATCTTGTGGAAGAGTCTGTTTCTCTACTGGCTATAGTGAAGAGCACTTCTTTCCTTTTCCCCCTTACAATCCCTATTATAACCTTTTCCTGTAAGTGCTATGCTCTCCTTTAACTGCTGCATGAGGTATACCAAGTATATCACAGCTGACCCCCCACACACGCTGTACTCTCCAGCTGGTTGTGCTGATGTGCTTAGTCGTGAAAAATGCAGCATTTTCCGAGTAACTGGACTGAGTATTCTAATCTTGTTGAAATGCTATTATTTAATCAAGTTATCACTTTGCCAAAATCATGCCAGTTTCCTCAATTTGAGGAATCTTCATGTAAGTAACTGGACATATATCCTGAGTAATTCTAGAATTTTGTCTGTTTTATTTCTCTACTATGCATTTCAGGCCAGTTATTAAAAATATGGGTAGATACCACATATGATGTATCGTATATCAGGTATTATGTTATGTGATATATGATACTAGTATCACTTTGTTTAACTGCAGAATAGCATCAAAACCATTCCAGTTTCCAGAGGCTGGCTGGTATTCCTTCCTGCAAAAAATATGGTTTTATAACAATGCAACAAAGTTTTATAACAAGGCCAAATCAAAGACTGCTTTGAGCAGTTCTTGAAGGAAATGTGGAAAGGTCAAACCTAGTAAAGGCAAGTTAAACAATAAAGTGACAGCTGCTCCTTGCATCCTTTACCTTGTCACATGCAGCTCCTGCTAGATTAACTGGGGGTGAAGTTTGTGTGTCCAAGTGTATTTGCCAGGAGAAAGTTGCATGTCCCCTGAAAAAGTTCAAAAGTCATGAAACAAACATAAACAGACACACTGTTTCTGAATCCATAGTACTGATTATCCTGGGTGTCAAGTCATTCCAAAAGAATTAATCTTTATCATTTGACAAGTGGCATGAAAAATCCTGACAAAAGGAAGTAAGAAGAACAAATGTTATGAGAAGTGGATTAGCTGAGAGAGTTGCACTTGTTTAGCCTGGAGGAAAGGGAACTCAGGGGGGCTCTTAATGCTCTCTACAACTGCCTCAAGCTGAGCCAGGAGAGGTTTAGATTGGATGTTAGATTTAATGGTAACTTCACACTGTTAGTTTAATGGTTGTACTCAATTATCTCAGAGGTCTTTTCCGAACTTAAAGATTCTATAATTCTAAGAAATTATAGGGGGTTTTTACCCTATGAAGGGGTTAAAACAGTACAGCAGCACAGTAAAAATTCTAAAAGAAAAGAATTTTGAAACTACAAAGTAGTTACAAGTTACATGACTCTCTTGTGTCTAACTGGTGTAGATACATTATGTTCAAAAGTGTATTAATGTACTTAATGGTAAAAGATGGTACCAGTTCCCTTTTTTCTAATATAAAAAATCTGGTTTTTCATGGATTTTACAGGGTATCTCCATTAGAAGAAGAGTGAAAGAAAAAAAAGTCGGTTGACTTTGATGTAGTCCTATTTGGTTTGTTTGTTGTTTTCAACAAATAATGCACAAAGACCTGTATGCTGGTTTGCATGAGAAAATGCTGTTGGGCACAAACCACTTTTTGCCAGCACTGGGTCCAGAAGCATTTTCTTGGTGTGATGCCAAGGAGGTTTTTTTTTTTTTTGCTCCATTCCTTATCCACAAACCCAGAGCTGCACTTGAACCATGACTGTTTGACTTCAGCCCATGGTAACAGGGTAATGTGGGCTGACCCCAGACTCCACGTCTTCATCCCATATGCCAGATTCTGTCACCCTGGCTACAGCCATCCCAGCACCAAAGCCTTTATACTGCCAATCTCCAGTTAATTTCTTCCCTATATGCTAGTATATGTCTAAAAGTCTGTAGATCAAACTTTAAAATAAGCATTACTACGAGTACATAATTTTTGGTTTGAGTTTGTACTACATTAAAATGCAGCCCACAAGAAAACATCTTTAAACAAGTAAAAAGCAATTGGAAAAAAAAAATCTGTAACTCTTCCAGATCTAACATGATGATTCAAATCCGGGTCAGGTACCTGGTAACAGATGCAATATATCTGAGCATTCAGGTGAGTCCACTGAATGTAACAGGAATATTTACATATTGGAAGTGAAATGTGTGCTTTCAGGTTTTACTGGATGAGACTAAAAGCTGACTATTTCTTATTCATATAGAAAATAATTACGCTGGTATCATTCTCGTCCTCAGTGACTGGCCTTCTTCATGTGACCGTAATTAAGAACTTTGTTGGCACTTGCAGCAGATAGCTCAAAACCTATTTAGGTACAGCAATTTAATTTTCCCACCCTTACATCTTAGTTGAGTCAGAGCTGTAGTCTGTGGAGTGTTATTTTTTGTTGTTGCTCTCACCGTACCCCTACAGAGGATTTAATTCCCAGGATTGTTAAGGCAGCAGTCTCTTTGACCCTGAAATACAAATAAAAATGTAAGAGAATTTTAGAAGGTTGTGCTTACTGCAGCTTTCCATGACAATTGCAGAAGGCATAACTTTTATCTAAACCTAAGTTCTGTTTATAGCTGCATTTGCCCATCAATTATTTTACCAGCCCAAGACAGGTCAAAAACTCTGGCAGGATGTTGAGCAACTGATTGCTACATAAACACTCTTGTCTGAGAAATGACTTAGTTTTGCAGCTGTTGTTGAATGTGAAGCAGACTTAAAGCACATTCTCCCTTAGGTCTGAAAGTTTTCTTGACTTTAACAGTAGGACTTGAACTTGGCTGTGATGAACAAGACATACCAGAGAAAAAATAAATAGGGAAGGATAAATGTGCATTCTTCCAACTTTACTCACTGGTGTTAGCAAATGCCAGAAGATGATGATGTATGCAGTGAATCACATCAGCCATAACTACGAACTAATATTTTATGGTTGATTAATTCTTAATTTATTCTGATGCTCTCACCGAAAATAGAGAATAAAATAAGCCCCTGATCAAGAGTCTTGTGAAGTCCACACTTCACATAATTCATACACTTCATGGAGGCTATGCAGTGAATTTTCAAACAGAAAGCAGTATTTCCAATTCTCTTTTCAGATCTGAGTGAACAGAGTGAAATGCAATGATTAAAAACTCCAAGTAGAGTTTTCGTCCATATGATGGTGTCTCACTGTGGTCATTCCAGCCATTCCTGCTCAATAACAGCAGTCAAACTATGAGAGAAAGGAGGGCAGAAGTGGGCCAAAACAGAGCAGAAGCAAGCAGAATGGTCACATCCAGAGATGACTTATATTCCACTCATGATAGTAAAGCCTCTGTCTCCTGTAACCTAAAAGCTGACATAAAAATCCCTCAGGTTTGTGGATAAGTAACGGAGCAAAAAACCCCCTCATCTAGCTATTCCTTAGCAAGAAATCAGCAGGATTGGAGAAACACTGGCATGAGTGGAGCCATTGAAGGTGTACCCATTATTCCCTTTCTGTTTGAGTAAAATGCATTTTTGGTTTTTGGTAAGCCCACATTTCTTTCAAACCATATTTTATCTTTCACAAAATAAATTAAGCTTAGTGTGTTCTCTGCAAGTGAGAGGATATGTGGGGAGCTTCTCCTGCTCTGGAGCAAAACACTCTTGCCATGGCCTTTGTGGGTTTGAGAGGTCTCACATTTATTTCTATGCCTTGATGAGGCTAGTCCCTATTTGAGAAGAATTACTGGATTACGTTGATCAGTATAGACTACCTGGGCATATTTACAAGCCTCTAAGGCTATGTTTTTTCTGAAGTAATATATTATAGCACATCTAGCAATTTGTACACTGGCATAAACACTGAGAAAGATTATCAGTTTGCTTTGAATTTGATAGCAGTTCAGAGACAGCTAGAGATACCTGTTCTTTATCTTTGCACAGGTTAACTGGGGATACAATCTCTGTGGCATTCCTTTTTGCTCCAAAAGGAAACATGTCTCTTGCAATAGGTAAGGCAAAAGATGGATAAAGGAGTATCTGGTGTAAGACTGAACACTGTGTGTTGCAAAAAATCCTCCCTTGTGGGGAGGATTGTGCAAATCTGAGGATGCAGCAAAGCTGTGAATTATAGAGAAACAGACAGTCAGAGCTTGCGATAAACAAAATTCAGTGCTTCAGTTTCAGTAAGTGCAGCTTTTGTCTTTGAGATGCTGTACATACTGGGCCAGGGAACAAACAAAAATAGGGGGAGGCGATCTCAGACAGAGCTTCCTTTATGTTACCAATCTTATCTTCCCTGAAAGAAAGGACGAGAGCGATGTAACTCTAGATGAGAGAGCAAGCTATCCATGTTGTGCCTTCGGGTGCCGCGGGGCGAGGCAGCTGCCGAGGGGCAGGAGGGTCCCCGCGGCTGACGAGGCCGGGCCGGGCGGGAGGAGCGGAGCATCCCCGGCGCCGGGCAGCGTGGCAGTGCCGGGGAGGTGGAGCCAGCCGGTGACCTGCCAGCATCGCAGCACGGGCACATCATCTGCCGGGAGTAAATCCTCCCTTCTCCCTTCCTATCTGCGCCGGAAAACGCGAGATCAAGATAAAATTAAAATATATTATATATATAAAAAAAAATATATATAGGTTTTTTAACAGCAGGGCTGGCAGGAGAGAATCGGGGAGAGGCCAGGTGCGCAGGGCCGCCTCTCCGCCGGCGGCGGGAGGTGCATGAGGAGCTCGGCCGGGCGCCGCCGCCATGGAGCACATCCGGATGCCCAAGGTGGGTCCCGCCGGGCGGCCCCGGCCGCGGCAGCATCCCCAGCATCCCTCCTGCCGCCCTCTGCTCCCGCTGAAAGGAGGCTTTTACCGCAGCCCCGAGGGCCGGAGGCTGGGCACAGCCTTCCTCAGTGGGCTTCCTAGCTGCTGCTGCTGCTGCTGCGGGATGGTTTTCGGCCAGTTTGCCATGAAATCCACCCCAAATGCCGAGAGGTGGACGCATTGCTCTGCGATGTGGGCCGGGGATTTGTCGGGCATTTTCGCTGCTTTTTATTCAGTGCCTCTTGTTAACGCTGGCACTGTCCATGAGCTGTAGATATCCGAAATGAGACCCGTGTTATCTTCTTTTCAGACGCCTTTAGTTTGCCCCAAGATTTCAGACTCCGCGATGAATTGGTTTAGTGTTTGTATTTATGTTTGCTTTTCAGCCGGCGTAATCAGTGGTTTTGTTTTCTACAACATTCTAAGCCCGAGGCCTGTATTTTTTAAGAAAATTGACACCTTACTCTAAAAAGATACAGTTTTGACACATTAAAAAATTAGATTTAAAGTAATATTAAAAAAATGAACCAGAGTTATATGTTAATTCGAAATGGGGTGAAGTATATTTTCATAATTATTTATTTATTTATTTATTGAGCCGACCCCCTGAAATTTATTTGTATTTGGTTTGGGCCCATTTATTTATTATCAATATTTAGCATGATGACCTGAATTTGAGATTAGGGCCTGTTTCCTATATTTTAGGGCCTTTAGGTGTTACCCTGCAAATCTATTAAGAAGATAAGCATTTATAACTGCTTTTCCTCTCATCTCATTTCATGACCTATTGTCTGCCTTTTTGGGAAGGAAGAATCTCAGAATAGTAAGAATGTATCCTATTGCAGGTGGGAAACAATCAGTGACAGTTGTTTGAACAGATGCTTCTGACCATTTGCTGAAGAATGCTGAAAGCATGAATGACGAAAATGTTGGAGACAAATAAGGGTAGAAAAATATCATAAAATTCAATGGTTATGATAAAATATCATAAAATTAAATGCTGTGAATGGAAGACCCGGGCAAGTCCCTGTTGCAGGCAATGGAAGCTTATCTGTTTGCTTTTATACAACCAGGTCCTTAAAATGTTACTCTGCGTATGTAAAACCCGTTTCAGTATCTGACAGCTGTAAGAAGGGACTGTGCTGATGCCTCAAGTCACTGAAAATCTCACTCAGTGTGAAGTGATTCTGCAGTCCTGGATCCAGGCAGTCCCTTACATTATAGCTATGTTAAAAGTTATCTGATGCAATAAAGCAGTGCAGAAGGTGTGATTTAAAGGTACAGGTGGTACAAAAATTCTTTAAAATTTCCTACATAAATGTAGAAAATCAACACGAGTCACTACTGAAATAATTAATCTCTCCAGTTACTCCTAAATACACTGACAAGTGCTACTTAGCAGAATTGATATTGGATTTTTTTCTCAAGAAAACCTCATCTTAAAATCAACCACCAGAACAGTGTTGGTTTTTTTTTTTGTTTTGATAATTTGGAACTGAACATTAAATTTCAATGCCAGGAAGGTAAAAATAGGTGAGGGAAAGCTATGTGACTGTAGGGATATTCTCACAGTATTATGTGTTAATGTCTGGTGTCACATTTCCTGACTTCATCCAATTTTGTCCTGATAGAAATTTGTTAAGCGACTACCGTACTCTGTAAAGGCCTTAATCTCAGAATAAAGACACTTTTCTTGATTTGCAAACCCAGCCAAATGGAAAATCAAGATAAATCCCATACTTAGCAAATTAATAACCTTAATAATATCCAAAAACAAAATTCCTTCCCCAAGTAAAAACTTTTTCTTCAAGGGCAGGTCTATGTTACATGATGCTCATTAGATCTCAGCAATTGTTTTAAGTGAAATATAACTGTAGTGAGTGATGGTTCGTAAGTATTAAAGTGATTAATAAATAATGCACAAATACAATAATAAATTAATAAATCATAAATAAAACATAACTGACATTTAAAAAGCAGAAGGTGATTCGATACCAGTTCGACCAGTAGTTCATTTAGTTCGCTACTCTGTGTCTGATAGTGACAGAAGAGAGAGAACATTTGAACCTGGCCACATGCTGTACCTTCTCAGCATCTACAGTTATATTAGGGTCCAACCCTTCTAGTTCCATTAGTGTCCATTTATGGACCTCTCTGTGTGGCTCCACTTGCCTGCATGGGAGCAAGTTACAGAAGATCATGGCTTTACAAAAAAATTGCTTTCTTATGTCTGTTAAAAAGTCCTCAGTAGTTTCCTTCAGGACTCCTTCATTCTAGCTTCACGGATTTATTTAGCAACAGTTCCATGTTCACCTTACCATGCCTTCACAGTGAATCTTGATCACAACCTACCAAATTCTGATAATTTCAGAGAAATTTCGTCAATGATCCTGAAACCTCTTTCCTGTGTCACAGCTATCAATTATGAGTCTGTGGTTCCGTAGATATGGCCTAGGTTGTTTTTCCTTAAGTAGGTATCTACTTTATGTCTGTCTCTGTTGAAACCCCTGTGTGTCTCTTTTGCCCATACACTGTTTTGCAAGGCTTCTCTGGGGTGGGATTTCCTACTGCAAAAGCCATTTTGGTCCTTTCCCAACAGGCTGTGTACATCTGCCTGCTAACACAATATTTTGTTTACTGCACACTATTGTTCTCCATATGCACTATATTTTCACAAGTTAAATGCAATCCTATGTATGAGGGCTTTCATTGAAGCATATTTAAGAGTTGCAAACAGCCACTCATTGCTAAATAGAATTATATGTAACTCCAATAGCCTTTTAAAAATTAGTAAAACCAGTGACTGACATGAGTTTAGATTGAGCAGCAAGATAGTGTAGGATAACACTCCAAAGCCAAAATGTGTCAAACTGCTCATAACAGTCATTAAAAAGAAAAAAACAATACTTCTGCACAGATTAGAAGCACATTTTATGACCATGTGTCATAAAATACATCTGGCCATGGACAGGATGACAGATATAGAGCTCTGTATATACGTTTATTTCAGAGGGCTACTTGTGCACTGTTGCTACTGAGTTACTTTATTTTATTTGCCACTCTTCATATCATTTGCCTTTGTATATTGGCAGCAGGCCTGCTGAATAGCCTTCATGTAATAAAGCACATGCATCCCTGCTGTAACAGCTGTGTTTAGTGTCTTCATTTAGGCCAGAAATTCTTTTGGCTCAGGATGTCTTTTTAAGAGAATACTTTGGACGACTTGCATGGCTCTAGTGCTTTCATTTTTATGATGTTATGGTAAGGTATTTCCTTTAGATGATGCTTAAATTCGGGCAGAATTTAAGATATGCTACCATGTTAATGCAAGTCTTTCTAACAGATGTATTGATTTCCAAAACAATTTCCAGCATGTGTAAATGGGTTGCGTTTGCATTTGTTTTTAATCTATTTTCCTTTCCATAGCTCTTGCTTTTCATTCTGCAAGTTTTATAACACATGTCTGTTTTTACAAAGTCTCCATCAAGGAGACCCATATAATTTACATCCACTGTATATATGACAACAGAAATGGCAAAATGTTTGTTCGGGTGTTTATCTAGGTCAACAGCAAAACTGAACTTAGTCTTTAGTCTCCAACTGCTTGTTCTGGGTTGCTGGATCTCCACCATTATTTTTTTTTAAGCTAAGATGGCATATTCTACCACTGCCTGTGATATTATAGTCATGTTCTCCATATTCAGGCTACAATTCCTTATGGAAAAATTTGATTTTACTTCAGTGAGGTAGGAAGGTGGCAGCAGTCCACAGGCAATATCAGGAGCTGCCTGGGGATGTGGACTGGTTGTTCCTCCCACAAGCCAGGGAATGGAGTGCCACAGGAACTTCACTGTAGTCGTAGCGCTTGGCTAAACTTTAGTTCAGTTTGCTACACAGAAAAGGTAGAGGAGGTGAGGCTAGCATGGCCCGTGCCTTTTACTGATGTTTTGGGTCATCAGCTTACAGCAGACACATTAGTGCAACCTCTTTTAAGTGCCAAGTTGATTTTTTGCTTTGCAAGTGTTGTATAAAGGTAGGCTGTGTTCTTGCCTCTAAGTGTACAACTTAGAGCAGTGCTCTGTTGGGGATACGCTCAGGACTGCAAAAGAATTCAGAGAGTGGAAGGAAACCAAAGATGTCCTCCTTGAATCTTCTACCTGAGGGATGGTGTTGTGACCTTTCCCCTGCATCCAAGGGCGCAGATCTCTCCCTCTGGAGAGATGCTGACAGCCCCCTGCAGGACTGGCTACCTGGGAAATTGCTGCCCTTGACCAATCCC